>CM060926.1:606943758-607338758 GCA_030737875.1 Allium sativum | reverse complement strand
TTGCCTTAGAGTCAAAAACTACACCTTTGCGACTCTATGGCAACATCGGTACAGGTGTTGCCAAAGGTACCACTACAACAAAAAATACTCTCACAACTTCCAAAAACAGTTGTAATATGTCTATTACAACTGACATGCGCTACTAGTTATATCTGCAATCATAATAAAGTCAACCTTTTTTACAACTGCTTTTAGCAGTTGTTAAAATATTTTTTACAACTATTAAAAGTAATTATACTCAACTGCTATTAATCAAAATTTTCATAATATCATAATAAATATTATTATAACATAGTATTCAAACATAGTATTTTATTTAAACACGGTGTTGCGTTTTGCCGCACCACCACTCTGAGCAAAACCATTTCTTCCCTGATCTTCTTCAGAAAAGACTAGCATTCGAACCATTAGATCTAAAGCCTGCAATCATAATAAGAAATTTGTAAAACAGTAATAAATTGAGTTATATTATATACACAAGAAACACTAAAAGGAAAGTAGATTACTTCTTTGCTATGATTTCGTTGAAAATAGGTCACTAATAGTTTGATCACAATCATCTTGCCATGTGAAGGCACTCCTGCTTTACTCCAGCCATACCAATTGCAGTCAAATATAGCGCTGCATTTATAAATGCATAGTCGCCTCCTTCAACTTTCACGCATGTAGAAGTAGGATCATAAGGGTTGCATGAAGGAGGTTCAAGACTTGTACAGTTAGCAAGGAAAGTCTGTAGTATAAAAAACTATTTACATGTATGTATGTTCATTATAAAAAAGAATGAAGCATGTTGGAGAAGTATATAGAGCAAACATACCAAGAATTTGATGACAGCTGAGATTAGAACAACTTTGTATCCGCCTGTAAAAGCATCAGCTAAGTATAATATAAACACCGCCGCCAAATAACTGTTGCCGAGCAAAATTTTAAGTATGGTTGTAGCACTTGCTAGGTCAAAGGCACTGTTAGCATATGTGACTAGAATCACTATAGTAGACGTATTTGTCAGTTTGTCATATGCAAACAATGCTGTCAAAATACAAAAACATTAAGTTCTGAATTGGTTTGTAGTTGTACATTGTAGTTTCATACCACTATATTTTCATAATACAGAACTAAAATTTGAAAATATTTATATTTCCTACCAAAAATTAGTAGGACAAACATTTATAATACAGAACCAAAACAATGCTGCCAAAATGCAGAAACAATAAGTGCCAAAATATAGATCCAAAAATTAGTAGGACAAACATTTATATTTCGTACCACTGTATTTTCATACCAAGATTTGAAAATATGCAGCCGGGCTACCACTTAAGGTGATATGTACATAATTCATAATTCTCTTATTTCATCAAATTGTTGTAGATAAGATGGATCAAAATAAAAATGCTTACCTTATATTAAAAATAAAGAAGAAAGCCCAACATGCACTCCTTTTCTAGCTGGCCTTCCCTTCCAGTGCACCATCCCATCAGTGAATTCTCCTTTCTCCTGCAAAGTTGATGAACGTGTAATAATACTTCTTATAAATATGTTACAGACAACTTAAATATACAAAATGAAAACTATATAGTACCATATTTGAACTGTTCCGAAACTATTCCACAAACCATGGCAACTGTTATTGTTTGAAAGTTTACTGCAGTTATATTGCCTCTGATTTCTTCAAATAGTGTCAATGTGTTGGATGTGTCGGTATTTTAAAATTCTTGTGGAACATGATACCATCATTGTAAGGGCTCTCCACATCCAGTTTTGTATGAACGGTCAGCAGTAAATTCTTTTTTTTTTATGAAAGTTAAGCGCAAAATTTTATTACTATTTTAGAATTTACATGATAAACAACAACTAGTTAGTGCATAACTTACCCTTACAATAATCAGCTACTTACAGACTAGCAAGAGCTTCACATAACCAACTATGTATGACCAATCAAAAAAACTTACAATTATAGACTACCTTCCTAACAGATTATATATAAAAACTAGAGAAACCAGTCAGCTCATCTTAAAACTGCATCATCAGGAAGCCGCAATTGTCAAATGCCAAAAACACTGTTGCCGCATCAAAATTCAAAGGAGAAAATTTCATAGCATGTCGAGACTTAAAAATAGAAGAATCCATAAAGTGAGGGAAGGGTCATACATTGGATTACTTCTAGTATGTCATCTAGATGATTTCAAGTTAGCACTTAATGGCATCACATCTTCCGAAGAGTAATCAATTCCTTCATCTAAATCGTCCTAGAATTTCCCTTTCAACTTTAAACTCTTCGATTTAGACGATGGAACTGCACTTTTAGAAACCGCAGAAGAAAGCAATGCTGCTGTGTTCACTTTTGGAAAAGTAAGTCCAGATCCTGTCACATTAGAGGGTGGTAATATGATATTGGAAGGTGGCTTTAAACTTGCATATGGAGCAGACTTAGCCAATGATGAAGAAGAACTACCCAGAGAAAGGCTTGTGCTCGGAGAAGAAGAGCTATAAATAGATGAACATGACTTAGAAGCATCATAATATGACTGAGTAGCTTTTGCCGGAGAAGAAGAGGTACCCAAATTAGAAGATGTTGAAGACAAAAAAACCTAGTGCCAGATTGCATTTCAGTTTTGTCTCCAACTATTGTTTCCTCAAAAATATTACCAAATAAAGATTCATCATCTACTGCTATAGATATATCATCCTCCATATCATGATTCTTAGAATTTGTATTATCATTCTTATCCGAATTGTCTGTAGCGTGATCAGTACCATCATTAAACCCATGTTCCAGACTAGCATCAGCTACTAAATCCTCATCAGCCAAAATTCCAAACTGATTTACATCATCAGTATTCGTATCAACAGTATTATCTCCTTTTGGATCAGATTTCTTTCTACATTCTTTCTTTCTCTTAGGGTTAACATATGACCAATTTTTCTTATTTACATCAGTATGAATAATCCTATCCTATCTAACAGTATGAACAGACGTATTTACATTATGTTCCTCAATTCCTGATTGATCTTTATTCCCACTGTCCACATTACTCTTTACATTATTCTCATAGTAATCAGTATCATGTCCAAACATTTTGCATGTAGTACAAATTCTAGGCTTCAAAGCATAAACTATCTTAACCGAGGGACAATTATCACCCAATTCATCAATGAGAACCGAATCAGGCAGCCCAAAATCAGGACTAATCTCTACTAATGCCTTTGCGTATCTAAATCTATTTAAACGTTCTATACTAATGTCATAGCAAATTAACCTGCCTCAAGATTAACAAGCCAATTTATGCCTATCAACGTCCAAAGGATCATAGGAATTCTATGTACTTTCATCCATACAGGAATTTTTCTAATCGTAGATTGAGAACTGCAAATAGAAGGATCCCACACTGTTATGATAAACATTCTCCCACGAATGAAAATTGGATCAGCATGTAGAATTTTCTCTCGATCAGAATCATTAGAAAAATTAAAATAGTACATATAACCATCAGATTTTATATCCACATCCCTAAGTAATCTCCATCATTTCATTAAAAAAATAGAAACATCTTGATAAGAAAGTGTACCATCAAATAAGAAACCAACCAAGAAGTTACTCCAATAGTTGAGCCCTACTTTCATCACCAGATCTGGAAGTTTTTTCTTTGAACCATCCCTAGGGATTTCAAAATGAATAGGTTGATACAATCTAGCATTACGAGGTTGAATTTTGAAAAGAGTAGCTGTTAGATCGAAATTTGGACCTAACACCCAAATTGTTATGAACTGTAGAGAATTCTAAGTGAAGAACAAGGAAAAAGAAAATAACACTCAGAATTTATAGTGGTTCGGCGTTAACGAGCCTACGTCCACTTTATATTTTATTGATTATGCTTTAAAAGTTAGTACAACAGTGATTTCTCTCAATATTTCAGTGGTTTGACAACAATGGCGGACTCAGCATTCACTATTGCCAAAAAGATCCCGAAAAATGCCAAACTCTGGGCTATTTATAGCTGATTTTGTCGGACGGATCGCGGACACGTGGCACAAATCCCAAGATTTTCGGATCGCATCGCCACCATTGAAGAAACAGTCAAACTAGCCGTTGTGAACAGGTGTCGTCAGATCCATGCGATTCGGATCGCTGAAGACCAGCTCGTGGTTGAACGGGTCAGTGGGTTCGGTTCGTTGCAAGGGATCGGATCGCCTGGAGGTGGCGTTCGTCGACGAGATGAGAGCGATCCGTCCCTGGGCGAGTCGATAGAGTGCGATCCATTCCTGGGCGAGACGATGGCGTGCGATCCATTTCTGGGCGAGACGATGGCGTGCGATCCAAGCGGGGCGAGACGATGGCGTGCGATCCATTCTTCCACTTTCCTGGAGGACTTGGTTTCCTGATTTCTTTTCACGAATGATCCTGGATGGCTTGGTCAAAAAGCAAGCCAACATTTTGCCCCCTCGAAGTATGTTTTATTGATGATGAAACATGCTTCGAAGATACTTATTGATTCTCTCGTGAAAGGATGCAAGTTTACAGTCGCATTGGTTCAAATTGACACATGGATGGATCGGATCGCCATAGGTCGACACGGTCCGATTTGGTCATCTGCTCGTCGCGTGCTGAGTTCCTAGGGTCTTGCGCGATACAGGGCGCATCTTCCTTCGAGTCGTATCGGGCTCTGAGTTTTGTGGGCCATCATTTCAAAGCGGTCCGTGGGCTTTTTTGCGACTCCGTCTTCGGATCGTGGCTCGGGGGGCGTTTCGTGGACCGAATAAGACAAAGGAGGGGAGGCAAACGGTCACCTTCTTTGCCTATATAAGCCGACGTTCCCCTCTTCACTTTCCTTCTTTCTCCTCTCTGCTGAATCGTCTCGTGCGAGCTGTCGAACAACGAATCCAACCCTTTAAAACTTTCGAAAATCCAAGAACTCTCTCTGTTTTTAGAAAGGTAACTTTATAGGAAGTACCCTCGTACTACTTTCCTGAATTTCTACGGTTTATTCCAGAGAGAAACAATATAAATCCGCTACTTTTCGAAGTAATCACCAAGTCGCCATGGCCATTGAACGTGGAGCTCAGAACTTGAGGATGGGAAGGAGATGAGGAAGAAGAAGGATGGAGAAGGAGAAAGAAGGCTAACTCGGATCGTGGTCAGTGATTGAGGACGGAAGCAAGTGGCGAGACGGAAGATTGGGAGGGCAACCAAGGGTCGTACCACGGTAGTCGCAACGGTTCGTGAGGGAGCCTTCCCTTCGCCTGGCGATTCGATGAGGGGGCAAACTCTCTGTTCTGCAATCGGGAAAGGGGTGCGATCCCTCTGCCATGCGAGTCGAAGGGGGGCGATCCCCCTGTCGTGCGAGTCGGAGGGGGGGCGATCCCCCTGCCATGCGAGTCGAAGGGGGCGATCCCTCTGCTATGCGATCCGCCTCACGGCTGGTGATACGAAGAAATTTCAGTCTTTAATCAGCGCCTTGTCGCTACAAAACTCTGGACAGTTAGGATAGAGCCCTGACGTTGATCTCTCTGGACTAAATGACTTCATGATTTGACTGCATATGACGACTAATGACTTTTAATAACCTCGACTGCTTTCATGTTTTATTATCGTTTTTAATAATGCGCACACACAAGCACACACAGTAGCACTTGCACACACGGGGGACGGGTAGTGTTAATCTTATCGTTCATATTTTCTCGTCCTAGCAGCAATGTCGAACGACCACTCTTCCTCAAGATCTGTAGCCGAAACGGAATCCGAGACTCCTGAACAGTATAATCCTCAAATTCCTCCAATCAATCCAGAAGGTGAAGATTCTGGGTCCGAATACGAAGCCACAGAGTCAGATCCGACAGAAAGCATGTCATCCAGCAACAACTCCGGGTCTGACGAGCGAGCTCCAGACGAAATTCTAGGCGCAGTCGGGATAGATAAATTCTCTGACTCCTTAGCGTCCAAGCTCGACGAGATAAAACTCAAGAGAATCTGCTTAAGACACGGCATTCCATGGGACGATGTCTTAACACCTGGAAGCGAAGACAGACCCCATCTAGCACCGGAAGGGTATATGTCGATCAGTCGGACAATGTGCCTAGTAGGAGCTATTCCTCCGTTCCCCCCAATTGTCATTGAAACTTTGAGACGATTAGGCATTGCCCCAATGCAGCTTCATCCAAACGCCTACGCGTCTCTATACTCTTTATATGTCGCTTATGCGGAAATCTTGCACGCCGAACTCAAATTCAGAGACCTGGTGTTCTTCTTTCTCTTCAAGCACCGCTCTTCTGCAACTCCCAACTTTTCCTTTTTTGAATCAGTGGCGAATAGGAAAGTTCTGTACGACGGATACAGCAACATCGGGGATCCTAAGTCTGACTGGTTTTACATAAGAAGACAGGCTGGGTGCTCACGGAGATGGCTCAAATCGAGTAAATTTTTATCGCCTAGTTGAATATCTTGCTTGGGGAGTCTAAGTAATAACATTCTTCCGCTTTTTCCTTTGTCATAAACAGATCATGTCTTCCCGAAAACAAAGGGTGCATTATACCACAACCGGTTATCCATTCTTTTGCAAAGCAGATCCGACTTTTTAAGGATTAAAAAATGCATTACGGATGACAACCTTCACAAGCATCGCCTCTTGGATAGGAAATTTGGACTTGGAACCGGCGGCAAACCTTATAAATACGTGCCCCTGACGGAAGGAGAGGGAACTTCACA
Organism: Allium sativum; assembly: GCA_030737875.1. Lineage (NCBI taxonomy): Eukaryota > Viridiplantae > Streptophyta > Magnoliopsida > Asparagales > Amaryllidaceae > Allium > Allium sativum. The sequence continues at coordinate 607,332,058 of CM060926.1, read as the reverse complement.
AGCGGTGGAGACAACCAAATTTCACAAAAGTCCTTCTCCGATAGTCATCCAGGACGACGAAGACTTGAATGTATACAGGGGGGATGAGTCCCGTGGCGATGCGTCGAAAGAAATCCCTACTTTTGCTCCAATGGAAACTGTGGGTGACGACGAATTGACAGAAGAACAGTTATTCGACGAGCTAAATAAAATCCCTTTGCCCGACATCGAATACACGGAAAAAGACTTCGGCGAGGAGCCTTTCTTTTCTGCTCCCGAAGAGGCGGCTGATTCAACAAGGGGACGTGAAATGGGCCAGACGAGCCTGTCTCCAGGCCCGGGTCTGTTAGGGGGAATTATATGGGATGCACACCTCGCACACACTGCCTGACCGTGCACTATTATGTCGTGGATATTCAATGTGATAATATGCTCTTCTTTTCTTTTTTGCAGGAGCGATGTCACGCAGGAAATCTTATTCGTTCCGTTCTCTTCGCGAAGGCACCCCCAGCCTTCGTTCGGGTACTGAGCGCCCTCGCGGTCCTCCTCACAAGCCGAGCTCTTCGCAACCTCGATCTCCACCCAAATCAACCTCTACCAGGCCTTCGAGTCGTCCAATAATCCCGACCGGGGGGAAGACACTTCCAAAAGAGTTGACTCCTCCAAAGAGTGCGCCTTCCCACAATCGGTCGTCCAAAAGGCGTCACGAATCCAAAGACGGGGACAGGGATTCATCCAAAGACACTGAGCAAGAGAGAAGCAACATAGTCCCCACCAGCCAACCAGAATTAGCTGCCTCCGGTTCACGGGACTACGTTCACGGTCCTGAAATCCAAGGTAGGCTGGAAAAGCTACGGGAACAATTTCCAGGAATGTTCTTCGATAGGATGGTCTTTGTTCCTGCCTTGGAGCCAGTTCCTAAAAACTGGGATAAAGAAGTTATTGGGCATATCCGTCACGTGGCCAAGCAGTACGAGGCGATGAAAAAGCACGCACTTAATCTTTCGGAGGTCGTCCGGACACTCGAGATAGAAGCCCATAGGTCTAAAGCAAAACTCGAAAATAATGAAAGGGCCAGGACAAAATTAGAGAAGGATCTGGAAGACGCTCAAGCCCAGCTCGCCCTGGCACAGAGAGACGCCGCAAACTATAAAACTGAATTAGAAAATGCCAAGCAGCTCTTTCACTTAGAACTGGATTCCAATAGCCAGGAAAAAATGGCCTTAAAAAAGAAAGTTGAAGACCTCAGAATGGCCAACATCGAACTGGCAACGGCTCAAGGCCATTTTTTGACGGAGAAGGCTGCTTGGGAGGCGGAAAGAGCAAGCTTAAAAGAAAAATTGGCTCTGGCAGAGGCGGAAAAAGTGATTTTGAATGATCAGGTGGCCGATGCGGAGAGACGGGCAGCTCTTGCCGAAAAGAACGTTGATAGCGCCATTGAAATGGCCACTGCCTCCAACCACAAACTCCTGGAAAGAGAGAAAGAAATCGAGGGGTTTGAGGAGATGATCTTTGACTTCCTCGGTCAGGTCCTCAAGACTCGCAATATCTCATGGATTCCGGACTATCATGTTACTTTGGCCAACTTGTGGGATGCCATCGTGGAAGGCGAAAAACATAAACTAGGGGTCGAAGAGATCGATGAAGATGAATTGATGAAAAGCATCCTAAGGGACAACGAGCCTGAGGATCTGGCAGAGGGCCGTCGCTTAATCTTGGCGGAAATGGAGAAGGAGAGAACCATGGCTAAAGGCAAAAGCAAAATTGACGAAGGTTCCAGCTCCGCCGCCAAGTCTAAAACTTCCGAAGTCGAGGAGTATCATCCTGACGATCCGCTGATCCCCTTAGGCTTAACTCCCGTGGCTGTTGGAGCACCCGGACCTACTCAAGAGGGAGTATCTGCTGAAGGTACCTTTCTCTATTCCCAACGATTTGCTAAAGCGATTGCGAATTGTCGTCGTCTAACAGGGCAACCCATTGAATTAGTAATGTCCGTCTTTCATAATGCAGGTGGCGAGCCCGCCGACAGGGGTGTTGGAAAAGAGAGAGAGGTGGAAGAGGGGATCATCCTGCCGGGTGCTGAAATCGATGTTTCAGAGCGAGTCGAGGCCGCAACAGCTGAAGGAAGCATCTCGGTGCCTAGCGCCGACGTACCCAAAGATGCTGAGACTATCGAGGCTTTAAAAGACTTGGATGGTCGGCATGTGGATGATGAAGATGATATCACCGGCACTAAAAAAGCCGACGATGATGATGATGAGGAACCCCTGGCCAGCCGAAAAGCCAGACAAGAGAAGGAGTTGGCTTTGAAGAAGGTGGGGGATGAGGCTTTGGATGTGGTCCCTCTCGTAGAGTTCGATCCCAAAACTGGGATGATTATGAAAATCCAGTCCAAGTCCATCAGCCGGCAACTTCACTTTGCAAACCCTGATGACTTCCCTGCTTCCCTCTCCGGCAGAGGCAAGGGAAAAGATGGGAGAGAGGAAACCTCATAGGAGTCAGATGCTCCCCTCGTGGACAAGCGAAAAAGGAAAAAGGGGGATCCATCCGAAGCCGACAAGGAGAGGCTGGAGAGGCAGAAGCGAGAGAAGATATCAAAGCATAAATAGGATGTTTACTGACATTTTGTCTTTTAAGCTTCCCACTGGCCAGGAAGTGTAATTGTGAGACTGGCCCTCACTTTTGTTTCTAACTTGTTTTCACTTTGCTGATTTGCAGTACATAAACAAGGGTTTGTTTCTTCTTACATCATTGTGTACCTGTATTCATAGAAACTTTCCACATTTAGTCGTTAGCCAGCTATTAATAATTATAAGTCAGTGAATCAACAGGAAGAAGAATGTTCATGCAATTTTACACTTGTTATATCAAAGTTTAGTGTTCGCATAGGAGAGCGCGATGCCCCCTAATCAATTGTTAGAGTTTTATGCTTGGCGATTCGTTCGTCCCCCGATCCTTCAGCGGGGAAGAAGCTATTTCTCAGCGCTCAATCGGAGACGCCTTTATACTCTCTCTCTCTCTGGAGAGTTGGAGTTCGAGCTCAGCGATTCATTCGCTCCCCGATCCTTTAGCGGGAAAGGAGCTCTTTCTCAGCGCTCAATCGGAGACACTTTTATACTCTCTCTCTTTCTCTGGAGAGTTAGAGTTCGAGCTCAGCGATTCATTCGCTCCCCGATCCTTTAGCGGGAAAGGAGCTCTTTCTCAGCGCTCAATCGGAGACGCTTTTATACTCTCTCTCTTTCTCTGGAGAGTTAGATTTCGAGCTCAGCGATTCATTCGCTCCCCGATCCTTTAGCGGGAAAGGAGCTCTTTCTCAGCGCTCAATCGGAGACGCTTTTATACTCTCTCTCTTTCTCTGGAGAGTTAGAGTTCGAGCTCAGCGATTCATTCGCTCCCCGATCCTTCAGCGGGAAAGGAGCTCTTTCTCAGCGCTCAATCGGAGACGCTTTTACACTCTCTCTCTCTCGCTCTGGAGAGTTAGAGTTCGAACCCAGAGATTTATTTGCTCCCCAAACTCGTCTCAGGTTTACATTTTAATCCAAGCTCCGAGGATTAAAACCAGTCGGACAAGCAGCTAGAGCATTTACCAAGGCTTTGGGTTCTTCTGATTAGTTTACGATAGGAACTGTCGGCACTGGACTTCGGGTACCTGCAATATTCACACTGATTTTCATAGGCAAATAAATAATGACGCAGCAAAGGTAAATGACACACAGTATTTTTATAGTGGTTCGGTCGAATCATGACCTACGTCCACTTTATATTCCCTTGCTTTAAGAAATCAGACTGTTCTAGGCAAGTCGTGCCCTGTTACATAGTTTTTTTTTTTAACAAAACAAAGGAATAGATTTGAAACTTCTCATGTTAGATATGGCCGTAGATGTTGGGCGTTCCACACTCTGGGGATCTCCTTTCCATCTACGGTTGCCAGCTTGAAGGTTCCGTTATCAAGCCTGCTGAGAATAGAATACGGTCCTTCCCACTTCGCTCCCATATGAGTTGGGGGTGGAAAGACACGTTTCAGAACCAAGTCTCCGGGTTCCAAGGTTCGGGCTTGGACCTTTTTGTTGTTGTATCGGGCGACCTGTTGTTTACATCTCAGAGCACGCAGGTCGGCTTCATCCCTCTTTTCTTCGATCATATCCAGGGACTCAAGGAGCAATTCATTATTGGACATTGGATCATAATACGTCACCCGATGAGAAGGTACCTTTATCTCAATCGGGATGACTGCTTCCGTTCCAAAAGCAAGGGAGAACGGGGTATGTTCTGTTGCCGATTTATATGTCGTCCTGTAGGCCCATAGTGCCAAGGGCAATTCGTCAGCTCACATGGCTCTAGCCCGCTTCATTCTTCTTTTCAGAATGGACTTAATTACTTTATTTACAGCTTCGACTTGCCCGTTCGATTGTGGGTGTGCCACAGATGTGTATCGATACTCGATGTGGTATTTTTGGCAGAAGTTTCTGAATTCTGCACTATCTGTAACAACCCGTAAAATCTGGGCCAGTTTAAAATTTTTATTTTGGCAATTATAGCGAGTTTTGATTATTTAAAATGAATTATTTTAAATAATATCGACGAGAAATTTATTTTGAATATAATTCGACGTATATATTTATATACGTCGTCGTTAGAATATAAATATTTATATATAATTATAAATAGAATTGAAAATGGCGCGGTAGTTCGATAATTCGATTTCAAACTTCAATTGAATGTACCGGGTGCAAAACAATCCGGATTTTAGTGAAACCAAAAATAATGGAATCTAATAGTGGATATCTTTCTATCGAATCCGAAAAATTAGGATTTCATCTTAGGAATGATAAGATATGTCCAGTTGAAAATTCTGAATAGTCGCTATGGAATTCAGGCCCTTAAAAATGGACATTTTGCAAATGACCTCGGATTTCGACGAAACCAGTTTTGTTGGGTCCGCAGTGTCAAATTATTGTTAGATTCCAAATTTCATAATTTTTCGAATCAATATGTGAGCGGGGCAAAGGAAAACGCGTTTGACCATTTTCAGTTGATTTTAATCGACTGGAAATTGGCCATTATTCTAACAGTCTCAGAATTCGACGAAACTAGTTTTGTTAGGACCGTATCGTAAATACGAAGCTAGAAAATATTTTTCAGGAATTTTTAAAGTTCGTATGTGACCCCGGTAATTTGAAATGTACGTTTAAAATTGAATATATAGATTTAAACTTTAATTTAAACGGAAACTGATCGAAACAGTCGAATCAGCTAGCGGAACATATCCCATTGTGTTCGGAATGGGGGTAATACGCTATGGGCGACAGGCGGTGGGCCTCGTTTCGAGGTCGTATGTAAAAGTCAACCCTTGTGCATAATTAAATAATAAAATAAAAAAAACTACCTTTCCCCCTTTTTCTCCTTCGTTGCCCCCCCCCCCCCCCCCGATTCATTATACAGAAACATTAAAAAAAAAAAAAAAAAAACCTAATCTAAATCGCCGCTCCCCCCACGCCTGTCGTCCACCGTGCCCTGGTGATCCGCCGCCGCTCCGCTCCCCCAGTCGCCAGACCCTCGCTCCCCTTCTGCTCGTCCTCTTTCCCCTTCAAAGCACGAAGACCCCGAAATCCCTACGAGCCCACCACCACAGCCGTGGCCTCACATCCGCCTGACCGCGCCCCGACTGCTCCGCGATGCTCCGACCACCTCCCTCCAGACGACGCTACCCTCGACGCGAGATCGAAGCAGCCCCAATCGGAGCCTCCACCTCGAACTCCAGACATCGCGACACCACCGAGCGCCTCCACCCACGAGCCACCGCCGACTCCCCCTCCTCCCCTTCGCAAACTGTCGGTGAGCGTTTAAATTATTTTGTTTTGTTTTTATTTTTATTTTACAGTAATTTAAAAACTGCATTTTTAAAAGAAATTGAAAACTGCATTTTTTTGAAAAGAAAGTAAAACTGAGTTTTTTTTTTATAAAAACTGCATTTTGAAAAAGAAGAAAAAACTGCATTTTTAAATAATTTAAAAACTGCATTTTTAAATAATTTAAAAACTGTTTTGAAAAATAATTTAAAAACTGTTTTGAAAAGATAAAATAAAAACTGATTTGAAAAGGAAAAGAAAACTGATTTTATTTTAAACTTTGAAATAGAAAAAAAAGGGGTTTGATCTCTTAATAGAAAAAGATTTGAACTTGAAAATAAAGATCATATTTTTAAAAATAGAAAAGAGGGAATTTTTGTTAGGTAGAAGTAGTAAGGTATGATTCTTATATTTTTAAAGCAATAAAAATATAATAGTTGCATCATAAGAAGAATAAAAATATAATCTTTATATTTAATAGCGAACTCAAAATTCGATTTTTATATATTGAACTTTGAAATAAAAATTCGATTTTTATATATTGAACTTTGAAATAAAAATTCGATTTTTATATATATAGTGGCCTTGGGCAACGAAGATGCGATAGCAATGAAGATTTCTATCAATGAAGTGCCGTGGAGCTAGGACAGCAATACGTGAGAATTTCTCACCTTTCAAATTTATTTTCTAGTTATATATATATACTAGGTAGCACCCGACACAATCGTCCACAGACCATGGACTTGTTTGTTTGGCTGTTTGGTTATTGATTGTGATATTGGTTTGAATGTGGTTTGTGGTGTGAAAAATCGAATCGATAAATTGGTTAGGATTAGACGTGCGCCGTTATAAGGCGAAGGAGTAAGGCTAGGTTAGACCCTTACTCCAAATTTTGTGGTTTGCATAACGAAAGTGAATTTGATTGATGTGTGAATGGCGTGGGCCTTCACTAGACCGGGGATAAGGCTAGGCCTCGTCCCGTTTCTAGTATCGTGCCGTTATGCCGCCGAAATTTTCTAAAATATGTTAGAAAAATAAAAATATCATTTTATTGAATAAATGAATTGAATAGAAATTCATAGGTTGAAATAAAAAGTTTTATCGTTAAAAATATAATTTTTTTTTTCGTGAAGTGAATAAAATAGAATATTCATTTACAAACCAGACGGTTTGTTTATGTACACCTATTTGAATGACATTGATTGGGACGATAAATTTTACACATCGCCCAACAGCACAAATAAAATATATGGGATTGTTTGAAACCCCACACGGGTGTTGGGATGAAATATGAATTTCACTCATCCTGATTGATTAAATATGTCGATCGATCGATTGACAGGCTGTTATGAGCGTTGAATATCTATATTTGATGCTTATACAGTGTAGTGCACTTTGGTTGATGGTTGATTATTTTTCAATGTAATTATATACATGTGTTGTACGAAAATCCATATAATTAACTTTATATGGTAATTGATTGGGCCTCATTCCAATTTGAAAAATAAAGAATATTATAAAATAAAAGTTCATGTGTTGACAGTACTCATTCATTGAGATTGGTCATGTGTTGAACGAAATATTTTAGTAATAAAATTTACATCTTTATCGATATAAAATAAAAGTTCATGTGTTGACAGTACTCATTCATTGAGATTGGTCATGTGTTGAACGAAATATTTTGATAATAACAACTATTTTGAAAAAGAAATATTTGAAATAGAATATTTGAAATAGAAATTTATGAAGCCGTGTTGATTAGATTGACGCCATTTTGACGTGAACGATATTTATATCGATAATTGAAAACGAATTCGAAATGAATTGAATTGAAAACGATTTCGAAATGAATTGAATTGAAAACGATTTCGAAATGAATTGAATTGAAAACGATTTCGAAATGAATTGAATATAGAACGAATTCGAATTGAATTTAAAACGAATTGAAATGAATTCAAATTGAATTGAAATTTGAATTGAATAGAAATGAATTTTAAAACGAATTTATAAAGAAGAATTCAATTTTGATTTGAATTGAAGAGGAAGTTGAAATTGCTTTTGAAACGAATTTAAAAACTATTTATATAATTCGTTTTAAATAGAAATCGACGAAATATATATTATATATATAATATAATGGCCTGAATAGAACGCGCCGCGCCGCGGCAGTTCGTGAATTTCGACCATTCATTTCAAACGGACATTACGGGAGATCCGACCGTCGGATTCTCCTAGAACCGGAACCGTTGGGTTCGTATCGAAAAGAGCTTTCTAGCGAATGTTAGAAATTTGAAATCTAACGGTTGGATTTGGAATTATGTCCAAATCAAATTTGAAAAAGGTCGCTGTAAGTACAGTTCGATGGCCATTGATGGAAATCGACTGTACGGGCCTTGATAAAATTATTAAAAATAGTAATAATTTGTGTAAAATCATAAGAAATGATTTAGAAAGAATTGGGATGAAAAACTCCATATTTGAAAAGATAAAAATAGATTTTTATCGAAATAGACTAGTTTTGAACTAGAATTATAATTCTATTTATTTTTAAATAAATAAACTGAATTTGAAAAGGGTTTTAAAAGTAACCAGAATTTCCAATGATTGCATTGGAGTGGATTTGAATCGAAATTGTCTTCGGAATATTTCGATGTTGGAATTCGTGATTATACAGGTGTTGTTATGGAAATTTGAAAGATATATTAATATCGTTATTTTCAATACGACATTTGTTAATCGTAGGATTTGATATTGAATATAAGCCGATATATTTTCTATTCAGAGCCTTATATTGAATATCAAATGTGATTTGGGTTTGTCGTGAATGGTGTCTTCACTAACACTGTTCTTGAACCCAGTTGAGAAAAGATTAAATCTTTTTATTTAGATTTAATGAAGTGTACCAATTAAAAATGATATTTAATTGGAATTGAATTAGTATTGATTTTTGGGTTTATCGTGAACAGTGTTTTAAATAACACTTGTTCTTTAACCTGATAATTAATGGAATGATTTTTGGGTTTATCGTGGACAGTGTTTTTAAATAACACTCGTTCTTTAACCCGATGATTAATGAATGTGATTTTGGGTTTATCGTGAACCGTGTTTTTAAATGACACTGATTCTTTAACCCAGTCAAAGATTAAAACTAAGTGGAGTTTTAATGAATCTTTAATTAGATTGAAATGATCGAAAATGGAGTATCACCAGTTTTGCTCCAGGCGATAGTTAAATCTTTAATTAGATTTGAACGTGAAATGGTAATTGAATTTACCGATAACACTGTGGTGTTAGATATGAAGTATTCACAGTTTTACTTCATGGGATGAATAGGTTGGGATTGGGAAATTAAAACAAATGATTACTTCGGTAAGGTTCGCTAATCCCGACTAGTTTGAATTTATATTCAAAAGTTGATTAAAGAATAAATTCAAGAATTTATCTTTGATAAAATTAATGGGAACCTTTCCCTATGAATGTGAAATTAGAAACTAACTGTCGGTTAGCTAAGTAGAATGATTTTCTGGATATTGATCTGATGTTGGTTTCGGCCTTCGGGGTTAATATTTGGGAAATTATTCTCTTGATTAATTTACGGTTAGTGACTGATGAATTGGAATGAGGCGTATGTTGTGTTTGTGTAACACTTTTATAATATATACGCGAGTTATTCGGAAAGACCGGGTTTATCCCATTCTGAATAACTGATACGACGATAAGTCGAAGATGAAGACGGTGGTCGAAGACCGGAGGTCTTCACGTCGTTTGGGTGATTACTGATGATCTTGATTGGGCTGTACACCCAAGAAGATGGAAACAGTTTGTGATCGTCCAGACGTACTTGGAGATTGATGGATATGCGGGGTACTAGGTGCCTCCGGTTTCGTTCAGACCCAGAACGGACTTGTAAATGGACTGTGTGTCTGACATTGGATTTTAGTCCGTGTGATTGATCTCTATTAAATATATATCTGTTTGGTGGCGGAGAATTTATTCTCTTGCTTAACGCCCTTCTCTGAGACGTACGAGCTCAGGGGTTATATATTGATGGATATCAAACGCATGGAGTGAATTGCCTGTGTGACATGCCTAAGTGGCAATTGATCGAGGCTTCTGTTGAAAAGCAAAGTCTTGTGATGATGATCAAATCACAGCCTGTGTGGCACAGCTTTGGGTAACGTGAATTCGCGAGCCTCGCACCCCGGTTGTGAACCAAAAACGAGAGAGGACGTCAGGGAGGGCATGCGTTTCTTTCTAGCTAGAAGTGGCGTCAGTGGTTTTACACGCCCTGACGAGTTTGACTTATGTGGTTGTTGCTGTTGCGAGGCGCCTCGGTTATATCGGTTTCGGCCGATGCATTCTGGTCGGCAGACGGACCAGACTTACACCCCATAGGGTGGGGAAACGCATGTTCAGGGTTTAAGTTTAATCCACATCGGTGGACTGGCCCTGAGGATCCAAGGGTCACTCGAGCTCTGATCCTGAGGGGCGGGCTAGAGCGTCTCGAATCGGTTGAGGACTATCTTTTGCCTCGGTTCATAGACGGAAATCCAATTTCCAAATACGTGACATTTGCGGTTTTATTTGTAAACCTATATATGGCGACATGATATATGGTACCCATGCCGCCTATGATTGATACTTATGATTTGAAGTTGTTTTATACACTATGCACTTATTATAGTATCAAATGATTTGTTTTAAACGTATCAAGCATTCTTTGGCTGTTATAAGGGAAAACCCTATCCCCCGGCTTGCGTTGCATTGTGTGATAGGACCTGGGTCTTATAACAGCTTCATTTTTCTTTATTTAGCATTGCGCTGTTTGTTTTATGCACTGGTATTCTTGGGAGGAAACCCGTTCCGTGTTATACGGCGTGGTCCCTTGATTTACCTAACTTAGAAAATAAAGATTAACTGTTTTAGTTCTCACACCAGTCACATGACTGACCTGGAGTTTATTGTTTTAACCTAAACTCTGGGTGCCCCTATTTTGACACGGGCAGCTAGTAGTTTTGGTTTTGCAGATTTATATTCACAGGATCCTGGTTTACAGCTGGAACGATATCCGGAAAGCTTTGTATCCGTATATCTTCTTCTAGTTGTGTATTGTATTATTTTCCGCTGCTATGTATTTAAATGTAATTTAAATCTCTGATATTTCTGTGTAATATTTATTCGTACTCTGTATATTCTTGTAATCTGATGCATTGTTGTAATATACAATGAAATGTTCTCCTGTATGCGTTCTATTTTGTCGTGTTCTCAACGATAGGGCGTTTCGAACGGTCTGGGTCGGTTTAGCGACTGGTTCGGACCGAGCGAAATTCCTTGCCGTCACAGTTGGTATCAGAGCTTTGGTTTACCAAGCTCAGAGAACAAGACACATTAGAACTATACGAAAGAATTCATCAGATATTGGGTTAGTAATATCCAATGGGAATGACTCGTTAGAGATGGGATCAGTAGTATCCTAGAACGAGTGTGAAGAGTATATTTTTAAAAATGAAAGCAAATTTTTGTTTTGAAAATTTAAATCAATTATTCGTATTTGATTATCTATTTATATTGATGTGGACAATCCAGTATATATAGATTTTGCGTATACGTCTGATCCGCGTGTATTCGAAATTTTAATATACTGGATAGATATAGAATTACACTCTAATCGCCCGGAGAGGATTTTGATGATGGAGCTCCATCATTAGAATTTATGTTCGAGTGACGAAAGTGGGCTTTCTATATATTTCCTATTGACTGGTGTGAGAACCAAAAATTAGATAGGGCCTATTGTTGTGAATTGGCATTAAAAACATGATTTCCGTATATGTATCAAAATTAGGAATTTGAAACTCTAATTCACTAATTGATTGATGTTTGTGTTGTTTGTTTAGTTGTTTGATAATTTTGAACCATTATGCCTAATTTGATCAAATATTGAATGATATTGGAAATTGGTCGCATTTGCTTGCATATACATATATATCATTGAACAGGTCATAGCAAGGAGGCTAGAGCCAGAGAATAAAATTTGTTTGCCCGACAAATAGGTACATGTTTACTACATAATTTCCTGTTTTGTTTGGGTGATGATGATTTTGTGAGCCTATTGGCTAGCCGCTTGGCTTTTTCTTTTTCTTTTTGAGATCTGAAGGACCGGGGAAGCTATTTGAAATTCCCCGATGCTCCCGGTGCAGGGGAGGTTATGGCGAAATTTTTCAAAAATTTAGGGTGTTAGCCAAATTTTTGAAATTTTGAAAATTCTCAGAAACTAAAGGTTGGAGAATGGAAGCCAGATCGAACGTAGAGTTAAATAATCAAACCACTTTCGACTTTGTTCCTTTTCGGGGACGAAAAGTTTTAAGTGGGGGAGATTGTAACAACCCGTAAAATCTGGGCCAGTTTAAAATTTTTATTTTGGCAATTATAGCGAGTTTTGATTATTTAAAATGAATTATTTTAAATAATATCGACGAGAAATTTATTTTGAATATAATTCGACGTATATATTTATATACGTCGTCGTTAGAATATAAATATTTATATATAATTATAAATAGAATTGAAAATGGCGCGGTAGTTCGATAATTCGATTTCAAACTTCAATTGAATGTACCGGGTGCAAAACAATCCGGATTTTAGTGAAACCAAAAATAATGGAATCTAATATTGGATATCTTTCTATCGAATCCGAAAAATTAGGATTTCATCTTAGGAATGATAAGATATGTCCAGTTGAAAATTCTGAATAGTCGCTATGGAATTCAGGCCCTTAAAAATGGACATTTTGCAAATGACCTCGGATTTCGACGAAACCAGTTTTGTTGGGTCCGCAGTGTCAAATTATTGTTAGATTCCAAATTTCATAATTTTTCGAATCAATATGTGAGCGGGGCAAAGGAAAACGCGTTTGACCATTTTCAGTTGATTTTAATCGACTGGAAATTGGCCATTTTTCTAACAGTCTCAGAATTCGACGAAACTAGTTTTGTTAGGACCGTATCGTAAATACGAAGCTAGAAAATATTTTTCAGGAATTTTTAAAGTTCGTATGTGACCCCGGTAATTTGAAATGTACGTTTAAAATTGAATATATAGATTTAAACTTTAATTTAAACGGAAACTGATCGAAACAGTCGAATCAGCTAGCGGAACATATCCCATTGTGTTCGGAATGGGGGTAATACGCTATGGGCGACAGGCGGTGGGCCTCGTTTCGAGGTCGTATGTAAAAGTCAACCCTTGTGCATAATTAAATAATAAAATAAAAAAATAAAAAAATAAAAAAACTACCTTTCCCCCTTTTTCTCCTTCGTTGCCCCCCCCCCCCCCCCCGATTCATTATACAGAAACATTAAAAAAAAAAAAAGAAAAAAAAAGAAAGAAAACCTAATCTAAATCGCCGCTCCCCCCACGCCTGTCGTCCACCGTGCCCTGGTGATCCGCCGCCGCTCCGCTCCCCCAGTCGCCAGACCCTCGCCCCCCTTCTGCTCGTCCTCTTTCCCCTTCAAAGCACGAAGACCCCGAAATCCCCACGAGCCCACCACCACAGCCGTGGCCTCACATCCGCCTGACCGCGCCCCAACTGCTCCGCGATGCTCCGACCACCTCCCTCCAGACGACGCTACCCTCGACGCGAGATCGAAGCAGCCCCAATCGGAGCCTCCACCTCGAACTCCAGACATCGCGACACCACCGAGCGCCTCCACCCACGAGCCACCGCCGACTCCCCCTCCTCCCCTTCGCAAACTGTCGGTGAGCGTTTAAATTATTTTGTTTTGTTTTTATTTTTATTTTACAGTAATTTAAAAACTGCATTTTTAAAAGAAATTGAAAACTGCATTTTTTTGAAAAGAAAGTAAAACTGAGTTTTTTTTTTTATTAAAACTGCATTTTGAAAAAGAAGAAAAAACTGCATTTTTAAATAATTTAAAAACTGCATTTTTAAATAATTTAAAAACTGTTTTGAAAAATAATTTAAAAACTGTTTTGAAAAGATAAAATAAAAACTGATTTGAAAAGGAAAAGAAAACTGATTTTATTTTAAACTTTGAAATAGAAAAAAAAGGGGTTTGATCTCTTAATAGAAAAAGATTTGAACTTGAAAATAAAGATCATATTTTTAAAAATAGAAAAGAGGGAATTTTTGTTAGGTAGAAGTAGTAAGGTATGATTCTTATATTTTTAAAGCAATAAAAATATAATAGTTGCATCATAAGAAGAATAAAAATATAATCTTTATATTTAATAGCGAACTCAAAATTCGATTTTTATATATTGAACTTTGAAATAAAAATTCGATTTTTATATATTGAACTTTGAAATAAAAATTCGATTTTTATATATATAGTGGCCTTGGGCAACGAAGATGCGATAGCAATGAAGATTTCTATCAATGAAGTGCCGTGGAGCTAGGATAGCAATACGTGAGAATTTCTCACCTTTCAAATTTATTTTCTAGTTATATATATATACTAGGATGCAGACGGTGTTTAGTAGCACCCGACACAATCGTCCACAGACCATGGACTTGTTTGTTTGGCTGTTTGGTTATTGATTGTGATATTGGTTTGAATGTGGTTTGTGGTGTGAAAAATCGAATCGATAAATTGGTTAGGATTAGACGTGCGCCGTTATAAGGCGAAGGAGTAAGGCTAGGTTAGACCCTTACTCCAAATTTTGTGGTTTGCATAACGAAAGTGAATTTGATTGATGTGTGAATGGCGTGGGCCTTCACTAGACCGGGGATAAGGCTAGGCCTCGTCCCGTTTCTAGTATCGTGCCGTTATGCCGCCGAAATTTTCTAAAATATGTTAGAAAAATAAAAATATCATTTTATTGAATAAATGAATTGAATAGAAATTCATAGGTTGAAATAAAATGTTTTATCGTTAAAAATATAAATTTTTTTTTCGTGAAGTGAATAAAATAGAATATTCATTTACAAACCAGACGGTTTGTTTATGTACACCTATTTGAATGACATTGATTGGGACGATAAATTTTACACATCGCCCAACAGCACAAATAAAATATATGGGATTGTTTGAAACCCCACACGGGTGTTGGGATGAAATATGAATTTCACTCATCCTGATTGATTAAATATGTCGATCGATCGATTGACAGGCTGTTATGAGCGTTGAATATCTATATTTGATGCTTATACAGTGTAGTGCACTTTGGTTGATGGTTGATTATTTTTCAATGTAATTATATACATGTGTTGTACGAAAATCCATATAATTAACTTTATATGGTAATTGATTGGGCCTCATTCCAATTTGAAAAATAAAGAATATTATAAAATAAAAGTTCATGTGTTGACAGTACTCATTCATTGAGATTGGTCATGTGTTGAACGAAATATTTTAGTAATAAAATTTACATCTTTATCGATATAAAATAAAAGTTCATGTGTTGACAGTACTCATTCATTGAGATTGGTCATGTGTTGAACGAAATATTTTGATAATAACAACTACTTTGAAAAAGAAATATTTGAAATAGAATATTTGAAATAGAAATTTATGAAGCCGTGTTGATTAGATTGACGCCATTTTGACGTGAACGATATTTATATCGATAATTGAAAACGAATTCGAAATGAATTGAATTGAAAACGATTTCGAAATGAATTGAATTGAAAACGATTTCGAAATGAATTGAATTGAAAACGATTTCAAAATGAATTGAATATAGAACGAATTCGAATTGAATTTAAAACGAATTGAAATGAATTCAAATTGAATTGAAATTTGAATTGAATAGAAATGAATTTTAAAACGAATTTATAAAGAAGAATTCAATTTTGATTTGAATTGAAGAGGAAGTTGAAATTGCTTTTGAAACGAATTTAAAAACTATTTATATAATTCGTTTTAAATAGAAATCGACGAAATATATATTATATATATTATATATATAATATAATGGCCTGAATAGAACGCGCCGCGCCGCGGCAGTTCGTGAATTTCGACCATTCATTTCAAACGGACATTACGGGAGATCCGACCGTCGGATTCTCCTAAAACCGGAACCGTTGGGTTCGTATCGAAAAGAGCTTTCTAGCGAATGTTAGAAATTTGAAATCTAACGGTTGGATTTGGAATTATGTCCAAATCAAATTTGAAAAAGGTCGCTGTAAGTACAGTTCGATGGCCATTGATGGAAATCGACTGTACGGGCCTTGATAAAATTATTAAAAATAGTAATAATTTGTGTAAAATCATAAGAAATGATTTAGAAAGAATTGGGATGAAAAACTCCATATTTGAAAAGATAAAAATAGATTTTTATCGAAATAGACTAGTTTTGAACTAGAATTATAATTCTATTTATTTTTAAATAAATAAACTGAATTTGAAAAGGGTTTTAAAAGTAACCAGAATTTCCAATGATTGCATTGGAGTGGATTTGAATCGAAATTGTCTTCGGAATATTTCGATGTTGGAATTCGTGATTATACAGGTGTTGTTATGGAAATTTGAAAGATATATTAATATCGTTATTTTCAATACGACATTTGTTAATCGTAGGATTTGATATTGAATATAAGCCGATATATTTTCTATTCAGAGCCTTATATTGAATATCAAATGTGATTTGGGTTTGTCGTGAATGGTGTCTTCACTAACACTGTTCTTGAACCCAGTTGAGAAAAGATTAAATCTTTTTATTTAGATTTAATGAAGTGTACCAATTAAAAATGATATTTAATTGGAATTGAATTAGTATTGATTTTTGGGTTTATCGTGAACAGTGTTTTAAATAACACTTGTTCTTTAACCTGATAATTAATGGAATGATTTTTGGGTTTATCGTGGACAGTGTTTTTAAATAACACTCGTTCTTTAACCCGATGATTAATGAATGTGATTTTGGGTTTATCGTGAACCGTGTTTTTAAATGACACTGATTCTTTAACCCAGTCAAAGATTAAAACTAAGTGGAGTTTTAATGAATCTTTAATTAGATTGAAATGATCGAAAATGGAGTATCACCAGTTTTGCTCCAGGCGATAGTTAAATCTTTAATTAGATTTGAACGTGAAATGGTAATTGAATTTACCGATAACACTGTGGTGTTAGATATGAAGTATTCACAGTTTTACTTCATGGGATGAATAGGTTGGGATTGGGAAATTAAAACAAATGATTACTTCGGTAAGGTTCGCTAATCCCGACTAGTTTGAATTGATATTCAAAAGTTGATTAAAGAATAAATTCAAGAATTTATCTTTGATAAAATTAATGGGAACCTTTCCCTATGAATGTGAAATTAGAAACTAACTGTCGGTTAGCTAAGTAGAATGATTTTCTGGATATTGATCTGATGTTGGTTTCGGCCTTCGGGGTTAATATTTGGGAAATTATTCTCTTGATTAATTTACGGTTAGTGACTGATGAATTGGAATGAGGCGTATGTTGTGTTTGTGTAACACTTTTATAATATATACGCGAGTTATTCGGAAAGACCGGGTTTATCCCATTCTGAATAACTGATACGACGATAAGTCGAAGATGAAGACGGTGGTCGAAGACCGGAGGTCTTCACGTCGTTTGGGTGATTACTGATGATCTTGATTGGGCTGTACACCCAAGAAGATGGAAACAGTTTGTGATCGTCCAGACGTACTTGGAGATCGATGGATATGCGGGGTACTAGGTGCCTCCGGTTTCGTTCAGACCCAGAACGGACTTGTAAATGGACTGTGTGTCTGACATTGGATTTTAGTCCGTGTGATTGATCTCTATTAAATATATATCTGTTTGGCGGCGGAGAATTTATTCTCTTGCTTAACGCCCTTCTCTGAGACGTACGAGCTCAGGGGTTATATATTGATGGATATCAAACGCATGGAGTGAATTGCCTGTGTGGCATGCCTAAGTGGCAATTGATCGAGGCTTCTGTTGAAAAGCAAAGTCTTGTGATGATGATCAAAGCACAGCCTGTGTGGCACAGCTTTGGGTAACGTGAATTCGCGAGCCTCGCACCCCGGTTGTGAACCAAAAACGGGAGAGGACGTCAGGGAGGGCATGCGTTTCTTTCTAGCTAGAAGTGGCGTCAGTGGTTTTACACGCCCTGACGAGTTTGACTTATGTGGTTGTTGCTGTTGCGAGGCGCCTCGGTTATATCGGTTTCGGCCGATGCATTCTGGTCGGCAGACGGACCATACTTACACCCCATAGGGTGGGGAAACGCATGTTCAGGGATTAAGTTTAATCCACATCGGTGGACTGGCCCTGAGGATCCAAGGGTCACTCGAGCTCTGATCCTGAGGGGCGGGCTAGAGCGTCTCGAATCGGTTGAGGACTATCTTTTGCCTCGGTTCATAGACGGAAATCCAATTTCCAAATACGTGACATTTGCGGTTTTATTTGTAAACCTATATATGGCGACATGATATATCGTACCCATGCCGCCTATGATTGATACTTATGATTTGAAGTTGTTTTATACACTATGCACTTATTATAGTATCAAATGATTTGTTTTAAACGTATCAAGCATTCTTTGGCTGTTATAAGGGAAAACCCTATCCCCCGGCTTGCGTTGCATTGTGTGATAGGACCTGGGTCTTATAACATCATCATTTTTCTTTATTTAGCATTGCGCTGTTTGTTTTATGCACTGGTATTCTTGGGAGGAAACCCGTTCCGTGTTATACGGCGTGGTCCCTTGATTTACCTAACTTAGAAAATAAAGATTAACTGTTTTAGTTCTCACACCAGTCACATGACTGACCTGGAGTTTATTGTTTTAACCTAAACTCTGGGTGCCCCTATTTTGACACGGGCAGCTAGTAGTTTTGGTTTTGCAGATTTATATTCACAGGATCCTGGTTTACAGCTGGAACGATATCCGGAAAGCTTTGTATCCGTATATCTTCTTCTAGTTGTGTATTGTATTATTTTCCGCTGCTATGTATTTAAATGTAATTTAAATCTCTGATATTTCTATGTAATATTTATTCGTACTCTGTATATTCTTGTAATCTGATGCATTGTTGTAATATACAATGAAATGTTCTCCTGTATGCGTTCTATTTTGTCGTGTTCTCAACGATAGGGCGTTTCGAACGGTCTGGGTCGGTTTAGCGACTGGTTCGGACCGAGCGAAATTCCTTGCCGTCACACTATCAAATTGAGTTCCGTTGTCTGTTATCACAATTTTTGGAATTCCGAATCGACAGATGATGTTTCTCACGATGAAGTTGGTCACCCGTTTAGTTGTGATCGTAGTTAGTGGTTCTGCCTCGACCCACTTAGTGAAATAATCTACAGCCACAATGGCGAACTTTGCTCCACCCCTTGCTATGGGGAGACTTCCAATAATATCAATTCCCCACATAGCAAATGGCCACGGGCTCATCATTGTCTTTAACTGGCTTGGAGGCGCTCTGGGTATCTTTGAAAATCTCTGGCATGCATCACATCGTCGTGCATATCTTACTGCATCCTTGTTTATGGTAGGCCAGAAGTAACCATGCCGTAATATCTTTTTTGCCAAAGTTTGCCCCCCGGTATGGTCGCCACATTCACCTTCGTGGACTTCTTGCAGCACACGTTTGACGTCATCGTGGGCTATACACCGAAGGAGGGGCATTGAATACCCTTGTCTATAAAGGATTCCGCCTTGCAGTACGTATCGGGCGGCTTTACGAATCACTTTTCGCCTCTCGCTTTTCCTGGTCGGAAGCGCTCCATTCATTAGGAAATCCTTTATAGGGGTCATCCACGATTCCTTTTCTGGTTCTGTCTCTAGTACTAGGTCGATTTCCATCTGATCAATGCTGGGAGACCGAAGTACTTCAACGGGGGCTAGCCCTATCACTTCAGGATCGTTAGAACTAGCCATCTTTGCCAACCTGTTTGCCTGCTGATTTTCTGACCGCGGAATATGAGATATGCTGTAGTGATCAAACTCATTCAGCAGCTCTCTCACTTTCTTTAAGTATAGAATCAATCTTGCACTTTTAGCTTGGAATCTCCCAGTAACTTGGTTCACGACTAACTTGGAATCGCAGAAGATGTTCAGTTTCGTGACTTCTAGCACCTTTGCAATCTTTAATCCGGCTATCAGAGCTTCATATTCAGAATCGTTGTTAGTGGCCTGAAACTCCATTCGGATGGCATAAGTTATCAATCATTTCTCGGGGGTTTCAAGCACTATTCCGGCGCCGGATCTTTCGTTATTTTTAGCACCATCGGTATATAATCTCCAGACATCAGGGTCGAAAAGTAATTTTGAGGGTTCCACTTCTTCGTTTGCTATGTCTTCTTCAAGAACTGTGAATTCTGCTATGAAGTCAGCTATCGCTTGCCCCCGAATTGATCGTCTGGGCTGAAAGTTCAAGTCAAATTGACTTAACTCAATATTCCATTTGAGTAATCTTCCAGACGCCTCTGGTCTCTGTAGAACTTGCTTGAGTGGGTGATCAGTATATATGATAATAGGATGTGCTTGAAAGTAGTGCCGAAGTTTTCTGGAGGCAATCAGTAAACTATACGCCAGATTTTCTATCCGTGGATAATTACGTTCTGCCGCTGTTAATTTTTTACTCACGTAATACACAGGTCTTTGGACCTTCTCCTCTTCCCTTACCAATGCTGAGCTGACTGCATGAGATGATACTGCCAAATATACGAATAAATCCTCGTGGTCTATTGGTTTAGATAGAATTGGAGGTTTCTCCAAGTGTCTAAGCAAGTTCTGAAACGCTTCCACGCAGTCAGGTGTCCATTTAAAGTGGCGTTTTCCCCGCTTTATTAATTCGAAGAATGGGATGCACTTATCCGTAGCCCTGGATATAAATCTGCTTAGTGCGACAACTTTTCCAGCAAGGCTTTGCACGTCCTTAATTTGCCTAGGTTCCTGAATGTTCCTGATTGCCGTGATCTGGTCCGGATTAATCTCGATACCGCGCGAACTGACAATGAATCCTAAGAATTTTCCAGAAGCAACACCGAATGAACATTTGGTGGGATTGAGTTTCATCCCATACTTTCGAAGAATGCCGAACATCTCTGCCAAGTTAGTAGTGTGTTGAAAGGATTGCTTGGATTTAACCAACATATCGTCGACGTATACTTCCATCGTTTTCCCGATTTGGTTATAAAACATTCTGTTGACCAAACGTTGGTACGTAGCGCCTGCATTCTTCAAGCCAAAGGGCATCACTACGTAACAATATAATCCCAGATCAGTGATAAAGCTAGTATGCTCTTGGTCCGGAACATGCATTGGAATCTGATTGTATCCTGAATAAGCATCCATGAATGAAAGAAGCTCGTGACCTGCCGTTGAGTCTACCAACTGGTCGATTCGAGGTAAAGGAAAACTATCTTTGGGACAAGCTTTATTTAAATCCGAGAAATCGATACACGTTCGCCACTTCCCGTTGGCCTTCTTTACCAGGACTGGGTTCGAAATCCAATCTGGGTAAGTTGAATCTCTGATAAATCCATTGCTCTTTAGTTTCCCAACCTCCTCTTTCAAGGCAGCGGACCACTCTGGGCCCAGCACTCGCCTTTTTTGCTTCACTGGAGGATGTTTGGGGTTAATGCTCAAAGAATGACCCATGATTGATGGGGATATCCCGCACATGTCCGCATGGGTCCAAGCGAAAACATCCAAGTTGTTCTTTAAGAAAGTCGTCAATTCTTCGGTAAGAGTCGGACTTAACTGGGATCCAATCTTAAGGACCTTCTCCGGATCACTGTCATCGATTGGCACATCCACAGTTGCTTCGTTGGGAGTTGCTGTTCTGCCCCCGGGTTCTTGATCCTCTCTGGGATCTATATCCTCGGGCGTCACTCTAGGCAACTCTCCAACAACCATCTTCTTTGATTGCTATAAGGCTTCCGCCCCCAAAGGGGGAGGAGTGCCTTTAGTTTCGATACCCCCGCAGTTGCGAAGCAGCTTTAATTCGGCAACATAACATGCTCGCGCGGCAACTTGATCCCCCCTGACGATACCAACGCCGGCTTCTGTGGGGAACTTCAATAGCAAGCACCAGGGGGCTATACAGGCTCTGAATTTTGCGAGGGCCGGCCGGCCCAAGAAGGCATTGTATGGCGATTCGACATCCAAGACCACAAAGGGAAGGATTCTCACTCTCTGGCGTTCTCCTTCCCCAAGTGTAACTGGCAATTCTACGTAACCCATAGGTGCGGTGGATGCTCCGTTGAATCCACGGATCCATCCTTGGCAGGGCTTCAAGTCTTTTATCTCAAGATTCATCTGGTCAAAGGCTTTTTTGAAAAGGATATTAACGGAACTCCCGTTGTCCACCAGTACCCTATGAACAGTGGCTGGCCCAATGGGTATTGTGATTACAAGTGGATCTTCAGTTGGAGCATGGACCCCAATGCTTTCTCGCTCTCGGAAAACAACATCATCAGTCATCATCTTTTGCTGCTTCACCGGAACACTGTCCTCGGGGTTGCTGCATTCTCCCACTTCGAGGTGTTGTTTGGCTGCGTTGACATATTGATCTAGAGCTTTGGAATTGTGCCCAGCAAGGTAAAGCCCACCGATCACGGTGTTGATTTCAATATTCTTTCCCTTTTGCTGAGCAGTTGGCCTAGCTGCAAGTTGATTTTGATTCTGATTCGGGGCATGTACTGCTTGCCCCCTGTCCCTAGGCGCTACTCTGTATTCGTCTAGCTTCCCTTCTCGAAGCAACCTTTCGACTACGTCCCTCAGGTGACGACATTCATTCGTCGAATGGCCGTGAATTTGATGAAAGAGGCAAAACTTCCCTGTCTCACGCTCTTTTTCCGTCGACTCTCTAGGGGGCGGCCTCTTATTTTGGAGGACTTCATACGCGTCCATGAAGATATTTTCCAGAGTATCATTTATGGGTGTATAACTTTCAAAGGCCCTGGGACGAGTCCTTCTCTGGGAGTCGTTCCCTCGGCCCCTCTTCCGGCTGTTGCCATTAGCATTGTTACTGTTGTTACCCGGTCGGCGACCACCCTGGTTCTGATTTCCGACGTTAACCTCAACTTTCCCTGAGCTGTCTCCAGTCTGTTTGATGGCGACATTGCTCTGAACTTCTTCCTTATCAGTTGCTTTAAGCTTTCGGTTCGCGTACACCTCTTCCCGGCGTAGATGTACATTGGCTTTCTCATAGAACAATTCTCTGGTGTGGGGTGGTTTGCCTGCCAGGTACCTCCCGAATTCAGTATCCTTATCCACTCCATCAATTAGTGCTGCGACAATGGTCGGCTCATGAGGATCTTTGACCTCAGTGGCTGCCAAATTGAAACGATCCAGGTACATCTTTAGACTTTCGCCCGGTCGCTGTTTGACAAGAAATAGATCGATCACGCTTTTCGTCTTCTGCGCGTAGATACGGAATTGCTCTACGAACTTCTCGCTTAGTTCCCTGAAGCTGGAAATCGATCTTGCTGGTAGGCGAGTAAACCATAGCAGAGCCACGTCTTCCAGGAATATGGGAAACGCTTTACACTTAACTGCATCAGAAGCGGCGGCAGCAGTCATCGACCAAGAGTATCTCATCAGGTGTTGAACAGGATCAGATCTTCCTGCATATCGGTTCATCTGCGGCATGTTGAAACGCCTTGGAAAAGTTGCATCCAAAATATCGTCAGTAAAAGGAGTATGACTACGATCAATCCCCCAATCCTCGTTCCGCTGTCCACGGCTGTCGGCCAAAATCTGGTGAACCATGGTTGCAACGTTTGCACTGGTTAAAGGAGGTTCAGGATCAGTGCCTCTGGCCCGACGAGGCTCTCTGATCTCTCTTCGGGGAGCAGCCACAAAATCTGGGGCTTGGACGGGGCCTCGCTGCCCCCTGTTATCATGAGTACGTGTATGGCGACGAGGCTGAGGTGGTCTGTCATGCAAAGGACTGTTCATGCCTCGAGTCCTGAGGGTCGTTGCTTGACCATCCATATTACGGTTTGTGGGTCTTGCCCCTAGTTCTTCTTCTTCTTGTGAGGGCAGGGTCCCGAACCGAAGCTGTTCTATGTTTTCGGCTCTTTCATACGGTCGCCGCGGAGGTCTCGGCGATTCTTTAGATGAAGAAGAATATGCTGGAGTGAGTGGACGGACGGGCGATGTTCTTTGCCTTGTTAACTCATCAAGTCTTCTATCCATAGACGTCAGGTTTTGCCGTAGGATCGAACTTTCCTACCTTTGGGCGGCTAACTCATCAAATAACCTATCCCACATTTCGACAAAACGGGAAAGATCCCCCTCAGTAACAGGAGCAGCAGGATCATAATGGTCATCATCACCTTCTCTTATGGGCATAGTGCTCGGACCGGGTCGAGCAGAGGTTCCAGGACGATAGGAGTGGGTCATGGGTTCTTTTCCAGGTCGAGTTGTGTTCTGACCATCAACCCGGGTAGTTGCGGTTCGTGGAGGGCGGTTCGCTACGCCCCCCTGGGATCGACTCGTGGTCATGGTGCGCGGAGGCTGCGAGGTGTTGCCTCGGGATCGAGTAACAACCCCTTCAGTGGCGCGGATCGTCTCGTTCTCACCGACTCGGAGCGAGGTGTTTTCATCGGATCAGATCGCCCCCTGCGCTCCGCGATCCAGAGTCTCTTCGTTGCCCAGTTCGTGCACACTCTCCTCGATCGTTTCGTTGGCCTGCGAGACTTTAGATCTTTTTCCAGCCATGGAATTCGAATCGCTGGAATCTTCAAGAAAACGAATGACGAAACTTTAAGGCTGAGTTTCTCAGTGAAAGCACCAAAAATGTTAGATCGAAATTTGGACCTAACACCCAAATTGTTATGAACTGTAGAGAATTCTAAGTGAAGAACAAGGAAAAAGAAAATAACACTCAGAATTTATAGTGGTTCGGCGTTAACGAGCCTACGTCCACTTTATATTTTATTGATTATGCTTTAAAAGTTAGTACAACAGTGATTTCTCTCAATATTTCAGTGGTTTGACAACAATGGCGGACTCAGCATTCACTATTGCCAAAAAGATCCCGAAAAATGCCAAGCTCTGGGCTATTTATAGCTGATTTTGTCGGACGGATCGCGGACACGTGGCACAAATCCCGAGATTTTCGGATCGCATCGCCACCATTGAAGAAACAGTCAAACTAGCCGTTGTGAACAGGTGTCGTCAGATCCATGCGATTCGGATCGCTGAAGACCAGCTCGTGGTTGAACGGGTCAGTGGGTTCGGTTCGTTGCAAGGGATCGGATCGCCTGGAGGTGGCGTTCGTCGACGAGATGAGAGCGATCCGTCCCTGGGCGAGTCGATAGAGTGCGATCCATTCCTGGGCGAGACGATGGCGTGCGATCCATTCCTGGGCGAGACGATGGCGTGCGATCCAAGCGGGGCGAGACGATGGCGTGCGATCCATTCTTCCACTTTCCTGGAGGACTTGGTTTCCTGATTTCTTTTCACGAATGATCCTGGATGGCTTGGTCAAAAAGCAAGCCAACAGTAGCATAATCAGATTTCACAAAAGAAGGATAGGAAGCTTTCGAAGGATTTATAACAGGGGAATCTACTTGCTGAGATGATGGATTCGCACTGGTAGGAGGTGGATCTGGGGGTTTAGGAGGAGGAGAATGCGATGGAAGAGGTGGGAAGGATGAATCGAAGGAAGATGGGGAAGATAACGAAGAAAAGGGAAATGTCGCTGCCACCATTACAAGGGCTGTGATATTGTGACCTTATTAAAACTATTTTTCAAAATACCAATGTAAGAAGAAAAGGGAAATGTCAGCAATAAATTCTCCTCTATAGTTGTACTTCGTGCAGCAGTCTTTCTTTGCAATGTAAGAAGGCCAGTGTCGTCCAATGCTCTTACCGTTGACCCAAGCTTCCCCTTTGCCTATTCCAAGCAAATCCATGACTACGTGATATGTTCCTGATGGAGTCTTAAATGTTGCCTTATACCAGGTGAACGGCCTATTTATCGAAAGCAGTAATTTAGCTTTAACGGAAGTAGTAATCCACAATGACTTTTAGATATACAAGGATATAAACATTAATGTTTATTAATCTTCTCAACACTTATAAACTACAATCCCAAGAGATGCAGGAAGAAAATCAGCTAAATTTTTCAGTCCTAGAAAAGATGTAGGGTCTGCTAAACATATATGGAGAGACTTACAAAATACTCCCACCATCCCATAATAAGTGACATTTTTTGACCTTGCACATATATTAAGGTTTACATTTACTGTCCTTAATTATCACACCTGTACATCATTAAAGTCTTACTATTCTTTCCAATGTTAATATCTCAAAGAGCTGTAACACTATGATTGGTCGTTCATGAAGGAGTAAATATATTAACATTGGAAAAGGAATATAATTAATTGTTACAGGTGTAAATAAGAGTAGTAGCAGGTGAACATGAATCTAGCTTATCTTGAAAACCTAAAAACGTCACTTAATACGGGATTTGGAAAAAGTAAAAAAACGTCACTTATTATGGAATGGAGGGAGTACCAATTCTCATAGCTCATAAAAAACCAACTTTTGGCATTTGATAACAGCAGCTTATTAATTAATATTGAAAACACTCAGTTTCAGAACACATCAATATTCCTTAATGATTAATTCAGTGGTCCAGCATGAGTAAACATGACAAAGCAATGCATACAAATATTTATGTTTGTGTACATACGCAAGCACAAGTCATAAGCAGAAGAAATAATCTTAGTTCAAATAAATAATCAAATGGAACATGCACACTAAACCGTAGCCAATTAACGAGTAGATAACCTTCCATGATAATATGTAGTAAGAGCAACATGAACTACAAAAGGAACCACCTCCATGAGTAGTGGCAGACCTTTATCTGCTCTAATCCTAGGTTGAAAGGATCAGGATTGTAAGCCTGACTAAATCCATAAACAATATATAGTATATCTTGACCATATGGACAAATGATTAGATTAATTTCGTCTATAAATACCTTTGTTGTATCAATGAGACCAATTAGGATAGCAATAATAAAATTAGAAGCACCATAACACACTAATTAAGGGTTAATGTATTGCATTATTTGATGTGTACAAAGATAATCATTATCAAGTGAAATCATGTAGCAGAATGTAGTTGAACGCCTGTACATACCTTAATTAGCATATATTCTAGAATTATGATTCTATAATCCAAAATTGTTAAATTGGACTCAACAGGAACTGACTCGCGGTAGTGGAACTCGATTTGATTTTTCGAATTGATTTGAAGATCCGATTTTTCGAACCCAACAGGATACGCAAGCCCAGATCCGATTTTTCAAATCGATTTGAAGATAATCCAACTCGCGATTCCGCTTCTCCAAAGCTAAATCTGCAGCAAAGGAAATGACATAGAAGTTGAGGTTGGGATTTAAGATAGTTTTTGGCTTGAAACCTAGAGGCTCAAAGCAAAACCCTAGTCTTTGATCGACATGTTTTTCCTCAAAGTAAAAAGTAAGAGAAGCAAATAGCGTAAATTAGGCTATAGCGGGAAAATGAAAATTTGGGGGCAAAGGAGTTAAGAGGCGAAGGAAAATCAGATTGCAGATTCCTAACGTAAACCGTTGGTTAACACGCAAATTGATAATTTTATTAATTTTTTTAATTTGAATAA
Source organism: Allium sativum (assembly GCA_030737875.1). Classification (NCBI taxonomy): domain Eukaryota; kingdom Viridiplantae; phylum Streptophyta; class Magnoliopsida; order Asparagales; family Amaryllidaceae; genus Allium; species Allium sativum. The sequence continues at coordinate 607,304,642 of CM060926.1, read as the reverse complement.
ATCTATAGCTACTGCAACACGATTTGATATATATGCTAACACATTAAAGAGTGCGTTGCAATAGACAAAAATCAGCATAACTATGGCAACATTTTAGCTGGCAACACCTTGAATTTTCGTTGCAGTAGGCCATCTATGGCATAGGGAAATACACAGAAATTCTTAATCAAATAAATATTTTCATCAATTAAAACAAATTTATTGTCCATTTCAAACCCTTAGGGGTCGACCGCTTCCCTTAGAGTGGTCGACCACTATTTGGGAATTTTGATGGGTTTTGGTTAGACTGTGGAGTATTTATTATATAATAAAGAACCGAGATCAAATCTAATTAGTCCTACGACTATTATTTACACACACACCCTATAAATAGCACTCCATACCACCTCCCCTAAACCTAATCTTCTTCATCCCATAGCCTCCATTCTTCCATTGAGTTCAGGAGAAAAATTAGGTTTTTTTCTAAGCCTCCTAAATATATATTCCTTTCTCATCTACTATAAGCTAGGATTTCTATTTAAGTTATATTATGGAATTCTATAATTTATATATAAGAACTCTAATCCTTGTAATTCTTATATATAGAACAATACCTAATTGGAGTTCGTACTGTTGTTTGTTCTTCGTACGAGGTTTCAGATCTAAAAGAAAAACATCATTAAATTTGTATCAATTTCACACAGTAAATCACTATGAGGAAAAGTTACCAATTTGACAACCTCCCCATACCTCCTGAACCGAACTAAGGAACAGTTTGTTGTATAACGTGTCAGGCTGATACAAGATGATAACCAGGGTAGAATAACTCAAAATGAAACCAATCGTATAATTCACAGTGCATGGATAATATATAATAATAAAATATACAACGGGATATAGTAGTGAAGCATAACTGAACAGAAAATCTAATCTTCATAAAACCATGGAATCTCAAGTACAATTTGTCTTAGTACGTCGATCTTTGAATACAATATGACTCACTACGTCCCTCACAGTTTCAATAAACATCAACATACAGCGGAAATAGAAAAGAAAATACTAAATAGATAGTAATAGTACGCCAGCCTCCTGCTCGTCACCGCATAGCATCATCGGCACCAAAGCTGCTACCTGCTACTCAGTCTTCTCATCAACAATATTGATGAACAACCCAAGTTAATAAGAGGGAAACATAAAACCTTGATTCAGACAATAGTCTTAGTGAGCGATAAAATAAATAACAACAGTTACACAGGATAATATGAGTATAGGCAGATCAACCGTCCGATCTGCCCAGCAACCATCAAGTTAACCCGTGAAAACCATCCATCACATGCCATTGCAGAATAGGAAAGGAAGAACCGCCAATCCTGCTTCTCTTCGACATCCTACGGTGATAGCTTACCAAGAGAAAACGAAGAAGAAAGCACATAATTAACCTCAGCATCCATAACATTCAATATCCTAGCTATCACCTACTAAAGCCTTGAATCCATCAATAATCGAATTTACTTTCAACGACCAAAAGGGCTAATGGGAAACCAAGGTTCTAAACAAACTACCATACGACATCATGACTCTTATGTTTGCCTTATTCGACGAAGACCACTAGGCCCATCATGACTTCCCAAGGTATAATTTCCATCAAATCTCATCCTAACGAGCGTCCCCACAATACCCCTGCTTTGAGTCTGCTAGAACACTTCGATTACCGACAATTCCTTGGCACATCAATTCTGTCAAGCCTTTCATCTCGGCGACTTAATCCGTTTCTCGAACCATTCCATTATTATCCGTGATTGACTCCCATCTTGTCAATCAATCATCGCACAAGATCGTATATCGAATCACGACCAATGTCACATCAATCCGTCTCCGACTACTCCAACTTGAGTTCACAATCGAAGCACCATCCATAATTGAGTTGCACATCGATCATCTGAAGTGCATTTGTCGCCAAACATCACAAGAAAACACCAAAAATCATCATAATCACACCCACAAAACATCAACCCCCCATTGATCATCCTTGTGGTTCGGCGTCGACCAACGATGGGTCGGCACCGACCCATCCGACCAATCTGACCAATATACTTAGCAATTTTTTTCTAAGTAACTGGCTCCGGTCCATCCCTATACCGAGAGGCATTATACCAGTCGGTTCCCCAATCATTTCGACCTTCCTATGGAGACTTATGCCGGTTCATCCTTGTCTTGAATAATCGTCCTTTGTCCCATCTCGAATCAACCCCAAATGACTTAAAACCTTGAAGGAAGCCCCGTTTTATCAACACGAAGCCATGCAACCAAAAACCAAAGCCATCTGATCAATCCACATGGTACTGACCCGTCATTCAACATGGCATGAAAAATTTTGTGTCTTAATCCCTCGTCTTCCAGAGCGCATCCGCCAAGTTTCATTTGAATCTGATCATCTGAACCTCTGATTTTGCACTGTTATTCAACCCTAAGATCTACGGCAACAAATTCTAACAAACAACGCAATCAATTCAATCAAAAAAACACCAATCCATACAGCACCGAACATACAGACATGAACAGTTCACAATTATGGCATAAACATATCATAAACATAAGATCTAACATATGTATGACATGATTAATCTATCAATTATCCGGTTAATATGATCAAATTAGGTTTTTCTAGGGTTTCTAAATCAATTAAACATATATGTCCAGATCTAAGGTGATCATAACATATATGAATGAAATTAACATAGATCTAACCCATACAACCTCTACTTCTATGTGAGAGATATCTATCACTCACCTAATCCACAATTCAATGTAAATCCGATGAGATCAGTTCTGAAAAGTGTTGAAAACCTTCAGATTTGATGAAATTTGACATGATCTAACTTCCCTTGATGATGATATGTCTTCTAGATGCAATCTACGATGAATTTGATTGAAAAGAATGGAGAAATAGGGATTTGGGTTGAATCAGAGAATCACAGATGCCCAACCGAAATTTAGAATAAAGAGAGTAACCCTAGTTCTCTCCTCAAGCACCCCTATTTATATCTGCAGCTCATTAGTCTAATGGGCTTGGCTGATCAGCCCATTAGCTGCTAACCAGTCTGCCTAACACAAGCTGAAACTTACAACAACCGTTCCTCCCAAACTGCTGAACTAAATTCTTCATGTGACCACTCTACAGAATGGTAAACAACCATCTCGATCCAATAAAACTGATTTCAAAACCTAATTCGGCCTCAATTAAAAGTTATAGCCCAAACAGTAAACTCAAGGACAAAATGGTCAAAATTGAATTTGGTGAAAAATCATGGGCATGTCTCACATCTCCATGAACAACATATTAAAATTTGAGAATGATCCAACTACTAGGGAATAAATCCTAAATATTTTGACGGTCGGTTTGATACGTAAAATACGTGTTGTTGCATTCTCCCCCCTTTAAGAATATCTCCCCCGAAATTCCAAGCAAACACGAGCAAACAAGGTATTTCGCATGCCTACCATCCACGAGCGATCAATTTACCATGCAATCTACCATCCAATAACGCATGCATCAAAAAATCCTATCCTAATAGGTACAAGTAAGATACGATATATGGCACATACCACTCAAAGAGTTAGGGATTGGTCGACTTCATACTCTCTCCCGTTTCCCACGTGCAATCGTTATCGTTCTTGCACCATTGTACCTTGACTAGCTTAGCAACCTTCCTGTTAATTTGTTTCATGTCACTCCGCATAACGCAAAGAGGCTTGCGAGGCCTAGAAACTTCGGGCTCGACTTCAAAATCTTCGAATTGATCAAGAGATATCGTAACATTAGAGTTGTGCACGAACTTCCATAGAAATGATACGTGAAACAAATTATGCACACTCGTCATCTTCTCAGGTAAATCGAATCTATAAGTGAGCTTTCTAATGCGCTCGATGAACGGAAATGGCCCAACAAACCTAGGTTCTAACTTTTCTTCCTTCCCAAACGAACTATATTCTGTAGAGGCGAAATCTCAACGACTGTTAAATCTCGAACTGAATACTCTAAGTCCTTTCATCGCTTGTCGGCATAACTTCTCTGACGATTTTGGACCGCCTTCATTCATTGCCGAACGACTTCAATATTATCCGTAGTTTCTCTTATCATCCCGCACAAGTACCAACTTCTTGCCAGTTTCTAACCAACAAGATGGAGAATTACACAGTTTACCGTACAATGCCTCATATGGTGACATCCCAATACTCGACTATAACTGTTATTGTCAGCAAACTCAACTAAATGTAGTTGGTCTTCCCACGATCCTCCAAAATCCAAGACATAAGCTCTAAGAAGATCTTCCAATCGATTAAATCTCTTAGTCAGACCATCTGTTTAGGGATGATAAGTCGTACTCATACATAGCTCGGTTCCCAAAATTTACTGCAAACTCTTCCTGAACCCATTGGTGAATAATTGATCTCGATCGCTAAAAATACTCTTTGGAATCCCATGGAATCGAACTATCCACTTAAGATATAACTCAGCCAACTTTGATTCAGTCCTAGTCGATCTGAAAGGAATAAATCTTGCGCTTTTATTCAAGCGATCCACGAAAATCCAAATACCTTCATTTCTTGTCCTTGTCCTAGGAAATCCATCAATAAAATCCATCGACGCTTGCTCTCATTTCCATGTAGGAACTTCCAATGGCTGTAACAATTCGCGCGGCTTTAACTAGCGGACAGTTCATGCACTTTGAGATAAATTTGCCGACATCCCTCTTAATACCTTCCCAATAGTAGACTGGTTTCATATCTCGATACATCTAATTACCACCAGGATGAATCGTCAATCTAGAGTGATGACATTCTCTCAGAACATCATCTCTCAATCCATCTATGTCAGGAACAACCAATTGTCCATTCTTAGAAAGACAACCATCTCGATTGACTTCGAAATACTTGATCTCCTCTGGTTCTGTGTCAGGAACAACCAATTGTCCATTCTTGTTGTCTTGTTTTTGGCTTTCGCCAATCCTTTCGATAAGAGTCGGCCTAATTGATAAGCTTGCTAACATCTCAGGTGCTAATTCACAATGAGGTCTAAAATCATATTCGGCTAAATACTCGAGATATTTCCATTCCGAAAACATTGCTCCCAAACTAGCATGTTTTCTAATCAACGAATCGACCACTAAGTTACCATTTCCTGAAGTATAGGCAGTTCCAAAATTGTATAATGCCAAAAACTCTAACCATCGTTGCTGCTGAAGTTTAAAATCCTGTTGGAAGAAAAAATACTTCAACGACTTATGATTCGTTAACAACTCAAATCTAACTCCCAATAAATAATGTCTCCAAATCTTCATAGCAAAAACTATTGCCGCTAACTCTGAATCCTGAGTGGGGTGATTTCTTTCGTGTGGCTTCAGTTGTCGACTCGCGTAAGCTACAAATCTATCCTTTTGCATTAGCACTTCTCCATGTCTGATTCCACATGCATCATTATATAAAATCATCTCCTCATTTCCACTCGGAATAATCAAAATTGGAGCACTTGTCAATCTCTCTTTCAGAATTCCAAAGGCTTGTTCACACTTCGCATCCCACGTGAAGGCTTGATTCTTCTTCGTCGGTCCGGTTAAAGGTGCAACTATCTTATAAAAATCCTTGATAAATCATCGATAGTATCCAGCTAAACAAAGGAAACTCCTCATATTTATCGCATTTTTGAGTCGATCCCAATCTTGTATTGTTGTTACCTTGGCTAGATACTACTTCTAATATTATAAATGAGAGTATATATAGCATTGACATGATAGGCTAGGGTCTTAAGTGGCTAGGGTTTGCTATAGGGTCTTCAGTTAGGGGTGGCAATCAGACCGACTCGATGGACCCGGACCCGACCCGACGGGTCTCGGTTCTAGGCCGGTCGCGTTTTGTCGGGTCTAACTGTACATTTTCAAAAATCTGGACCCGACCCGAGTTTCAATTCGGGTCGGGTCGGGTCCGGTTGAATAATAACACTAAAAATACATATATTTCGATTCTTTTTTGTCAGGTCTTTCGGGTTGGGTTTATGCGGGTCAGGTTTGATCGGGTCTTGATGGTATTTTTCATCACCTAGATCCGAATCGAGACCCATCGGGTTCGGTTCGGGTTCAGGACTTTTCGGGTTGGTTTGGTTCGGATTTTTAGCTCTCGGTTCTAATTGCCAGCCCTACAGTGATTATAGGAATCCACCTTAAATTTAATATTGTAGTATGGCCTTAAGTGACCGAGAATGTTCACCTCGTTGGGTATTAAGTGATTGGGAAACCGCCATAAAGTGTTAATGAAGGTCTTAAGTGAACGTACGAAAGTCCACCTTATTAATTAGATTTATTTGTTTGTGTGTGTATGCTTGTTCACATAGACATATCGTGAAAAATCTATCATGCTAAATAGAAGAATAATTAGCCTTCAAACATATGTGGTTTTTATTCACCATGTTCAGACCTCCCTCCTCTTAACATACTTAGAGGTTAGTAGGCTGGACTTTATGCTGAGAAATGAAGTGGTGGGAGCGGAACTATGGAGGAAATTATATATTTATGTTCTATTTACTATTGGCAGTATTATTGTTGTTATCTATTTGGGAAATTAATTGATGTACCTAATGTAACTATATAAATAATGGTTGTAAGCTACAATTTTGGTTTTTTAATTTAAATGGTACATGTACTTTCTCATTATTATATTTTATCCCTTCCGCTATGTGAGATTCCATCTTGTTATATTAATCTGTTATTTTTTCCCAATGTAGTTCCTTATAGGAACCAATGACCTATTTAGAGTGGCTCTAAGTTTCGTTGGGCCTTTTCTACGTTGGAATTTAGGCTCACTCCACGCGGATTGTTACATTTGGTATTAGAGCTTAGGTTACCTGATTTTGCGAAAATATATACGTATGAGAGGCGTGCTTGTTATTCTGAAAAAAGATTTTCAAAAGTTTTACTACATACATATATATATATAAGAGGTAGGTTCAATGGCACCTCAAACAGTGGAGCACCCCTTTGGCCTTCCTCTTTTCCATCACACAATCACTTTCTCTCTCCCCCTCCACTACATTCTTTAATATAAACGAGAGGTGGATTTCAAAGGGCTAATGGGGTGCTGGAATTTTGGGATTCCATTGAACGCTTGCCTATATATATATATACACACACACACACTAGTACTTAGGCACGTCCGTTGGACGTGTGCATAGACGTCTGAAACAAAGGTTGGTTTTGTGTAAAAAACAGATGAAAACTAAAGCTCTGTTTTGTGTAAGCAGGTGGAAAAGTTAGAACTGTAGCAACCAAGTTGGTATGAAAACAAAACAGTTCCAATTTTAGTTACGAAGTCATTCACTTTTACTTGATTATTATACTGTTGATCTACCATTCTTGTTGGTAATCTTCCAAAGGATACAATCATGCACATATATAAATACTAAGGTAGATATACATGCGTAAGAAGATCCAATAGAGAAATCATTAAACTGTTATCATACAGTAGAAGTAAATAGTTTCCGTAGAAATCATACACCTTAGTTTATTGAAAACATACAACTTAAACCAACATCCTCAGAAATCAGACAACGCAATGATTCAATAAAAACACGGAAATAATTATAATGTTGGTTTGAATATGTTACAATCGAATCCGAAAACCAAAATCATGACGAATAACCTAATCTAAATCTCAACCATCTTTATGTTTTTTTGACAGCTAGTATTTTCTGCTAGCTGCTGACAACAGTGCATAAGCGTACAAGATTCAACCAAAAGAAGTTTACTTGATTGTAATAAAGCCAGTAAAAATATACACTTGGTGCAGATTTGTCTGTAAGTAACTTAGTGGATTTGAGGTAAGCCAGGTATCCATCTACTATTCTGACAACACATGAAGAGCAAGAACATATATATTATAAACAAGTAGAGAATGTGTTTACTGAATACAAAAGTCCAATATGTAGCTATATGAAATGTTTACAAACATGGATGCACATGATTACAAATATGGAAGGTTGTATGACAAAACATATCATACTTGATATTCATGTCTGATATTCATTGTAATATATGCAAGTTCAATTATTATCCTCTTTTTATACTTGCTCATGTCTGATATTCATGGTAATAGCCATAATGATTATTCATATATTTATGCTAAATGCTAATTACCTATTGTTAATTCAAGTTATAATAAAAAATAAATGTCAACCAAAGTTAGTGATGCCACACACATATAATAAAAATGGCCAAACTGACAATAAGATTGCAACTATGACTGGGCATATTTCCTCGTACCTGTATTGTTTTCTTCAATTGGTCAGTTAACTTCTTCAGCTGATTTAGCCATTTTACCATTCAAATAATAAGGAGGGGAAAAAATCCAGATCCTATTATTACATCAAAGCTTTTAGTTGAGTTAAAGGGATCACAAACCTATAATTATCACTCTCCATGATCAATTATATTCCTAATTGGTGATTATTCTCAAAATTTAGGAAATAATATTTTGGCTAATAGTCAATTTATGCAATCTTAGAAACTAATAATATTATCATAATAAATTTAGCTTCTAATAGAAATTATAAAATTATCAGATGAACAAACTGGATGAGTAAGTGTCCTATAAATAGGTTTACATTATAATAGCCTGCCTTTAAGTAAAGGGGTGCATGAACAGAAAATTATTTGATTTTAAATAAATATACTTAGTAGGTTATTAAAGCCTTGCATAGTGTTTAATTACCATGTAAGTAAAGAAATTTTCAATATGGACTATTTTAAATATTATTGAACTTAATAGAAAAAAAAATGAAAGATTTGCCTTCTACTGACTGAAATAGACAGAAAAATGATTAACTGATTAAATTAGAATTTCGTCAACTTGGTAGAAGTTTAAGCTTAAAATAAGAAAAGTGTTCGTTGATATAACAAACATTTGGTGATGCCTCGGTTGAAGAAAGAAAAAAACTGTGTGAGGAAGACGCAGTAAAATGATTTGTGGAATGCAGTTGTGGGGTTAGGCTTTGTAACTGGAGTAAGGTGTTCAATTTGTTTTCGTGTAAGAAAATATGGGCATTTAAAAGTTGAGAGAAAGCAACTATAGTATATGTTTGTATAAACGGAATACACAGAAGTTTGCTAAAAAGTGATTAGGTAGTACCTTAGTTTCTGGCTTCATCTTTAACATTGTCAGTTTAAGTATAAAGCAAAAAAAATAAGCAAATGTGTTATTAACATGAAGTACGATATCTAACGCGAACGCTGTGCACGCTGTGCAAGATATTCCACTGCAGCTCTATCACACTCGGCAGTCTGCAATGGAAAAAAAGAAGTTATTGAATGTATATTTATGTATACAGTAAATAACTTGCAACATACCACTTCATCAGTAAAAAAGGCAACCAAGTCAATTTCTTCATCATGGTCTATAGATTGTTATGGGTCATTATTCTTGTTTATTGTGTTTGACTCTGTTGGGTAGGATAGAGTAAGAACTGAGTGATTATTACTGTGAGCAGTTTCTATTTCACCCTACGTAAGGCTAAGCTTAAGAAAAGAAGAGTGAAACCATGGGAAGAAACTCAACTGCAGTAGTCTAGATCATTGCACTGAATATTATTCTCGGAGCACTTCATCATCAGAAAACTGTATCGAAACCAAAAAAAAAACTGCTCATATATAGCTATAAATTATGAACTATCATAATACCTTTCCATTTAATTTTGTATCACGTACTTTAATTTGTGAACCAAATTTTTTTGTTGATGTTGGTTGTGGTACATTTTCCAGGAACACGTCTGAAGCAGAAGAATTAAGGCAGCAATTTCGACCTTCATAATTCTGGTAAGAGCACATATTAAGTCGAACTGCAAATTTTAATGAAAAATAAAGCCATGCACACAATATATTAGTCACAGAATATAACATTCACATTACACGAAAAAGGAAAATGGGAAGACCAAAATCTTCATGGGAAAATAAATCAAAAATGATTTAAATTTGCTGATTGAATTAGCAATTAATGGGACTCAATATAGAAAAATTATAGATATTTAGAATTTGAGCGACCGACCCCAATTAGTTAGGAAAAGGTAAGGAAGATGATGATGAAGTAACCAACATAAACCATCAACAAAAGTTCTTTGATAAGTATTAGGCAATATAATTCATAAAAGAGGGACTTTTGAATGACATTAAGAAAGCAACAAAATTTTCACCTTTGTTATGCTGGATGAAAGAAATGACTTTACATTTGGAGGACACAATGCAATGTCATTACAAATCTGCCGGAGCCATAATATAATGTGAAGTACAGTGTTGTAGTTGTGCAACACAGTGTATGAATTTATATACTCCCTTACAGTATTTTGTGCTTCAGATTCCATCTGATCATATTGCTCTCGTTCTTCACTTGAAAGTTCAATATAACACATCTCTAACGTTTTAGGCGGCAAGCCAACCAAGCTCTGGCTACCATGTGGTATTTCTTTCATGCTTCACAAAGATATGCTTCCAACCAAGCCTTGTAATTTTCACAAATTCATGTGTAGATTTTAGCACCTCTTCGGCCCAGATAGAGATTAATAGAAGGGGAAATATAACAATGTTCAGAATCACAACTTCAATGTTTTGGACTGTAGTAAGTAGTATTGTTTCGGATAACTTGTAATTACCACCTTAAGCCACTTTCAGATTATTTTTCACATATTTATACATGCATTCTTCATTATTAAATAGCAAGAATTAGTTTAGGTCCTATGATATAGCGCAACATATCATGCCACATTCAGATTATTTTTCACATATTTATACAGGCATTCTCAATTATTAAATAGCAAGGGTTAGTTTAGGTCCTATGATATAGTGCAACATATCATCCGGATGCATACGCTTTGGTCCCGCACTGGATAACTATTAGTGAATATTAGTGTCAGGTCCCTTAAACTTATCAAAATAGAAGCCACATCCCTATTATGTTTTAAATACATTTCCGCCCCCTATTTTTCCAGTTCCACCTTTCTCAATTTTCAGCCAAATTTTTTGGTGCTACCAACTAAAAAAAAATTGCATACATGTATGCAACTTTTGCCAATAGTTGCATACATGTATGCACCTATTACATACGTTGTTTTCTACTGAAAATCTTGAACTAAACTTGCATACATGTGTGCAACTATTTGGAATACTTGCACACATGTATGCAAGTATTTCATGCAGATATTTGAACTGATAATTATGCATGTGAATTTCTGCACACTTGTATGCCAAAATTACGCAATACCTGCATAGATGTATGCAAAAAAAATCAAACACGGATGCATGAGTTGAAAACATGCACGGATGTATGCAGTAAAATACAAATACTAGCATACAATTATGCATTAAACTGCATTTTCGTTGTTTTTTCTGTTTTTTTGTTTTTTGATGCGTTGGTTGATGGGTTTTTTTTATCTGATTTTTTTTGCGGTTACATGTTTTATTTAAATAAGAATTTACGTGATTTATTTTTTATTTTTTTATTTACTGAATTTTCGAAAAATAAGGACTAAATTTGCAATAAGTTTGTGACCGGACTTGAGCCTAATTTAAAATTTTAAGAAGGACCTGTGCCAAACGCACCTTAACTATTAAACAGTCACGGAAGGAAAATGGATTTGGTAACCCACACTAAAACAATTGTGAGAAAGTGGATCATTATGAAAATACAACTTAGTATGAAACTTCAGTCAGCACAAAACATAACACGATTACATTATTACAGCTGCTAGTTGAAAAAAGAAAATAAAAAATCCTATCTTTTCATCCACCTCGCTAACCAAAAAGTATAATTTCGTAAATTTAAATCATGAAATCCTATCAGTTTTTCCATGTTTACTACTTTAAATACTTTACCTTTACAACTTCAAATCTATCATAGGAAGGGGGAAAACAACCAAATGAATAAGATGATAGAAATTTAAAGAAGAAAAACAATATAAGACCCGCACCTAGATATTGAGATGCCAGCCGGAGATTCCCTCGTTGCCACGTTGATGCGGATCTAGAAGCACGACTTGCGCAAGCGGTTAGGCAGAACATAGAGTTGCTTCGTTTTGAAATCCAGGGTCTGTGTTGTTGCTGCCAATGTTTGGATCTAGGGTCAATGAAAGAGTTACATACGAATTATGTAGCCAAACCTGATTCACCTAAAACACGGTAGTTCTAGAACTCCAAATCCTCTCGCATACGAATTTTATCCATCTTTGGTTGATTCCGTGCAAAGTTGAGAACGTCAGAAAAGTAGGGAGGAAAATTTTGTGTAAAGCGGATGGATTTGAGTATGGATGTAACAATGGTCAAAGAAAATGGGGATTTGAGAAAAAGTGATTTGAGAGGAGAGGAAAAGGGAAGAAAATGGAGCAGTTTGGAGATTGTGGTAAACATGTCAAAGAACGTGGATAAGCCTGAGACGAAATGACAAAGGAGCCAACCTGTTTTTACTGCGTTAATGGTTGAACCGTGGACATTTTTGGAAACACAAAAAAGCTTCACCATCCCTTAAGTATTCCTATTATTATAAAAAAAGATATATACACACACACACACACACACACACACACACACACTAGTGTGAACCCGTGCTACATACACGGATTGAAGTGTATTTTGCAATGTGTTTTGTTTTTGCCACAATCTTTAATTCTTCCCAGTTATGATAAAATGGAATACTAACTTTGCTGTAAAGCTTGTTATGGATGCATCAAAGTAGTGTAATATATTTACAATTCCCTTTATTGATATTTTTTTCCTTCATTGAAAATGCGCTTATATTTCAACAATTAGTTGCATGGAAATTTTAAAGCCATTTTCAGGTATTTTTGGATGCATCACAACAGGGAAATATGTGCAGATTTTGAACCAATCTCAATTTGATGAACACATTTTGTACATTAAGCACAGTGGCGGAGCTAGCTCAGAGTGGGAGGTAGGGCCAAGTAAAATAATGTGGAGGGAAGGTGAAATAGATGGACCAAAATAGACATAATAAAGAACAAATATAGTCACATGAGGGAGCATCATTGCTTTTAGGTAGGGCCAAAAAAAATTTATGTCAACATTTGTAAAGTAAAACTGGTATGCCAGATGGGGCCTTGGCCCTGTGTGACATACACTTACATCCGCCCCAATTAAGCATAGGAAAATTTTCAAAGAAAATGTTAAAATTATAGTTAAAAAGAACATGCAAATTATAGGATTGGAATTTATAGTGTTTGATGCATGTCTATCAAAAACAAATTTATACGAAAAGAAAAGAACATGCAGTCAATTCACAGAGGATGCCTACTTTAAACAAAAGAAAATCACTATACATATTACATAATAAAAGATATCTAAAAAAGTCCATAATACAATTATAACTAAAACTTATTGTTATAAAATAAAACAGAACATATGTTAAACAAGAAGCCTTTAGAGAGAACATAAAAGATAGGGGAGAGACTTCTATTTCTATTACTTCAAGTGTGTACATTTCTATTACATTGGCTCATTTACATATAGGCTTTGGAGCTGATGTTAAACTTAACACCGTGATGTAGGACTAAATAAAATATCACAAAAGCATCTTCACTCTTATGTATTACAACACTCCCCTTGAATATGCGTTTTCAAAATCTTGAATGCTCTGCTAACTTGAAATTGTCCCTATTAAAACATATATAATGATTGCTCCCCTTATTATTATCTTGCTTGCATATATCTGTTCAGTCGATACAATTATTGTTTGTTGCCTTCAAAACTCTATCAGGAAAACCTAATGGGAAAAACCTTGAACGAGAAAAATAGTACGCAACGTTTGACATTATGAATATCATATTAAAATGATATTCCTTAAAAGAGTTGGATGCTTCAGGATCAAAACAATGGCTCATTAAAAACCTTTTTATGAAAAACCCTATGGGAAAAATCATTAACAAGGAAAAGAGTACAAATTCATTTCATTTTTAGGTAACATGTTTTACAATGTTACAGTAAGGGTTGATACTTCAAGATTAAGAAAACGCCTCATTAAAAACCTTGCTAACAAAAACCCAGTGGGAAAAATATTAGTGAAGGAAAAGAGTATATAATAGCATAATTTTATATGCTCCCCCTTATTTGTAACTCATTATTCAATTAGTTTATTGATATAGTCGACGCATGCCAATTTTGTACATCATCTTCTGGAATGTTGGTTTGGAAATTGCCTTTAAGAACAGATCTACCGATTTTTCTCGAAATTGATTTTATTTTTCCTCTTTCTTGTTATCCTTTCATTCATGTATGAAGAGAGATTTAGAAGAAATATGCTCCATCCTATCACCCATGATATAATTCACTTGTATCTGAGCCATGCAAGTTGCCTTGTCTTTATAAATAATAGTCTACTGCATCAGAAAATGTTTGATACTTCTAAATCAAAATGTTGCCTCGTCAAAACCTTACTAAGAAAAACCCGATGGGAAAAATCTTAGTGAAGGAAAAAGAGTACAATATAAAATGTCATATTTACTACATCAAAAGTAGTATGATACTTCTGGATCAATGTAATGCCTCGTTGAAACCTTAATAAGAATACTTAGTGGGAAAAATCTTAAATAAGGAAAAAGAATACATTATAACTTATTTTTGTATGTTATTTTTGGGTTGATACTTCTGGATCATAACAATGCCTCATTAAAACCTTAGTAAGAAAACCTAGTAGGGAAAAACTTAGTTAAGAAAAAAGAGTGCATTATAACATACTTATGGATGCTCCCTTGATTTAATAATTTCCTCTGAATTTGAATTCTTTTTCCAATAACTCAAATTGCTTACAGATACTTCTTAATGAAGATTTTCTTTAAAAACTTCATGTGCATTTCCATTCTTCGGGCATGTTTTCTTATTTAAAATGTCTTCTTTTTGTGATTTGTATGCTACTAATATTCATTTATGAATACACTTCAGGTGCTTATAATTTTGTGTTTCAATCAGGCTTGCATATTGCAATACGCATTTGATGAATAAGACAAATTTCATTACAACAACACTAAGCAGGAAGTAATCTACTCATCTTGAAGTATATCATGATTTTCATTACAACAATACTGAAAAGAATGAAGTATAACAAGATTTTCGTTACAACAACACTAAGCAGGAAGAAATCTACTCATCTTGAAGTATGTCAAGATTTTCATTACAACAATACTTAGAAGAATGTTGTAATATTCGTCCAAGTCCTTAGCATTCTTTATAACTACAAATGTAATGTTCTTCAGGAACATATATATTTTAATAAGTTTTGCATATCGCAACCACCACTTTAATGGATATTGAGAGTTTCATTACAATAATTCTTGAAAGAAGGAAGTGATATACTCATCATGAATTATTTCATGATTTTCATCACAACAATACTTAAAAGAATGTTGTAATCTACATTTCTTTCTCTTTGCATTATTTATCACTACCAAGGTTTCATCGTTTATACCTTCAGGGTATTGTAAGCGTTTATACAAGTTCTTCCGGAATTTGTATACTTTCATCGTTTATACCTTTAGGGTATTGTAAGTGTTTTAATCACTTTCACTATTTGTCAATTCAATTATCTTTGAAAGTACAATGCTCATGGCACTTAATCATGTTGTTGATACCCCATGGTGCTTCAGTAACTTCCGTGTGCTTTTGTCATTATGTGTATTTCTATTTTTATCTTATGAACTACAGGTTCATATCTTATGGACTACAGGTCTATATATCAAATTTAGGAGAATTTCATGATGGCCAATCATGTTTCTCTCTAATATGGGATTTTTAATCCATTTATAAATATAAGAGCTTTATTATTTATTAATTTATCATCGATGATTATTTCTTGCCAGTTTTATACAAAATTTATTGAGATCTCAAAATTTTATCATGCTTTTGGTACCTAAACCACTTTTGGGTTTATTTCAACAATCATGTCACGGATTTCTTTCAAAGCACCCTTAAGTATTTTGTCATGAACACTCACATCATTTATTTTGCATCTTTACGACTTACTCCAAAGATATTTTAAACTGATGTTTATACCACATTTTCAGCTGTGATTTACACTTTTAATCCTTCGGGGATTCAAATGTATATTGGAGAAAGTTTATTAGGGACATAATTGATAATTTATGCAAGTTACTTGATACTTTGCATAATCTATATGTTAGCAAATATTAAACATCGATGATTCATTTATCCTCCTCCTCAATGTTGACAAACATTGTCACTTTAAATAATAAACCTTCTTTGGATTCTCATTTCCGATCCATTATAGCATTATAGCTAGCAAATACATTAGATGTAATTCAATTATAGGAGGATAATGCTCTTATTAGTTGATAAGATGCATTCATATTGTATTGCTTATTCACTTTCATTGGTCTGATGACTTGGAGGAACTTTCTATCATTTGAATATGCACATGACTTCAGGTCATTCAGTATTGATGTCAATCGACTTTCTAAAATACAAAATAATATATGCATAATTTATAATATGAGCTCATGACAACTTCAGGTTGTTAATTAAATATTCGCATATATGTGTATATACCTGTGTCCACATATTACATATGTAATTGTTTTACAAATTCTTTCTCATTCAAGTTATTGATTTTAGAACAAATTGTTTATAATGCTCCAATCATTAATTTTTGCTTATCAAGCGATGTCAACGTAAATCTTAAAGATCATTTCATAATATCCAAAATATCTGATTTGGAACTGTATTGAACTTCTGGTTCAAATGAAATATATGAACAATTTTGAATTGTTAATCCATATTGAACTTCTGTTTCAAATAATATATAAACAATTTCGAGTTTGTTAAACCGTATTGAACTTCTGGTTCAACTATTTTGAACTTCTGGTTCCACTGTACTGAAGTTCTAGTTCAAATAAAATATATAAACAACTTCAAGTTGTTAAAATTTATTCTTCAACATAATATATAAATATATAAGCAAGATAAAACTCATTTTAAAAATTGTGAAATCTTTGGATATCAATTTTATTAATGTTATTATTTCACACAGTTTCAATAAAGCTTCAGGCTTTTAAATTATGAAGTATTTTAAGTTCATTGATTAAGGAACTTCAAGTTCCTATTCATATATATAAACATACATATTATATTTAGTTTATTAATTTATGACGAACTTCTGGTTCTCAAAGCTTTTACAATCTTGCTAATTTTCAAGATTTCAAACTTGTAAACTTCATCAAAAAGTTTCTTTTTTTCATAATCCAAGACTTCAAGTTCCAGATCTAAGTTATACGACTTCTTTCATTACATTAGATATTAGTTGCCAAATACATTGACTAATAATACATATGTCTATTCTTATTCCAAACATAAACATACATCATTTAACTTACAATAGCCAATTCTTTTAATACATTTATAATAATATGGTAATACAATATATATTATCATAACGATATATTTAATGCATTTATTATAAAAATAACGGAAATAACCATTATACGGTCTAAATATATGAATCAAATAGATAAATTTTACTTAAATCAACATAATAAATTTGAATATAGCTATAGTATTGATCAATGACAAAACTGAAATAAACAATTTATAGTTGTACTGCATTCTCAATAATCATATTTTCTAAAATACCATATATATGCATAATGTCTAATCGAGAATTGAGTAAAAGTGCATAATTATAGAACCAAGATTTTACATTATTTAATATGAATAATTCTATAAACTTGCAGATCTATACATAAAATTCACAACATAAAAATTACATGTTTTAGGTTCAAATTATACAATCCATATAAAAATCTTTTAGATCTTTCCTTTTATATCAAAATTATCTCTTACCATTATAGAAACTGGAGGTTCTAAATTTTCCATATTTATAAAAAAAAATCTTCTGCATACACTTCAGGTGTGCTAAATCAAGATCAATATTTAAATCTTAGCTTATGATCTTCGAGGTGCATATTTTCTTTAGTCGTTAAATTTACATTATCATCTTTGATATTTGAAAATATTTCAATGAAAATTCTTTTATAGACATATCAGAATATAATATCGCTTCTGGGATATTCCATAAACACCATTTAGGAAAAGTTTATGAATTTTTTTTCTACAAATATTTTATCACCTTTAATTGTAGAAATCTCTTCTGGAGATATTTTATTATTTTCAAATAAACAGATCTCTTCTAGAGATATTTTACCACTTCCAAATATACAAACATCCTCTAAAATTATTTTGTTATCACTGCTTCTAGGATGAAATTATCTCCTCCAAAGAAAAATATATACAAACTATTGAAATGTCATATCAATATACAAAAATACATATCAAACCTTAAATGCAGTAACAAAATTACTGCATTAAATAAAAATAAGATTCAAGAGAGAAAAGAAATCACTACTTCTGGAGTGTATGATATTCCTTCAAGGAACATATCTTTTATTTATGTAATTGCAATGCAACAAAAAAAAAATCTAACACCTCTTCTAGTATGTTGGATTTGCTATATTAAATTAAATCCCTAAAACATCTCTTCAAGAGATTAATATGCATACTATATCTTCAGGATATTCGGTTAATATAAACTGTACATGAAAGATGTCAGTTAGATGAAACCCGTTTAGAGACTTTCTATTGAATCCAATGTTATTGTCACATATTATGATGTGTATGTCTCTTTTAACTTCTTCTGGAAGTATAATCTTTTCATGTCACAACATTTAAGAAAACTTCGAACTTTAAATATATTTTTTCTTTAACATATGAACTTCAGGTTCATATTATTTCAGATTCCAAAGAATTTATATACTTTATGATTTTTCATTTGTTTATTTTTCACAATTCACTTTTGGTCATATATCAATATTAGATCTGAACTTAAGACGATCTTCCAGATGCATATTATATTTATATTTGTTTCTCTAAGAAACAATACAACATTTCTTCCGGAAATATGAATTATGTAACAAAATCAAATTAAATTCAATGAATTTATTTGAATAGAGAAAAACAAAAATTTGTCGAATCCAAAAGGATAAATCACTACAATCAACATCTCATTTTTAAATCATGTAGGGATTTCAAATGTATATAATTTGTGTATAATTTTGAGATCAACAGTATGTTTACATCAAAAAAAAATCAAATCTATAATAGAGTGAAATCTGAAGTATGATTAACAAAATAAGAATTAGACCTCAAAGTGCAGATCTATATAAGTTCTAAAATTATAAGACTATAAAATATCTAGAAGATAACACATTAGATTTAAATCTAAAATGAGACGAGATCTAACAAAAATGGAGATTTGAAAAATTAAATCAATCAAGTCAGAAAAATAACCTGCCGTTTTGAGATCTATAATTAGATCGGTTAGAGCTTCTTATTGATAACGTGTTATAAAATAAAACAGAACATATGTTAAACAAGAAGCCATTAGAGAGAACATAAAAGATAGGGGAGAGACTTTTATTTCTATTACTTCAAGTGTGTACATTTCTATTACATTGTCTCCTTTATATATAGGCTTTGGAGAGGATGTTAAACTTAACCCCATGATGTGGGACTAAATAAAATATCACAAAAGCATATTCACTCTTATATATTCAAATAATCATAAATTTAACTGAAGAAAAGTTCGAACACCATTTCGTTTGTCAAGGAGATGTAGCATCAGCTGAATACTTTGACGGCGGATCAGAATTTCAGTGGTCGGTGCTTTCTTGTACATAATATGCAAAACATAATTGTCCAACATAAGTGAAATTCTAACAAAAATTTATAATTCTTACACTGCAAATGTTTCCAGATACCAAAAGAAATAGATTCAAAATTTTATAAAATCCAATAAAGTGTAAACGGAAAAATCAAGAATGGAAGAGTGTTTTGATGCAAACAACCATATATTTGGACACTATGCAACAGGAAGTGCAAACTGGTGTACACATGTTCTAATGCTTTTTGACAATAATAATTTTGCATTAACATGAGTTATTTGTACCAACAGTACGAAAATTTATATGCTAGTTTGATGTCTGAAAAAGAACAAATTTTGTTTTCCTATCCTATAATCTACATTAGCATGGTAGTTTAGTATATGAAAAGAACAAAATTTGGTGGTAAGACATAGCATTCAATGTCAGTTTGGAAAATAAAACTTCAGGCAATATTATCAACACATAAAAGGGTGGAGTAGATGATGTGTGTTTTCCTTAGCAAAGCTACAGAACACGCCAGTGGATCCAAAAGAATCATGTGATTTATTTGTCATAATGGTTAGTTTAAATTTCACTTACAAAAGAATATGATAAAAGTATTTCCCGTGCATTCTTAACCAACCTAAAAGCCTGTCAAATAAGGAGGGGGAAGCCGGCAATAGGCTAGCAAGGGTATTATCCCAGGTGAAATATTGCATATATACATACATATATATATATATATATATATATACACACAAATATACATATATATGTATACACACACACACACACACATATATATATATATATATATATATATATATATACACATACACATATTGTAACGACCCGCAGCTTCGAACCATTCAAATTGACAATAAACCACTCATGTCAGATCTGAATCGCTCAAAACCGTGAATTGTTATTTTAACTATTGAGGTAAATGCAAATCAGAACACAGAACCACAGATATAGAAACAGAGTAACTTGCAGCGGAACAAAGTAGTACATAGGTTCATACGCGATACATGATACATATAAGTACATAATGAATCATAAGTTCATACAAAATAGAGTACATATAGATAACTAGTAGTAACCTGGATAACTTAGATAACTAGAAGCTGATAACTGCAGATGATCCAAAAGATGCAAATCTCCCAAAAGTGTCATGAACAACTGAGGTGCTCAAGCTGACCCAAGCATAATGTCAAAGAAACAATACACATGAGTGAGGACTAATAATCTTATATAAGTGAATCAGCACAAATGACATGTTCATAAAAATGTACAATAACTTAAAGAATGTTTTGATTTCCATCCTCTAAGAATCCGTGAAACTAATACATATAATAGTACGCTATTATGGTAATGTCTATTCAGTAAAGTATAAATAATAAAAAATAGCGTAAGCGGGATTACATTTTTACCCTTACACCGTTTATAATACCGTATTCTATACAGTACCGTAAACCCAACCTAACACGGATGGCATCAGAGGGCACTCCATAGGTACGATACAAATCAAAATCGTAAGGGGCTCGCTAGGGTAAATGACATGGCACTCGAGGTAATACCAGGGTAGGATTCTACCAATTGCACTCTCGGACCGGTGGTAACGCATAGCAGCCACTACCGCCCACCTCGGAACACATTCTCAAATCAAAAGGGGTACCCCAAATCATAACATAGTCTTAGAAATAGTATCGAAGAAACGTGTTCGATCAAAGGTGCTACCTCAATTAGTCATGGTATAGCTCCTGTTTTAGTCATTTAATTATATCCCGAAGGTCAAGGCCATATCGTTATCGTTCCCCATCTTCAATCCAGAAATTGCCCCAAGTCATCATGCTTTGTTCTGGATACGTCACCACGTATACAGTTGTTAAAGTGGTATCGGCACTGACAGAGAGTATGCCACTTACCGACTCCGGTCTCTTTAACAACCAACGCTTACCATTTACACACCGTGGCCATTGGTTTGAAAATTATTTTTCAAGTATCGCAAGATAATTTATTCAAGTATTTCCCAAAACCGCTTCCTCAAATTAATTACCAGTAGTTTGATTAAGATTTCAAAAAAAATCCATATTCACAAATTTGTCAATCATTTGGGTTCGGAATTCTCTCTTCCAAAGAATGTCACTATACTTGAAATCCTACATTTGAACCTTCAAAATTCACGAGATTGGATTGGACAAAGCTTTTGTTTTAAAAATAATAATAATAATAAATATATATTTAAATAATTAAGTTGAAATAATAATAATAAGTATATATTTAAATAATTAAGTTGAAATATATATATATATTAAGTGGGAAAAATGAATACATATATTTATATATATATATATATATATATATATATATATAGACGAAAACTATTATAAATCGATATAGTTGAAGAAATCAAATTATTTATAAGGAAAGATTTTACAAAAATCAAGTAAGGCTGAAAAATAGTCTTTATGAAATTCTGGTTTTATTAAATAATATTAGTCCAGTTCCAATCTCAATCCCTGTCCCATCACTATTCCCATATTTAAACCAAATTTTCTTTTATTTGATTCAATTCAATATTCTCATTGACAAACGATCTCCCTGAAACTATTTAACTTGCATTTAACATATCCTTCTTCATTGATAAATTTCCAAACACTTCATCGTTAGTTGAAAATAAAATGATGAATTGTTAAATCCTAACTCGTTAATAAAACTCATATGATCATTCTCAAATTTATTTACGTGCAAATTGAATCCTATAAAACACAAGCTGAATTTGAAACAATTTTCTTTAAATATTCTTACGCTATATGAAAATTACGTTAAAAATCCATTTACCCAAAAATCGACATAATGTTTTAAAAAACTTTATTGACCACGGTGTCCATATATTATCTTCTAACCTATGGTCTAGTGGTACAGATATTTATCATTTCAATCCTTCTTAAAAATATTCGAATCACGGGTGTGTATCATTTCAACCCGTATCCTAAACCGATTTGAATATGCAGGGGTTCGGGTATTTATCATTTCAACCCGTGATGTTTTTTTTTTCTAAACTAGGGACTTGCATGGTGAGAATAATAACATAACATATCATACAAACATTCATAGTGTCATGTAAGAACGGTGCGCGTGTAGCATGTGCACAACCATAAAACAAACAAATCTAGAGCACCATAACATTTCAATCAACATCTCAAGCTTCTAATTCACTTAATAATAAATTAGTCGTGCGTGAGAAAACTCACCTTTCGTGGCGAAAGCGAGAAGACACGTTATGAGCAGGACGACGCTAACGGCTGCAAAGCGGAACTTCGTTACCTAAAACAAAGGCACGATCTTTATTTAGACTGGCGGATCAATTTTCATGCGACGCTTATGCAAAAGATTTCGGTTATACCGCTTTAGTTTACTTGCGCTAAATTTCGTTTTCTTTTTCTTTATTTTTTATTTTTTTAGTAGAAAACAAATTTTTTTTTATACAAAGTAATGCATGTAAACATGCAAACAAGGTATCGCATGTACAAGGGGTACCCTTTTGTACCCAAAATGCATGTTGCATGTAGCAGGCTTGAAACCAACGTATTCCCCTTTTTTTTTATTGTACTACTTGCGCATGCAAGTATTGGCAAATTAAGGTGCCAACGCATGCAATGGTCCATGTTTGTTTTTTTTTTTTTTTTTTTTTTTTTTTTTTTTTTTTTACTTGCACATGCAAGTATTGGCAAATGGCAAACGCATGCAAGTTTCTTTCTCTCTCTTTATTTTTTATTTTTTTCATACGCATGCACCAAATTAAGGTGTCCAACTCAACAATGCTATTGTCCCAATAATTTAAACCATTTGAAACCACGCATGCATGTCCTGCATGCTGAAATGGTCCATTTTGTTTTTTTTTGTTTTTTTTTTGTTTTTTTTATAAAGACTTGCGCAGCCTTCTACAGGCAAAAAAATGCCAAACCCGAAATGCTAACAAACCCAGTAGCAACACACAAGGATACATGCATGTATCTTATTAAGAGCAACAAGGAACACGGACACTATGAAGATTCTTTGCTCATAATAGAAAGGTAAACCTTTATATATCTACATGCAGGTGTATTTCGCTCATGAAGAAGTTTAAAAAAAAATGCAACACATATATTTTTATTTCTAATATACATGCATGCAGAGAAGGAAGGAGGGAAAAGAACTCACGGCGCTGGCTTAGCTCGCAGGAAGAGGAGCTGATGTTAGATGCAGGTGAGGTGCGGATTTCTTTCTCTCTTTTTTTTCTTGGATTGGTTCGCTGAAGCAAGAAAGGAAGGTAGAATGACTGGTGGAAGAAGGAGGAACGAAAGAAATGAGAAGGCAGTATAAAGAAGGGAAAGTGTGGTGCGAAAGCTGAGAGGACTATTAAATAAATAACAAAAATGCGGATGGGTTTTTCTTCCCTGAAGGCAACATGGCACATTGTGCTGAGAAATACAGCACGTGTACATCTTTGGCCAAAATATGCTACCATGTGTCCATTTGAATATAAATTTTATTTCTTTTTTTTTAATTTTTATTCAGTACTTATTATTTGTCTTATTCTTTTTTTTGTGTTAGAGATTTATACTTATCTGCCAGGATACGAACGGTTAGCGAAACAACGTACAACGACGATATCCGTTTAACGCGCATTTTCAGCTTTGCGCGCTACTGATAAGCAACGCTGAATACTCAAACGCTAAAAATTATGAAATTAAATAAATTAATTTTTTTTCTAATTTTTCAATTCATAAATTCATTTTTAATTCTTTAAATTTAAAGATCGTTACATCCTCCCCCACTTTAAAGCTTTTCGTCCTCGAAAAGAACTAGGTGAATCATGAATAGCAACGACAGATATGGATAAGATGGGGTGGATTCAATGAATAATACCTGGAATAAACAATTCCGGATTTGAGGAACGCATGCTCTCCTCCGTTTCCCAAGTACAGTCTCGATCATCGTCACTCCACTGCACTTTGACTAAGCTGACCGATTTCTTCCTAAGCTGTTTCGTACCTCTATCGACTATACGAAGAGGTCTCTTCTCCAAGGTCAAGTTAGGTTCGATATCCTGATTGTCAAGTGCTGTTAGCTGAACATAAGAAGAAGGATCATGCAGACATTTCCGAAGATGGGATATATGAAACACATTATGTATTCCTGCAAGCTTCTCAGGTAACTCAATTCGATAAGCTAAAGGACCAATCTTCTCTAAAATACGGAACGGGCCAATGAATCTGGGAGCTAGTTTTCCTTTTCGTCCAAAACGAATTACATTCTTTAATGGTGAGATCTTCAAAAAGACTTGATCTCCAACCTCGAATTCTAAATTCTTTCTTCTTCTATCTACGTTTTTCTTTTGATGGTCTTGAGCAATTCTCATTTTATTTATGATATCAGTGACTTTTTGCGTTGCTTCCATGATTATATTTGTTCCAAGAAGCAAACGATCTCCTTGTTCAATCCAACTAGCAGGCGATCTACACGATTTTCCATATAAGGCCTCAAAGGGAGAAATTTCGATGCTAGCCTGGTAGCTATTATTGTACGTGAATTCAACGAGATGAAGGTGATCTTCCCAAGATCCTCCATAGTCAAGGATACAGGCACGAAGGAGATCTTCCAATACTTGGTTCAATCTTTCCGTTTGACCATCTGTCTGTGGATGATAGGCAGTACTAAGATTTAATCTAGTACCCAAGGCTTCCTGAAATGCTTTCCAAAATCTACTCGTGAAGATCGGGTCTCGGTCACAGACGATGCTAGAGGGAACGCCGTGCAATCTAATGATTTCTTTCATATATAATTCCGCTAGGCTCAATGCGGTACGGCTAGCTTTAACGGGAAGGAAATGGGCTGACTTGGTCAATCTGTCCACAATTACCCAAATGCCCTCATTCCCTTTTCTCGTCTTAGGGAGACCGTCGATAAAATCCATGGAAATTTGATCCCATTTCCAACTAGGAATTTCAAGAGGTTGTAATAATCCAACGACCTTTTGATGATCTGCTTTTATCTGCTGGCAGGTCATGCATCTATTAACATGACGACAAACATCTCGCTTCATACCTCTCCACCAAAATGATTTCTTCATATTTTGGAAAATCTTATTTATACCTGGATGGATACAGAGTTTAGACTGATGACATTCCCTTAATACTTCTTGCCTTAGACCATCAACATTTGGAACACATATTCGGTTTCTAATTCGTAGGACTCCTTTCTTATCAATCTGAGCATCCATCTTTCTATGATCACCCACTTCTCTTTTTCGAACTTTCTCCTTGATGAGTCTAATTATCCGAACTTCATCCTGCTTGGCTACAATGCGATCCATAAGGGGTAGTGACACTGGAATTTGACATAACGTAGCCTTCTTCCGACTCATTGCATCCGCTACTACATTTGCCTTTCCCGGAGTGTATTTAATGTCAACATCATAGGAAGCGAGAAACTCAAGCCATCTGACCTGTCTTTGATTTAGGTCTTTTTGGGAGAATATATACTTAAGAGATTGATGATCGGTAAATACTTCAAACTTGGTTCCTAAAAGATGATGTCTCCGTAGCTTCAAAGCAAACATTACCGCAAGCAACTCCCGATCGTGTGTCACATAATTGACTTCATGATTCTTAAGTTGTCGACTAGCATATGCGATCACCCTTCCATTCTGCATCAGAACGGCCCCCAAACCTTCTTTGCAAGCATCAGTATAGACTACAAATCCTTCATTTCCATTAAGGACGGTAAGAACTGGTGCAGAAGTAAATTTTTCCTTTAACTCTGCAAATGCAGCTTTACACTTGTCGCTCCAAACAAACTTAACATTCTTCCTTGTCAAAGCGGTCAACGGGGCGGCAATACAGGAAATTTTTTTCTATGAATCTTCGATAGTAACTAGCGAGTCCTAAGAAACTACGAACTTCGGTTGGATTCTTGGGTTTTTTCCAATCATTGATCGCAGCGATTTTGGCTGGATTAACCGAAATTCCATTCTCAGAAACTATATAGCCAAGATAACGTACTTCCTTCTGCCAGAAATGACATTTAGCAAATTTGGCTTTTAATTGGTGGCTACGGAGAGTTCCAATAACATATCTCAAATGCGACTCATGCTCTTTCTCAGATTTAGAAAAGACTAGAATGTCATCAACGAAAACGAGGACAAATCTGTTAAGAACTTCGTGGAAAAATCGATTCATAAGGTCAACAAAATAAGCTGGAGCATTAGTTAAACCGAATGGCATAACCAACCACTCGTAGAAACCATTCTCCGTACGGAAGGCTGTCTTTGGAATGCTCTCCTCGGCTACTCTAAGCTGATGGAAACCAGAGGCAAGATCGAGTTGAGAGAAAACTTTAGCTCCATAGAGCTAGTCGAACATATCATTAATTCAAGGCATCTGGTATCTGTTCTTTAAGGTAAGTTTGTTTAGTTCTCGATAATCGACACACATTCTTAGCGATCCATCTGATTTGGTTACAAACACCACAGCGGCTCCCCATTCGGAAAAACTTGGTCGAATGAGTCCTTTCGAAAGTAAATCCTCAACTTGCACCCTTAATTCAGTTTTTTCCTTTGGCGCCATTCTTCGTGGAGGAAGGACTACAGGACGTGCTCCAGGGACAAGGTCTATACGGAATTCAATTTCTTGTTTTGGCGGAAGGCCCATTACTTCACCAAACACGTCGGGATAATGTTGAACGACTGGAGTAGAACTAAGATTGCCAAGATGAGAATCAAGCGAGAAGACAAAGCTTCCGGCGTACTTTATAGGCATATGACACCTGATCGTCAGTTTTTTTCCTTGATCATCTATTAAAGAAACAGTTCGAGATCTATATGAGATTTCCGCTTTATATTTCTTTAACCAATCGTCGCCAAGAAGAATATCAAAAGCGTCAAAACCAAGAACATAGAAGTCGCCAGTGAAACGATGAAGGTCAAAAAGAAGTTTAACCCCTTTACAAATCCTACTAAGATAGGCTGGGCCTCTAATCGGATTGGATACACACAACGATTCAGGTGCTAATGTGGGTTCTAAAGCTTTTTCAAATTCATTACAAAGATCCATAGAGATAAAACTATGTGAAGCACCAGTGTCGAATAGCACACGAACAAGATGAGAAAATAAAGTGAATGCACTTAAAAGCGTACCTTTAGTGTCATCACCGATGGGAGGAGTGGGAGATGTCATAGCGAAAACTCCGAATGTGGTTCCTTTGTTCTGAGTGGGACAATCTCTGCTAATATGTCCAGGCTGAAGACAAGAATGGCAAAGATCATTGTGAGGTGCATGAGTTAGCGGGGCACGAGCTTTAGGAGTGTTAGGACAATTATTGGAGTAGTGACCCATTTGCTGGCAGTTGTAACAACGGACATTTGAGAGATCAAGGGGAGGTCTCTGGGCATGATATCCTACACCTTGAACATTTTGCTGCTTCTTCTGTGCCCAATACCTTTCCTTCTTCTTCTTTGAGTTGTTAGATGATCCTTGAGATGGTGGTACGTGAGCAACTTGCTTTCCTCTGAGATTTGGAGAATTCTCAAGTCTAGTGGCATAGTTCATAAGCTCTGAGAAAGGCTGGTTAAGATAGTTCATCAAATGTTCGTAGAATTCCGGACGTGCACCTAGTATAAACTTCTCATTCCTCTGGAATGGTGTCCCTATCAAGTTTGGACCAAATTTGGAAAGCTCATCAAATTTTCTTTCATATTCTGCAAAAGTCATGTTGCCTTGCTTAAGATCCATAAATTCTTGATACAATTTGGATTTTCCGGACTCAGGCATCCATTTGGTTACAAAAGGATCCCTAAATTGCTGCCATGAGATGTCGGTCTCAATCGAATGTGTAGTGAAAGATTCCCACCAACTCCTTGCGGTATACTTAAGCTACCAAGCGGCCATCTGAAGCTTCTGTGCATCGGTAATCTCTAAGTCAGAAAATATCCTTTCTAATTCATCCAACCATTTCTGGGCTTCGACGATCGATTCAGCTCCAGAAAACTTAACACCTCCCAAATGAGTATACTCTTTACAAAGTTTGGTAAACCTAACAGGTTGAGCTGGCTGGGCTGGCACGACTAGTGGTTCAGGCTCAACTGGATGGCCTCTAAGGTGGCCTCCACAACCCCTACCTCGGCCTCTAGCAGTATTACGTCTGGTAGCCATTCTGGAACATTCAAGAACGAGGCTAAGAATTTGGCTCAAGTCGAAATTTTATAATTAAAATACTTTGAAAGCTTTCATTTTCTTGAAATACTTGTACTTTTAAAATACGCTCTCTCGCAAAGATTTGATTCTGATACTGACTTACTCATCCTGGGATGTCCCCCCCATCTCTAGTGAGTTATTCACCTCAATAGCTAAGGTTAAACCTCAGCTCTGATACCAACTGTAACGACCCACAGCTTCGAACCATTCAAATTGACAATAAACCACTCATGTCAGATCTGAATCGCTCAAATCCGTGAATTATTATTTTAACTATTGAGGTAAATGCAAATCAGAACACAGAACCACAGATATAGAAACAGAGTAACTTGCAGCGGAATAAAGTAGTACATAGGTTCATACGCGATACATGATACATATAAGTACATAATGAGTCATAATCTCATACAAAATAGAGTACATATAGATAACTAGTAGTAACCTGAATAACTTAGATAACTAGAAGCTGATAACTGTAGATGATCCAAAAGATGCAAATCTCCCAAATGCGTCACGAACAACTGAGGTGCTCAAGCTGACCCAAGCATAATGTCAAAGAAACAATACACTCGAGTTAGGACTAATAGTCTTATATAAGTGAATCAGCACAAATGACATGTTCATAAAAATGTACAGTAACTTAAAGGATGTTGGGATTTCCATCCTCTAAGGATCCGTGAAACTAATACATATAATAGTGCTCTATTATGGTAATGTCTATTCAGTAAAGTATAAGTAATAAAAATAGCGTAAGCGGGATTACATTTTTAACCTTACACCGTTTATTATACCGTATTCTATACAGTACCGTAAACCCAACCTAACACGGATGGCATTAGAGGGCACTCCATAGGTACGATACAAATCAAAATCGTAAGGGGCTCGCTAGGGTAAATGACACGGCACTCGAGGAAATACCAGGGTAGGATTCTACCAATTGCGCTCCCGGACCAGTGGTAACGCATAGCAGCCACTACCGCCCACCTCGGAACACATTCCCAAATCAAAAGGGGTACCCCAAATCATAACATAGTCTTAGAAATGGTATCGAAGAAACGTGTCCGATCAAAGGTGCTACCTCAATTAGTCACGGTATAGCTCCTGTTTTAGTCATTTAATTATGACCCGAAGGTCAAGGCCATATTGTTATCGTTCACCATCTTCAATCCAGAAATCACCCCAAGTCATCATGCTTCGTTCTGGATATGTCACCACGTGTACAGTTGTTAAAGTGGTATCGGCACTGACAGAGAGTATGCCACTTACCGACTCCGGTCTCTTTAACAACCAACGCTTACCATTTACACACCGTGGCCATTGGTTTGAAAATCATTTTTCAAGTATCGCAAGATAATTTATTCAAGTATTTCCCAAAACTGCTTCCTCAAATCAATTACTAGTAGTTTGATTAAGATTTCAAAAAAATCCATATTCACAAATTTGTCAATCATTTGGGTTCGGAATTCTCTCTTCCAAAGAATGTCACTGTACTTGAAATCCTACATTTGAACCTTCAAAATTCACGAGATTGGATTGGACAAAGCTTTTGTTTTAATAATAATAATAATAATAAATATATATTTAAATAATTAAGTGGAAATAATAATAATAAGTATATATATAAATAACTAAGTTGAATTATATATATATATTAAGTGGGAAATATGTATACATACATATATATATAGATGAAAACTATTATAAATCGATATAGTTGAAGAAATCAAACTATTTATAAGGAAAGATTTTACAAAAATCAAGTAAGGCGGAAAAATAGTCTTTATGAAATTCTGGTTTTATTAAATAATATTAGTCCAGTTCCAATCTCAATCCCTATCCCGTCACTATTCCCATATTTAAACCAAATTTTCTTTTATTTGATTCAATTCAATATTCTCATTGACAAACGATCTCCCCGAAACTATTTTACTTGCATTTAACATATCCTTCTTCATTGATAAATTTCCAAACACTTCATCGTTAGTTGAAAATAAAAGATGAATTGTTAAATCCCAACTCGTTAATAAAACTCATATGATCATTCTCAAACTTATTTACGTGCAAATTGAATCCTATAAAACACAAGTTGAATTTGAAACAATTTTCAAAATATTCTTACGCTATATGAAAATTACGTTAAAAATCCATTTACTTAAAAATCGACATAATGTTTTAAATAACTTTATTGACCACGGTGTCCATATATTATTTTCTAACCTATGGTCAAGTGGTACGGATATTTATCATTTCAATCTGTTCTTAAAAATATTCGAATCACGGGTGTGTATCATTTCAACCCGTATCCCAAACCGATTCGAATATGCAGGGGTTCGGGTATTTATCATTTCAACCCGTGATGTTTTTTTTCTAAACTAGGGACTTGCATGGTGAGAATAATAACATAACATATCATACAAACATTCATAGTGTCATGTAAGAACGGTGCGCGTGTAGCATGTGCACAACCATAAAACAAACAAATCTAGAGCATCCTAACATTTCAATCAACATCTCAAGTTTCTAATTCACTTAATAATAAATTAGTCGTGCGTGAGAAAACTCACCTTTCGTGGCGAAAGCGTGAAGACACCTTATGAGCAGGACGACGCTAACGGCTGCAAGGCGGAACTTCGTTACATAAAACAAAGGCATGATCTTTATTTAGACTGGCGAATCAATTTTCATGCGACGCTTATGCAAAAGATTTCTGTTTTACCGCTTTAGTTTACATGCGCTAAATTTCATTTTCTTTTTCTTTCTTTCTTTTCTTTTTTTAGAAGAAAACAATTTTTTTTATATACAAAGTAATGCATGTAAACATGCAAACAAGGTAACGCATGTACAAGGGGTACCCTTTTGTACCCAAAATGCATGTTGCATGTAGCGTGCTTGAAACCAACGTATTCCCCCTTTTTTTTATTGTACTACTTGCGCATGCAAGTATTGGCAAATTAAGGTGCCAATGCATGCAATGGTCCATGTTTGGTTTTTTTTTTTATTTTTTTTTTTTACTTGCGCATGCAAGTATTGGCAACTGCCAAACGCATGCAAGTTTCTTTCTCTCTCTTTATTTTTTTTATTTTTTTCATACGCATGCACTAAATTAAGGTGTCCAACTCAACAATGCTATTGTCCCAATAATTTAAACCAATTGAAACCACGCATGCATGTCCTGCATGCTGAAATGGTCCATTTCGTTGTTTTTTTTTTATTATGAAGACTTGCGCAGCCTTCTACCGGCAAAAAAATGCCAAATCCGAAATGCTAACAAACCCAGTATCAACACACAAGGATACATGCATGTATCTTATTAAGAGAAACAAGAAACAAGGACACTATAAAGATTCTTTGCTCATAATAGAAAGGTAAACCTTTATATATCTACATGCCGGTGTATTTCGCTCATGAAGAAGTTTTAAAAAAAAATGCAACACATATATTTTTATTTCTAATATACATGCATGCAGAGAAGGAAGGAGGGAAAAGAACTCACGGCGCTGGCTTAGCTCGCAGGAAGAGGAGCTGATGTTAGATGCAGGTGAGGTGTGGATTTCTTTCTCTCTTTTTTTTCTTGGATTGGTTCGCTGAAGCAAGAAAGGAAGGTAGAATGACTGGTGGAAGAAGGAGGAACGAAAGAAATGTGAAGGCAGTATAAAGAAGGGAAAGTGTGGTGCGAAAGCTGAGAGGACTATTAAATAAATAACAAAAATGCGGATGGGTTTTTCTTCCCTGAAGGCAACGTGGCACATTGTGCTGAGAAATACAGCACGTGTACATCTTTGGCCAAAATATGCTACCATATGTCCATTTGAATATTATTTTTATTTCCTTTTTTTTTAATTTTTATTCAGATATTATTATTTGTCTTATTCTTTTTTTTGTGTTAGAAATTTATACTTATTTGTCAGGATACGAACGGTTAGCGAAACAACGTACAACAATGATATCCGTTTAACGTGCGTTTTCAGCTTTGCGCGCTACCGATAAGCAAAGCTGAAAACTTAAACGCTAAAATTTTTGAAACAAAATAAAATAAATTTTTTTTCGAATTTTTTAATTCATAAATTCATTTTTAATTCTTTAAATTTCAAGATCGTTACACATATATATACATACATATATATATACATATATATATATATATATATATACAGGAAACTCTATTTAGACACAAAATTGCACACAATAAATCTCAACCGCTGAAATAGAGTCCGAGTTTGCGTAAAACGGACTCCGTATGAAGAAGTTATGGCCTCCGGAAGTTTCAGAATTCAGTTTAAAATTCAAACAGACCAAAACAGCTCACAAAAACTAATTCAAATTCAAAAATCGGGCCCAATTAGCTAGGGTGGGAAAATTCCCGCCCAAGGCACCCAGGTCGACTTGGCACTCGACCTGGGGCTAGCCAGGTCGACTGGGCAGTCGACCTGGGTAACCCGTGTCGACTGCCAAGTCGACACGGTGTCGACTGGGGTGTCGACCTGGCCCCTGAGCCAGGTCGAACCCAGCCCACCCTGGCTGGCCTGGTCTGTGTTTGGTCAATTTTCTGAGCCTTGCCTTGTCACTAGGGCTAGGTGTCAGCTCCTGGTTGGTCTCTCCTTTGAACGGACGGCTATTATTAAACCAAGCTCCATCGACGGTCTAAATCAACTCAAAAACTCTATAAAAAGGACCTAGGACTAACCCTAATTCACACAAACTAAAATGGAGATGAGACCATCATGCTGCTGAGGAGAGACTAAGGGTAGCCGTCAGAAATTGGGAGACAATTAGGAGATAATTCAAAGCTTAAAACAACGTCAAATCAATCAAAACAACGCCTACAACAAAGGATAGCATCTCCAAATTCAGAATTCAGATTCCTGAATTGAAGATTCGTCATACGTTGTAAGTAGATTGCTATTCCGATGTGAATAATTAATGGCGTTTGATTTGTGTAAAATGTGAAATGGAATTGTGGCGATAAAAATCTATATTTGTATGTTGTTTTGATTCTAAACGATTTGGGAATGTTATGGTATACGATTGGATATTTGCAAGACTGTGATTTGCGTTGGAAGTTAACAATGAAAGGGAATTGTGGCGATAATAATCAATACTTGTATGCTATTTTGATTCTAAACGACTTGGAAATGCTATGATATACGATTGGAATTCATACAAGTATATGATTTATAATGACAACCATATGTTGTGGAATTTTAATTGGAATTCATGCAAGTATATGATTCGTTATTATGATAATATGATGTATATACTTTTATGATCTCTTTTGGTGTGTAATTGAACTAGGCTAAGTACTATGATTTATATGAATCTATGCTGAAATTGGCAAATCATACTTTTGTGTTAGAAACAAAAGTAAGCACCTTTATGAACATGACTAAACTATGTTTGATATTATGCCTAGTTGAATTATGTTTAGGTCTAAGTTGTTATCAAAACCATATGGTGATATATGTGACACAATTAAGTTAGATTTACATCCCAATTGCAAGTTTACAATGATTCATGTTTAAGTATTAATTATGCCATGATTACATGAATAGAATGATTCATGTTTAAGTATTGTTTATGCCATAATCATATGAATAGAATGATTCATGTTTAAGTATTGTTTATGCCATAATCATATGAATAGAATGATTCATGTTTAAGTATTGTTTATGCCATAATCATATGAATAGAATGATTCATGTTTAAGTATTGTTTATGCCATAATCATATGCATAAATGATTCATGTTTATGTATTGTTTATGCCATAATCATATGAATAAAATGATTCATGTTTAAGTATTGTTTATGCCATGATTATATGGATAAAATGATTCACGTTATGCCATGATTATATGATGTTACAATTGCAAGTTCACATGTGCCTACTTTATGTTAATTGAATCGTTCGTTGAAAGTTCATGCGTTCACACTCCCCTTTTTCATGTTACCTTGTAAACACCATGTTACAAGCCTCCCCTTTTCATATGGCTAAATTGGGTTTAATTAAACCCAACACACCTTACATTGTAGCGAACGTGTAAAACGGGTGTAATGAAGATGGGGTTAAAATATTGAACATATGTGTTGGCATGTTTGACGCATGCAAACAACCTTGAAAAACAATTAAGTGGCATAAACAAAATTTAACCAATAAAGATAAATTTGAATAATGGGCCGCAAATATTTACATATAAAAAGAAAAGAGACAAAATATGTAAATGTAGAAAATACGATGTGTTTAGCCCGAGGTTGGATTGAGTTGTGATGTAAACCTGCCCGGAACCGCCCGGCTGTCCAGTAGTCACAACAATACCTATCCAATGTGGGTGGTTAAACACGGAGCCCAATAAAGACCCGAGGTTAGACTGAGTTGTGGCGTAAGACTGCCCGGACCCAACCGGCAACAGGCAGCCACAACAATACCTGTCTAATGTGAGAGGTCGAGGCTTTAATAAGACAATTAAGGCTGAGTCAGGATTGATAGGATTAAGTAAATTATATTAATACTTAATCAAAATGGAACATGCTAAACTGTACAGACTGATTGGGGGTTAGGCTTATAAAACACTTAACCAACTTAGCGTGTTGGCTAGAAATAGAAAACCTAGTAGCGGGGGACCCTTTTCAGCAGTAACCCTACAAGGTGTATCAGGATACCCTGAACTAGGCAGGGTGGGGCACGATTACTGGGCTGACTGTAAGAGGTCAAATCGACGGCAGTGGTGCAGCAGTGTAGGTTCTAACGGGGTGCGGGCGTGCACACACTCTGGCGCAGAAAAATAAGGCACTGGGCACCGGTAGCATACCTGTGCACTCTAGAATTGTGTCGGGCCGCCACCGTGGGACTTGATACACCCCATGGTGGGACCAGCATAGGTAACTACAACATCGGGGGCCGTAAGACACATGTAACTATGCGAGTAGGAGCCGATCATCAGAAATGGATCACTTCACCCTGATTATGGGGTGCCTGTTGGGAACTAGTTTATATGGGTACAGAGATTAATATGGGGTACGATAGTATATCCAACCCTAGACAACTTAACTTAGTTTATGGTGCATTCCCATTTCCAGTTTATGCTTATCATACCCAGTTCTTTATTCATAGACTGAATAGTCCTAGACTTACTCAGGCTTTATGTCTGACTCTACTATTCTTCCGTCTTATTTTCTTCCGTTTCCCCCCTAGGTCCACAAGGAGGGAATACCGCAGCTTGATCAACTTTCACATCCAGCTTGAAGAGAAAGAATGTATTGCTTGGACCTTTTTCCGTTTTGGGCTATGGCTTTGGGCAGTAATTATGGGACTTTTTGCAGTTTATTTATGTTTTCTTTATGCTTCTTTAATAATGTAATCAAGACAGTTGTGGAGATGTTATGTTTTTGGAAGAATTGTAAGACAAGTGTGGCATGTTTTTGGGAACACGTATTTTGATGAAATAAAAGAAGTTGTTGTTTTTCCGCTGTTCAAAAATATGTGTTCTTATATCTGTCTTGTTTATCTGTGACTTATACTTATAAACCTCCACCAAAATTAGGGCATTCCCTTAGAGAGTGACCCTAACGGAGGTGGGGTGTTTCACTTGGTATCAGAGCATAGGTTTACCAGATAAGATAAAAGTTTTGAAAATTTATTTTCAAAGAAAAATTTAAAGAAGAATTTTTAAAAGGTAAAATATTATTTTATTTTAAGAAGGCAAAGCCCCCCCAAAGCCATAGGTACTATCTCTTGTCCTTCGTTTTGAATCTATCCTTTCTGTTTCAGCATGTCTGGAGACCTTACTCCCCAGCTGCTGAAGCTTTCACTCTCTCGTCCTCTACGTGAACCAGCAAGCGGAAGAGTCCCAGAACAGGAAGACGAATAATAGTCAAACAAGAAAGGATCGTAACAGTAATGACAAGAAACGTGAAAAAAGGAAATGTTATTTCTGTGGAATTCTTGGACATCTGGAGGGAGACTGCAGGAAGAAGAAGAGGAGGATGAGTGCTACTTGCTTCCAGTGTAGATAAACAGACCACTGGGCTAGGGACTTCCCAAAGAAGAAGGAGACAAAGGCAGAAATCTCTCAAGGGGAGAAAGAGGGTTTACAGGCTAAGAAGAGAGACTTTAAGAAGGGCGGGAAAGATAACAAGTCCCAAGAGAAGAGGAAGTGTAAATTCTGTGGCAAAGTGGGGTACTTAGTGAAGGATTGCGGAAAAAGGAAGGCCAAGGTGAATGGTGGGTGCTTTTCTTGCGGTGAGACAGGCCACATGGCTAAGGACTGCCCAAAGAAACGAGGACAGGGGCAGAGGGGTGGATCCACCTCTGGGGCGCAGGTTCATGTGCTAGAGGCGCCACCTCTGCAACAACGAGGTATAAATACTTCTGTAGAAAGTGTAGTTTATCTTTATGATCACCCCGTTTGCACTTTATTTGATTCTGGCGCATCACACTCCTTTATCTCGTCTGCTTTAGTAGAATCTCTGCACCTAAAAACTAGTATGGTAGAGGACCCCTTAATTGTTTCAAACCCAATTGGGGGCCCAGCTCATTTGTCTATGATCTGTTTGGGATTGAAAATTTCTATTCTAAGCGTAGAATTTAAATGTAGTGCCTTTGTTTTGGGCTTTTCGGGATATGGTTTGATTTTGGGCATGGATTGGCTATCCAGTAATGGGGCCATCCTTGATTGTGAGAAAAGGGTTGTTAGGCTCCTGACCCAGCTCGGTAACACTTTGGAAATTTCTTGTAATCCCTCGTATGCGGTTATGCTTAGTTATCTTGAATCACTAGATGCCTCTGTTGAAAATTTGCAATCAGTTAGAGTGGTCCGGGAATATCCGGATGTCTTCGAAGAGGTGAAGGGCTTGCCTCCGAAGCGGGAGATAGACTTCCGCATATATCTTGTAGATAATGCAAAGCTCGTTGCGTTGCCCGTTAGACACATGGCTCCACGGGAAAGGAAAGAGCTCAGTAAACAAATTAAAGAGCTTCTAGAGAAGGTGTTCATTAGAAGGAGCATTTCAGAATGGGGCGCTCCAGTGGTGTTCGCTACAAAGGCGGATGGTTCACTCCGTCTGTGTGTTGACTATAGGGAGCTCAACAAGCTAACGAAAAAGAATAGGCACACTCTCCCCAGAATTGACGATCTGTTTGATCAGCTTGTAGGAGCGTATGTTTTCTCCCAACTCGATTTAGCGACCGGTTTTCATCAGCTAAGGGTGGCTGAGGATAGCATCGATAAAACGGCATTCAGAACCCCAGACGGCTTCTTTGAATGGCTTGTCATGCCTTTCGGCTTGACAAACGCACCTTCTTACTTCGTGGACCTAATGAGTAGGGTGTTCAGAGATTTCCTCAATAAGTTCGTAGTGGTTTTCGTAGACGATATCCTTATCTTTTCAAAGAATGAAGTGGAACATGCTCAGCACCTAAGGGCAATCATGGAAACTCTGCGAGTCCATCAGCTAAAAGCCAAATTCTCCAAATGCCACTTTTGGAGAGAGGAAGTAAGATTTCTTAGGCACATAGTATCCAAGGAAGGATTAGCAGTAGACCCGGCTAAGGTAGTAGCGGTGCAGGATTGGAGGACACCTAAGAACGCGACGGAGGTCTGAAGCTTTCTCGGGCAAGCAGGCTTCTATCGGAAATTCATCAGAGACTTTGCAAAGATATCAGCTCTGCTCACAAAGTTGACCAAGAAGAATCTAGTGTCCAATTGGGACTTGGATTGCGAGTTTGCTTTCCAACGACTAAAAGGGGCTCTTAAAACAGCCCCGGTTCTGACATTGCCCGATGGAAGCAAGATGTTCACAGTTTATACAGATGCATGTGGGACAGGGCTAGGCGCCGTCTTAATGCAAGAAGGAAGGGTAGTAGCTTATGGCGGGAGGCAATTGAAAGTGCATGAAAAGAACTACCCGACCCACAATCTTGAGTTAGCCGCCATCGTCTTTGCACTCAAGTCTTGGCGACACTATCTCCTAGGTGAGAAGTTCGAACTTTACACTGACCATAAATCATTGAAATATCTTTTCTCGCAGAAAGATCTTAACTTAAGGCAACAGAGATGGATGGAGTTTCTTGCCTCGTATGATTTCGAGATCTCCTATACTCCGGGCAAAGGCAACGTAGTGGCAGACGCGTTGAGCCGAAAGAAACTGACCCTAAGCCTGCTGTTTGTTGAAAGACAAAGCCTAGAGTTTATAGCCAGCTTTGACTTTAGGCCCTCCTCCGATTTTGTACCATGCTTGCTAGCATATCTCGAAATACGCCCGACTTTAGTGGACTCAATAGGGACAACACAATGCGAAGACCCTCAGCTTGTGGAGACGATTGATAGGCTAATTAGGGGTGAGACTTCAAGTCACCTCAGCAGATACTCCATCGACGATAAGGGTTGGCTAAGGAGAGACGGAAGACTATGCGTCCCACAGACAAGGGATTTAGTAAAGAAGGTTCTCGAAGAAGCACATCACTCCAAGATGACGATACACCCAGGCGGGGATAAAATGTACAAGGACATAAAGAGAACTTTCTTTTGGAACAGCATGAAGAAGGACGTGGCAGATTTTGTTTCTAAGTGTATGGTGTGCCAACAGGTTAAGGCGGAACAGAAAAAGCCTGGCGGTCTGCTACATCCTCTAGAGGTCCCGCAGTGGAAGTGGGATAGCATCTCAATGGACTTCATTGATGGGCTGCCTAGGTCTAGGAGAGGCAACACTAGCATTTGGGTAATAGTGGATAGGCTTACTAAAAGCGCCCACTTTTTACCTATCAAAAGTAAAAGAACTGCCTCATCCTTAGCATCTCTTTACCTCAAGGAAATCATTCGACTCCATGGAATACCATCCAGCATTGTTAGTGACCGAGACCCTATCTTCACCAGTGAGTTTTGGCGGAGTCTGCAAGAAGCGGTAGGCAAACAGTTACGCTTGAGCACAACCTATCATCCCCAAGCCGACGGCCAAACAGAAAGAGTGAATAGAGTTTTGGAGGACCTTTTAAGACTGTGCGTCCTTGACTTCGGAGGGACATGGGAAGACCATCTTCCTTTGGTGGAATTTGCCTACAACAACAGTTATCAAGCAACCATCGGAATGGCGCCCTTCGAAGCTTTATATGGAAGACCGTGCCGATCACCCACTTGTTGGTGGGAGTCTACTGATAAGCTCATACTTGGACCATATATGATCCGAGAGACTTCAGAGGAAGTAGACTTAATACGATGAAGGATGAAGACGGCCCAAGACAGA
This sequence comes from Allium sativum, assembly GCA_030737875.1. Lineage (NCBI taxonomy): Eukaryota > Viridiplantae > Streptophyta > Magnoliopsida > Asparagales > Amaryllidaceae > Allium > Allium sativum. The sequence goes on along the minus strand of CM060926.1, from coordinate 607,264,441 downwards.
CAAAAGTCCTACGCCGACAAGAGGAGGACCGACCTTGAATTTGAGGTTGGGGACAGAGTTGTTCTTAAGGTATCTCCGCTAAGGAACGTTGTTCGTTTTGGAACCACAGGAAAGCTAGCACCAAGGTTCGTAAGGCCAATCCCTATCATCGAGAAAATTGGAAAAATGGCCTATAGATTAGAGCTACCCGAAAAATTGGCCGGAGTTCACAACGTCTTTCATGTTTCACATCTCCGAAAATGTCTACATGAATCTACTGAAGTGGTAGAGCCAAATATCCTAGAAGAAGCTGAAGTGGAACGCGAAGCAACCGTGAGGAAGGTTCCAACCCGCATATTAGGAACGGAAGTGAAGAAGCTACGCAACCGCGAAGTCAAGCTCGTCAAAGTTTAGTGGAGCGACGCCGAGGGAGACGCAACTTGGGAAACTGAAGCTAGAATACGCGCTGCCTACCCTTTTCTTTTCAAGGGTACATATTTGATCCTTCTCTTTCCTTAAGTTGCGCTTTTATCTATCTTTTTAGGTATATCTCCTCGACCTTATCTTTTAGGTAGAAACTCTTTGGATGAAAACTTGTAATTGAAACATGTTATGCATGATGGTTGCAAGTGGTTGCAAGTGATTGCTAGCGGTTGCTCGTGGTTGCATATACACACATAATCTAGGTTTTAGATCGGCTCAATCACTTCATATTGCATATGCATATATGTTTGCATTCGTATAATGGTTGAAGTTTAATGTTTTGTCATATGGATGTTGCATTTGTATGAATGATTGTGCACTCATGTAGAACCATGAATAGGAGAATTTGCATACATAAAGGATTCATGGCACTTACATAATTTGCATTAAGGAGGTCAACTGAATCAGTAGACCGCCTGATTTTGCATTAGATAAGTACATGTATACACACACTTCGCATATGATCATGAAGCATTAGAAGTCTTTTAAGGACAATGGATGCTCGTGTTTGATGGATGAGTAGATGGATGTTTGGATGTTAAGATATACATTCTTCCTAACTTGAAGATTTCGGGACGAAATCCTTTTAAGTGGGGGAGAATGTAACACCCCGTGTATTCTATAACAATGAAATTCACAAATTAAAGTATAACTAATTTCAAATCAAAGAATTAGGGAAAACGGGATACACCATTGCGTTCGTCTAGAAATTCTGCTTGAAATAGAGTCCGAGTTTGCGTAAAACGGACTCCGTATGAAGAAGTTATGGCCTCCGGAAGTTTCAGAATTCAGTTTAAAATTCAAACAGACCAAAACAGCTCAGAAAAACTAATTCAAATTCAAAAATCGGGCCCAATTGGCCAGGGCTGGAAAATTCCCGCCCAAGGCACCCAGGTCGACTTGGCAGTCGACCTAGGGCTAGCCAGGTCGACTGGGCAGTCGACCTGGGTAACGCGTGTCGACTGCCAAGTCGACACGGTGTCGACTGGGGTGTCGACCTGGCCCCTGAGCCAGGTCGAACCCAGCCCACCCTGGCTGGCCTGGTCTGTGTTTGGTCGATTTTCGGAGCCTTGCCTTGTCACTAGGGCTAGGTGTCAGCTCCTGGTTGGTCTCTCCTTTGAACGAACGGCTATTATTAAACCAAGCTCCATCGGCGGTCTAAATCAACTCAAAAACTCTATAAAAAGGACCTAGGACTAACCCTAATTCACACAAACTAAAATGGAGATGAGACCGTCATGCTGCTGAGGAGAGACTAAGGATAGCCGTCAGAAATTGGGAGACAATTAGGAGATAATTCAAAGCTTAAAACAACGTCAAATCAATCAAAACAACGCCTACAACAAAGGATAGCATCTCCAAATTCAGATTCCTGAATTGAAGATTCGTCATACGTTGTAAGTAGAGTGCTAATCCGATGTGGATAATTAATTGCGTTTGATTTGTGTAAAATGCGAAATGGAATTGTGGCAATAAAAATCTATATTTGTATGTTGTTTTGATTCTAAATGATTTGGGAATGTTATGGTATACGATTGGATATTTGCAAGACTGTGATTTACGTTGGAAGTTAACAATGAAAGGGAATTGTGGCGATAATAATCAATACTTGTATGCTATTTTGATTCTAAATGACTTGGAAATGCTATGATATACGATTGGAATTCATACAAGTATATGATTTATAATGACAACCATATGTTGTGGAATTTTAATTGGAATTCATGCAAGTATATGATTCGTTATTATGCTAATATGATGTACATACTTTTATGATCTCTTTTGGTGTGTAATTGGACTAGGCTAAGTACTATGATTTATATGAATCTATGTTGAAATTGGCAAATCATACTTTTGTGTTAGAAACAAAAGTAAGCACCTTTATGAACATGACTAAACTATGTTTGATATTATGCCTAGTTGAATTATGTTTTAGGTCTAAGTTGTTATCAAAACTATATGGTGATATATGTGACACAATTAAGTTAGATTTACATCCCAATTGCAAGTTTACAATGATTCATGTTTAAGTATTAATTATGCCATGATTACATGAATAGAATGATTCATGTTTAAGTATTGTTTGTGCCATAATTATATGAATAGAATGATTCATGTTTAAGTATTGTTTATGCCATAATCATATGAATAGAATGATTCATGTTTAAGTATTGTTTATGCCATAATCATATGCATAAATGATTCATGTTTAAGTATTGTTTATGCCATAATCATATGAATAAAATGATTCATGTTTAAGTATTTTTTATGCCATGATGATATGGATAAAATGATTCATGTTATGCCATGATTATATGATGTTACAATTGCAAGTTCACATGTGCCTACTTTATGTTAATTGAATCGTTTGTTGCAAGTTCATGCGTTCACACTCCCCTTTTTCATGTTACCTTATAAACACCATGTTACAAGCCTCCCCTTTTCATATGGCTAAATTGGGTTTAAATATTAAACCCAACAAACCTTATATTGTAGCGAACGTGTAAAACGGGGGTAATGACGATGGGGTTAAAATATTGAACATATGTGTTGGCATGTTTGACGCATGCCAACAACCTTGAAAAACAATTAAGTGGCATAAACAAAATTTAACCAATAAAGATAAATTTGAATAATGGGCCGCAAATATTTACATATAAAAAGAAAAGAGACAAAATATGTAAATGTAGAAAATACGATGTGTTTAGCACGAGGTTGGATTGAGTTGTGATGTAAACCTGCCCGGAACCGCCCGGCTGTCCAGTAGTCACAACAATACCTATCCAACGTGGGTGGTTAAACATGGAGCCCAATAAAGACCCGAGGTTAGACTGAGTTGTGGCTTAAGACTGCCCGGACCCAACCGGCAACAGGCAGCCACAACAATACCTGTTTAATGTGAGAGGTCGAGGCTTTAATAAGACAATTAAGGCTGAGTCAGGATTGATAGGATTAAGTAAATTATATTAATACTTAATCAAAATGGAACATGCAAAACTGTACAGACTGATTGGGGGTTAGGCTTATAAAACACTTAACCAACTTAGCATGTTGGCTAGAAATAGAAAACCTAGTAGCGAGGGACCCTTTTCAGCAGTAACCCTACAAGGTGTATCAGGATACCCTGAACTAGGCAGGGTGGGGCACGATTACTGGGCTGACTGTAAGAGGTCAAATCGACGGCGGTGGTGCAGCAGTGTAGGTTCTAACGGGGTGCGGGCGTGCACACACTCCGGCGCAGAAAAATAAGGCACTGGGCACCAGTAGCATACCTGTGCACTCTAGAATTGTGTCGGGCCGCCACCGTGGGACTTGATACACCCCATGGTGGGAACAGCATAGGTAACTACAACATCGGGGGCCGTAAGACACATGTAACTATGCGAGTAGGAGCCGATCATCAGAAATGGATCACTTCACACTGATTATGGGGTGCCTATTGGGAACTAGTTTATATGGGTACAGAGATTAATATGGGGTACGATAGTATATCCGACCCTAGACAACTTAACTTAGTTTATGGTGCATTCCCATTTCCAGTTTATGCTTATCATACCTAGTTCTTTATTCATAGACTGAATAGTCCTAGACTTACTCAGGCTTTTGTCAGACTCTACTTTTCTTTCGTCTTCTTTTCTTCCGTTCCCCCCTAGGTCCACAGGGAGGGAATACCGCAGCTTGATCAGCATTCACATCCAGCTTGAAGAGAAAGAATGTATTGATTGGACCTTTTTCCGTTTTGGGCTATGGCTTTGGGCAACAATTATGGGACTTTTTGCAGTTTATTTATGTTTTCTTTATGCTTCTTTAATAATGTAATCAAGACAGTTATGGAGATGTTATGTTTTTGGAAGAATTGTAAGACAAGTGTGGCATGTTTTTGTGAACACGTATTTTGATGAAATAAAAGAAGTTGTTTTTCCGCTGTTCAAAAATATGTGTTCTTATATCTGTCTTGTTTATCTGTGACTTATACTTATAAACCTCCACCAAAATTAGGGCATTCCCTTAGAGAGTGACCCTAACGGAGGTGGGGTGTTTCAATATACCTTGACATTGGATTGTTGTACGATATTGGATTCAAAGTTTCTATCCAATATTCAACACATTACAAATAAACACCACTCTGTTTGTGAAAAGGTACAATGAATGATGTAGGTATATAAAGAGAAACAATGAGAAAAACTATTTAAAATCTTCGATTAAAGTTAGAAGTATTAAAAAAAACGGGGAAACATTAATTGCTTGGACTATATTAATTATGAATATAACAAAATGTAATGATGAAAAGTAAGCAAAACCTTAGAAATGAACAAATCTAAATCTTACCAGCTAAACCAACGTGTAGAAGGAACGAAATCCATAATGGGTATTTTGCAAACATATACCTTCTAAAGCTGCTGACCTATTAAGATATCCCATGTATGTTAAATCAACAAAAAATCAAAGTTCGATCATGAAGAACAAAATTCAAGATAATCAATTTATGATTATCATGTGCAGAGCATGGGGATCAATTAAGTTTTAAATATATTTTCCTCCATCATCCCCTTCTATCACACTTTAAAATGAACAAAATTTACTATTTAATTTGAATATACTATGTTCTTTTCCTTCCGCTTTATCCATTGTAATTTACACTGATACAATTAAGGTATTCCATAATCAGATGCTCATGAAATCTCTACCATAAAATCGGGTCAATCCAATAGATGAATAAATGTGGAAAAAGCTAACTTTTTCTTTTCTCAAAAAAAAAAAAAAAAATCAAAGCTGTCACATCCAGCACTATCCGACATTTAGCAAATACTCATGAACTAAAGTAAACATAAAACGAATTCCCACTTAGAAAAGTTGTTCCCTATCTCCTTTTTCTACATTTAGTTTTTTATAATCAGTTCTAATATTTTTGCATTAGCGTATTTGGCCCACCACCATAATATGGTATTTACATCTATTGTATATTCAAATATGACAAATGTTTGAATGGCACATCGCCAAAAAGGAAGTTCAAATTTTACCATCTGGTTTATTAATATCTCGGTGTGAATATTAATATCATTCACTGATTCATAAGAAAAGCACGTAGGCATTCATGGTCACATAAAGGTAATAAGAGGGGTGAGAAGAAATTAAAACATGATATTTATGTGCTAGGCGTATTTTCATTATCACATAACGATTTACATTATCTACACATGAAAATTGTTGCCTTACAAATTAATAACTCTAAAATTATTTAGCAGTACACTATAGTCCATTATTATCAACCTCTACCTTCCACCTAAAATTCAATTGGTAAGTCTCCAACTCCCATGCCAACTTTAAATTTTAAGTTCAGCTCAATAGAAAGAGTATAACACTAAAATACATTTCAACGTTCTTCTTCCGATATTAGCTATTCTTATGCAATCACAAGTCAAGTATGATAAATGCTCGTATAACAATCAATTGTCTCTAGGTGTTCTAAAATGGTGAGTACAATGTATCCAAATCCTGAACAGATCATGATCATCATAAACACTATTATTTGTCAACTGAAGAAGATAAAATCTTGGTAGTATATCACTTCTGATCAGCAGCTTTTCTCTCTTGAGACCATAACCAACAATCCGTTCTGTTCACTTATTCTCTTTCTTGTTTTGCAACTGAACGAATGAGCTGAGCAACCAGAAGGGGGGAAGCAGCCGGGGGGCTAGCCAGGGGAGGGTTTATAATGGCAAAGACTTGGCCGTTATAAATCATCTCAGCAAAACCCAACCCACCGCCACTCCATCCTCATTCCCCTTCCTCCCCCATTTTCCCAACCCGAAAATACCCAATCCTCCCCCATTTTTCACCCAAAAATTTCCACCAAATCACCAATCCGTCACCTTCTAACCAAATTAATTACCGTTTTCGAGATATTTGTCCAAACATATGTCTAGATTCCTAAAAAAAATTGCAAAAAAATTCATGCATGGCGACGAACATGGCACCGGCAGCAGTGGCGCAGGCGGGAATGATGCAGGTGGTAGTGGCGAACAACCAGTCGTACCATACATGCCCGGAATTGAAGATTTGCTTCCAGTCGCCGAAAACATGGAGAATGAAGAAGTAGGCGTTGTGGAAGGCCTGGGTGTAGGCGCAGAGGAAGGCGATCGTCGTGGATGCGGCGGCCGTAGAGGCAGACGAGTGGGCAGGTCGCGTAGGTGGGTGGGATCGGTTTCCACTAGACAGGCCGATCTCGATGGCTGTGTGGATCCAAACCTCAGTGCCGCGAAGATTCCTATGCTATCCAACTTTCGCACGCTTCCAGAAGGCAAAGTACATGTTAGCACGCAGTCGAGTTTGGCTATAAGTATTTTTAGTATTATTTAAATAATATTCTTTGTTTATTAGACATTGGGTATATAGTATAACTTTTTATTGAACTGTTGATAGTCGCGGAATATACGTTCACGTGGTTTGTTAGCGAACACACTTAGATATTATCATGCACACTTGGTGGATAAGGAGAGGGTCGTAGAACTGTTACATGCTCTTGGATTTCACTTATTTCTAGGTAATATTAATGACCTTTTAATGAATGTAATGGAAAATTTATTAGTCCTAGTTTATCTTATTGTGCGCTTTACAATTCTAGGAATCAACCACGTTATAAATGTTGATGTTCAATTATGTACGGCCATTGCTCTACGTTGGTACAAAACCACCCACACATTTCACTTTCCTTGCGGTGAGTCAGGACTTACATCGCTTGATTTCTCCATGCTTACTGGTATTAGTATTGGAGTAGCTGCTTATCTCGCACTGCCTTTTTATGATGTTCGATGGCGTGATCGTGCACGTCTTCATGATCTACTGCCTCATTTAGACGTTTCTGATGCGTCATACTAGGATGGAGGCGCTATTAGAGTGAGCGCCATCCGTGCGGCCATGGATAGCATACTCACGCAGTACTCTGGTGATGACGACTTGGAGCTTGCTCGATTATTTGTGTTATACCTCATGGGTAACCTTTTCTTTAGTTCTACGAGCAGTAGTTTGGATGTCGGATTTATTGAGGTCGCAGCTCAGTTAAATCTCGATTGGGCGATTTTATATGATTGGGGCACACCTATACTTGCATACCTATACAGATGTCTCGTCATACAGTGCATCATCTCTGATTCTCAGGTTTTTTTATATGGTTCTGGGAGTTGTTACAGTATTGGTATTTTGAGTACTCTAGGAACTTTCATTTCGTCACCATTAGTTCAAACCCTTCGACCTTTTTTCCACGTCTACAGTTTTGGACTGCGGACAACCGGGGCCCCAGAGATAATGATTCATGCCATGTATTCAGTTGCACACAACCAGATCGACCTGAGGATGTATAGGGATCAGATTATATGGCATCCATTTGAGCAGAGTACATCATTTGGTCTTGATATCATACAGATTGCTAGGATGCTTGCCGGACGGAGATTTCCACTCATATCTTACCCCTCGGCGTTAGGTGCTTATTGGTTTCTTGATGAGAGATGCTGGAGAAAGTTGTTTGACTTCGACGCTATTCCCGATGATCCACACCCACATACTTATCGGTGTATGATTTACCCGTCCGAGCAGCTAGATTTTGCCAGGACAACAGGCTGATGGACGGCTAAGAGCTCTGTTATCACTGGACAGACATACCTCGCCTTCTGGCGTAGATTTTTCACCTAGTCCTTAGACACGATTGCACATGCAGCTTCGATTGATTTAGTTGGGCCATCTTCTATACGACACAGCATACATCCACCTATTATCGAGGATATTACCCAACCCAGCCAGGGTTTTCGTGCAACTGATCATGTGGCGGCCGCTAGTCATTTTGGTTGGACCATGGCAGTGTCCACTATTGGACCAGATCGTTACGTTGACGTGTTTCATCCTCCGGCCCATTATGATTACCCGGATCCTACACAGATACCATATGCTGATCTGTATGATATGCAGATGGGGATTAGGCATACGGGCTACGTAGAGCATAGGCGTAGCCTAGATTGCTATGATGCTGAGCTACGTCATGTTGCAGAGGAGGCACGACAGCATCAGGTGCATTTGGAGGCCCAGATTAAGGCAGAGCGCAAGTGATTTCAGGACATGCAGATGTATTACCAGCAGTTGCATGGTGCTGGGTCGAGTCATCCTCCAGATGATGATGATGATGAGAGTCGTCGTCGGCGCCCCACACGTCCACGTACAGATGGATCGGACCAGTGACTTACTACCACTATTATGTACTTTCGCAGTTGTCAGTTGAATGTTCCTATTTTTTTAGTAGACGTTCTGTATTTGTTGACCACCACTATTATGTACTTTCGATGTATTACGTTTTCGTAGTTGTCAGTTGTATGTTCCTATTTTTTTAGTAGAAACAATATAATAGAACATACACAACAGGTAATAATAGTGAAGCAGAAACAATGGACTTCCATACAACTAGAAAGTAAGATCCACAAACTTGGAAATAGTGTTTATTCAAAGTTGCCTCACTACATAACTTAGAAAAAGAAAACAGCGGAAATCCAATTATTATCCGGTAGTAAAACTAGTACGTGAGCCTCCTGCTCGCCATCGATCAGCATCGTCGTCCTCACTAAAGCATTACCTGTCACCTGTTACTTAGTCTGCCCATCCACAATCGGATGAACAACCCAAGGTAATAAGAGGATACATAAAACCTTGAGTCAGACAACAGTCATAGTGAGCGACAAAACAGCTAACAAACTTCAACAATAAAGTGTATGGGAGGGGATAGATAAACATACTAATCTATCCATAACACCAGAGAAGAACTCAACCTTATCTTCCCCACATCGAACAGTGATAGTCTTTACAATCCATTCAACCAAAGGAATAACAATTCACACATGGAAACCAGAGCAACCATTCAATCATGGAAAACACACATAACATCCATATTATATAAGTCTCACACAGAACAACCAATCATCCATGACTGACTTTGGCTATCACCGCCAATCCTGCTTTGAAACCACCGTTAATCGTATGACGACCAACCTTGCCATATGTCAAGGGCTAATGGTAACCCCAGTTCTAGCATAAACTCCATATGTCCAACCTTGACAATGTCCAACCTCGACAACTAGGCCTTTCAACGATACCCAAGGTACTCGACCAGCAACCTTCCGGTCTATTGGGTACCCCCATCGTACCCTTGCTTTGAGCCTGCTAGAACTTACGACAACGATAAACTCTCGGCCTTCAATATCTCTAGTCGTCCAACCTTGACGGCTATTTACTGCTCAAGCGACCTTCTCGAGCAACCATTATCCACCAACTCACAACCTTTGAGTTGCCACCTCGTTCGTTGTTCCACCTTGATCAACGGACACATCCAATACTTCGAACCTTCCTACTCGAATTTACTTCGAAGTCACGCCATCACCGAGCTAATTTGACTCCACACGGTCCACATCTGATCGATCGAAATTTGACTCCACCACCCGATCCAAATTTGACTCTACCACCCGATCCAAATTTGACTCTACCACCCGACCGCCCGATCCAAATTTGATTCTACCGCCCGATCCAAATTTGACTCTACCTTCCGATCCAAATTTGACTCTACTGACTGATCCAAATTTGACTCTACCGCCCGATCCAAATTTGACTCTACCGCCCGATCCAAATTTGACTCTACCACTCGATCCAAATTTGACTCTACCGCCCAATCCACATTTGACTCTACCGCCCGATCCAAATTTGACTCCTATTTCGACCAAAACTTCGCCAACGACGAATCCGACGAAACCAACTCAACTAAAATCACCAAACACAATCATAAACATATCATAACATTACTAACCACATGAATATGACGATTACCACAAAATGATGTAAATCTCACCCAAAAACCATTAAGATGAACATATGATCAAAATGAGAGATCTAACTAACATAAACATGTAAAATGACATGAAATTAACGAGTAAAACTTGTTAGATTAGATCATAGGGCGATGCATATGAAAATGAACTTATAATGTTGTAATTTATGGTTAAACATCCCAATTTGATGAGAAACATGCACAAACACTCATATACTTCATTGCATTCATGTGAGAGATGTAAATCACTCACCGATTTGCCGAAACAATCTAAAACGATAGAAATAAGAATCCGGACAGCGAGCACTCCGAATCAAACCCCTCGATCCGATGAATTCGCCTTTGAAATGATGTAGATCTTGCCTTGGATGGTGCAGATCTTCGATTTCCTCCCTTAGATTTCGATTTTTAATGGTGGAAAGATGTAGGAGGAAGAAGGAGATCAATGCCTCCAAATGAGAGAATAGGAAAGTAAAACTTTTCACTCCACTATCACTCCCTATTTATAGGATTCCACTAAGGCTCCAAAGCCTAAATAGCCAACTGAAAAACCTTAAAACAACGATTTCTCCCAAACCGCTGAGCCAAATCCTTAATGTAACCACTCTACGAAAAGGCAATCATCAATTCTTTTCCAATGGCACAGGTCTCACCCTCTGATTCGACCTGAGTCAAAAGTTATGCCTTGTACAAACCTGACTGGGAAAAATGGTCACAAACAAAATCAGTAAAAATTATGGAAATGTCTCACATCCCCATAAACAACATATTAAAAGATGAGAATGAACCAACCCTTAGAGAATAAAACAAATATATTTTACGATCTTCCGATACGTAAAATGCGGGCTGTTACATTCTCCCCCCCTTAAGAATTTCGCTCCCGAAATTCCAAACAAACCCAAGTAATCACAACGATTCTGCATGCCTATCATCCATGAAAAGCCAATTCTATCATCCAAACTAGCATCCATCAAGCCATGCATCCATAGCCTTATCCTAGCACGCGGAATTCTAACAATCAACAATAAGATACAACGATATAACGAAGATACGATATCAAAGGGTCCTACCGACGAAGAGTTCTGGATGAGTCTCTCTCATTCTCTCTTCTGTCTCCCATGTACAATCGTCTCCATCCTCACTCCATTGCACCTTGACTAGCTTAAACGTCTTCCTCCTAAGTTGTTTCGTGTTATTCCCCACAACACGAAGTGGCTTACGAGGTCTCGAAACTACGGTCTCTAAGCCTTCGTACTGCTATGGAGATACCACTATATTCGAATCATGCATGAATTTCTGTAGAAAAGACACATGGGACACATTATGCACACCCGACATCTTCTCGGGTAACTCCAATCTGTATGAGAGCTTTCCAATTCGCTCGACTATCGGAAATGGTCCAACAAACCTTGGAGCTAACTTTCCTTTCTTACCAAATCTAACCATGTGCTTCAACGGCGAAGCTTTCATGAAAACCATATTGCCCACGTCGAATTCCAAGTCCTTACGACTCTTGTCGGCGTAACTCTTCTGACGGTCCTGGGCTGCCTTCATTCGCTGTCGAACTGTCTCGATACAATCCGAGGTTTGTCTAATCATCTCAGGCCCAAGTACCAACTTATCTCCAGTTTCTAGCCCACATGCTGGAGAATTACACGGCCTTCCATAGAATGCTTCGTATGGTGCCATCCCAATGCTAGACTGGTAGCTATTATTATACGCAAACTCAACTAGATGTAGATGGTCTTCCCATGATCCTCCGAAGTCTAACACACCAGCCCTCAGGAGATCTTCTAAAACTCGATTGACTCTCTCGGTCTGACCATCAGTTTGGAGATGATATGCCGTACTCAAGCACAACTCGGTTACCAAAGCTTCTTGCAAAATTTTCCAAAATCCACTCGTAAATAATGGATCTCGATCAATTACTATACGCTTTGGAACACCGTGGAATCGAACTATCCATTTCACATAAAGTTCAGCCAATTTCGATGCCGTCCTAGTTGACTTGACAGGAATGAATCTCACACTTTCGGTCAAACGATCCACGATGACCCAAATCCCCTCGTTTCCTGCCCTGGTTCTAGGTAGTCCATCGATAAAATCCATTGATACTTGCTGCCACTTCCACGTAGGAACTTCCAATGGCTGAAGAAACCCACTAGGCTTCTTCTGTTCAGCTTTCACCAACTGACAGTTCATACCCTTGGAAATGAACTTTCCAATATCTCACTTCATCCCTTTCTAATAGTAGACTCTCCTCATTTCCTGATACATCTTATTTCCACCGAGATGAATCGTCATCTTCGAGTGATGACATCCTTTCAGAACCTCATCCCTCAATCTGTCAATATCCGGAACAACTAACCGCCCTTGCTTTCGAAGCCAACCCTCTCGATCGACCAAGAACTCTTTATCTTCTAGTTCCAGTTTATGAATGAACTCGACAAGCTTTGTATCCTTCTTTTGGCTCTCGCCAATCCTTTCGATAAGAGTAGGTCTTATCGACATGCTTGCCAACATTTCAGATTCCAACTCACACCTTGGCCTGAAATCGAACCTTGCTAAGTACTCGAGGCTCTTCCATTCCGAAAACATCGCTCCCAAACTTGTGTGTCTTCGACTTAACGCATCTGCAACTGCGTTACCCTTTCCCGGAGTATAGGCTATGTCAAAATCATATGATGCTAGAAACTCTAACCATCTTTGTTGCCAAAGGTTCAAATCCTTTTGGTAGAAAAGATACTTCAACGACTTGTGATCCGTAAACAACTAAAATCGAACTCCTAACAGGTAATGTCTCCACATCTTCAGAGAAAATACAATCGCCGCCAACTCCAAATCATGAGTTGGGTAAATCTTCTCATGCTGCTTTAGTTGTCAACTCGCGTAGGCCACAACCTTATCCTTCTGCATTAGTACTGCTCCAAGTCCAGTACCACATGCATCAGTATATACCACCATCTCTTCATTCCCACTTGGAATGGTCAACACAAGTGCACTCATTAATCTCTCCTTCAGGATTCCGAACACTTTTTCACACTTTGCATCCCATGTGAATACTTGGTTCTTCTTCATCAATCCTTTCAACGGTGCAGCTATCTTGGAGAAATCCTTGATAAACCGTCAGTAATATCCTGCCAACCCATGGAAACTCCGAACATCCATCGCATTCTTAGGTCGATCCCAGTCCTGGATTGCTGCAACTTTAGTGGGGTCAATTGCTATCCCTTTTCCAGAAACTACATGACCTAAGAACCTCACTTCATCCTTCCAGAAGTGACACTTTGAGAACTTAGCCTTAAGATGATGCTTCCGCAAGATCTCTAACACAACTCTCAAGTGCATCTTATGTTATTCCTCATTTCTGGAGTAAACCAGAATATCATCTACGAACACAAGCACGAACTTGTTCAACTTATCTGTGAACACCCTATTCATAAGATCCACCAAATACGCTGGCGCGTTAGTCAACCCGAATGGCATCACCAACCATTCGAAGAAACCAGATGGAGTCTTAAAAGCAGTCTTTGGCACACTATCCTTAGCCACCCTCAACTGGTGAAATCCCGTTGCCAAATCCATCTGAGAAAACACTTTGGCTTCGTGAAGCTGATCGAACAAGTCATCTATCCTCGACAACGGATACTTGTTTTTCTTTGTCACCTTGTTCAGCTCACGATAGTCCACACACAATCTTAACGAGCCATCCGCCTTGGTTGCAAATACGACTGGTGCACCCCACTCGGAAACACTCCTCTGAATGAACCCTTTTCCCAAAAGGTCACGAACTTGCGCCTCTAACTCTCGCTGTTCCCTAGGCGCCATCCGCCTAAGTGGCATAACGATTGGTCTAGCACCTTCGACCAAATCGATCCTAAACTCAATCTCACGATGTGGCAGCAACCCTTAGACCTCGTCAAAGACATCTACATACTCATTTGCGATCAGCACTGATGACAGGTCTTCTTCTGGAATCCCGAGTGAATATAGATAACTTACGAAGACCCCGTCTTCGCGCTTACATCTAATCAACACCTTTCGCCCTTCCATATCCCCGACCCTCACCTCTAGCTTCTCGCAGTTCACCCTTTCCACATACCTCTTGAGCCAGTCCATGCCCAAGATGATCCCAAACCCGACGAAGTTAAGAACAAAGCAATCACACACAAAAGAGCAACCATGACTCGACAACACTAGACCACGACATATCATGCAAAGATTTGATGAACCCCTAATTGGATTGGTTACTATGAAGGGTCTATCACAAATCTCAGGTTCCAAACCCAAGAGACACACAAGCTCATTTCAAATGAAGGAATGCGATGCTCCAGTATCAAAAAGCACACGAACTGAAACACCATTAACTGAAAGAGTACCTTGCACCACGACACCCTTTCCCTTCTCCTTTGCAGTAAGAGACCTTGAAGAAGTTGGCACAGCATCCAAAGCATATGGCCTCACAACCTGCTTGCCCTTAGCTTATTCTGGACAATCTTTCTTCTCATGCCCAGGCTTCCCACATTTGAAGCACTTCTTCTCAGCTTTGGGATTCTTGCACTCATTAGCAAAATGACCTTTCTGCTGGCAGTTAAAGCAAACTAGCTCACTCTTGGGTTTCTTTTGGCCATCTTTTCCCTTTTGCTATTGCTGCTTCCTCTTCTTATTATTACCACCCTGCTGTGGTTTCTGAGCCTCTTTGGTGGCAGCGACAACATTTGCTTCCTTAGGAAACAAGCTCTCATGACGAATAGCTTTTTCCACAATCTTCTCAAATGAATCATCCAGATGATCCACTAACGGTTTTCCAATATAAGCATCCAAACCCAAGACAAACTTCTCGTTCTTCAGATATGGTGTATCAATGTAAGAACGAGCATATCTAGACAAGGCTTTGAAATCAGAAATATAGTCAAGCACAAAACGACCATTCTATTTTAGCTCTACGAACTTCTTGAATGGAGCAGATTTCTGAGCCGTGGAGATAAATTTTGCTTCAAACTTAGCTTGGAATAGCTCCCATGAAATTTATTCTTCTGGAGTCTCGAGTGTAACAGAATTCCACCATTCCATGGCCCTGTCCTGCAGTTGCCTTGATGCAAGCTTTCTCTTTATTTCATCCTCAATACCCAAGTCACCAAAGATTCGGACACATGAGTCCATCCACCTCTGAACCTCTTCAGCTAGTTCAGTTCCCTTGAATGGTTTTCCCCTAGAGATGCAAAGTCCTTGCACAGCTTTGCAAAATCTACTACTCTAGAAACTCGCACACCAACATCTACCGTTGCCGCCACTGGAGCGGGTAACCTTCGCATAACTGCTTCTGCATTGGCTTCAAACATGGCCGGGTAATTAGGTTCAACACCATTTCCCCTTCCAGTATTGGCTCCCCTAGCAGCGTCTCTTGTTTCTCATCTACTCATTCTAAATCTGCAATTTAGAATAATTAGCCACCTTCAAGAAAAATTGCTAAAGGAAAACAACCGCTACTACTATATATGCTAATATATATAGTAAGCATCCAACTGAAATCTACAAGTACGTCTCTCATACGTGATTACGTCATTGAACTTTGGCCAAAAATCATTGACTAGAGCTCTGATACCAATCGTCGACGACCGTCCATAACCCCCGCACTATAAAAGAGAAATAATGCACTGAAAGACGTGCAAGGCTGTCATAGAAGATCATCAGAGTAGGAAAATGCAAGCAGAACCTGTCGTAAAACTCACAGCGCAAGGATAAAATATAATAGAACATATACAACAGGTAATAATAGTGAACCAGAAACACTGGACTTCCATACAACTAGAAAGTAAGATCCACAAACTTGGAAATAGTGTTTATACAAAGTTGTCTCACTACATCACTCAGAAAAGCAAACAGCGGAAATCCAATTATTAGCTAGTAGTAAAACTGGTATGTGAGCCCCCTGCTCGCCATCGATCAGCATCGTCGTCCTCACTAAAGCATTACCTGTCACCTATTACTTAGTCTGCCCATCCACAATCGGATGAACAGCCCAAGGTAATAAGAGGATACATAAAACCTTGAGTCAGACAACAGTCTTAGTGAGCGATAAAACAGCTAACAAACTTTAACAATAAAGTGTATGAGAGGGGATAGATAAACATACTAATCTACCCATAACACCAGAGAAGACCTTAACCTTATCTTCCCCACATCGGACAGTGATAGCCTTTACAATCCATTCAACCTCAGGAATAACAATTCATACATGGAAACTAGATCAACTATTCAATCATGGAAAACACGCATAACATCCAGATTATATAAGTCTCACACAGAACAACAAATTATCCATGACTGATTTTGGCTATCACCACCAATCCTGCTTTGAAACCACCGTTAATCGTATGACGGCCAACCTTGCCATATGTCAAGGGCTAATGGTAACCCCAATTTTAGCATAAACTCCATATGTCCAAACTTGACAATGTCCAACCTCGACAACTAGGCATTTCAATGATACCCAAGGTACTCGAACAACAACCTTCTGGTCTATTGGGTGCCCCCATCGTACCCCTGCTTTGAGCCTGCTAGAACTTACGACAATGATAATCTCTCGGCCTTCAATATCTCTAGTCGTCCAACCTTGACTGTTATTTACTGCTCAAGCGACCTTCTTGAGCAACCATTATCCACCAACTCACAACCTTTGAGTTGCCACCTCGTTCGCTGTTCCACCTTGATCAACGAACACATCCAACACTTCGAACCTTCCTACTTGAATTTACTTCGAAGTCACACCATCACCGAGCTAATTTGACTCCACCCAGTCCACATCTGACCGATCCAAATTTGACTCCACCACCCAATCCAAATTTGACTCTATCACCCGATCCAAATTCGACTCTACCACCCGATCCAAATTCGACTTACCACCCGATCCAAATTTGACTCTACCGCCCGATCCGAATTTGACTCTACCGCCCGATCCAAATTTGACTCTACCGCCCGATCAAAATTTGACTCTACCAACCGATCCAAATTTGACTCTACCGCCCGATCCAAATTTGACACTACCGCCCGATCCAAATTTGACTCTACCGCCCGAAGAAAATTTGACTCTACTGCTCGATCGAAATTTGACTCTACCACCCGATCCAAATTTGACTCTACCACCCAATTCAAATTTGACTCTCTACCGCCCGATCAAAATTTCTGCATATTACAATTCAACTCCTATTTCGGCCAAAACTTCGCCAATGATGAATCCGATGAAACCAACTCAACTAAAATCACCAAACACAATCATAAACATATCATAACATTACTAACCACATGAATATGACAATTACTCCAAAATGATGTAAATCTCACCCAAAAACCATTAAAATGAACATATGATCCAAATGAGAGATCTAACTAACATAAACGTGTAAAATGACATGAAATTAACGAGTAAAACTTGTTAGATTAGATCATAGGGTGCTGCATATGAAAATGAACTTATAATGTTGTAATTTATGGTAAAACATCCCAATTTGATGAGAAACATGCACAAACACTCATATACTTCATTGCATTCATGTGAGAGATGTAAACCACTCACCGATTTGCCGAAACAATCTAAAATGATAGAAATAAGAATCCGGACAGCGAGCACTCCGAATCAAACCCCTCAATCTGATGAATTCGCCTTTGAAATGATGTAGATCTTGCCTTGGATGGTGTAGTTCTTTGATTTCCTTCTTTAGATTTGGATTTTTAATGGTGGAAAGGTGTTGGAGGAAGAAGGAGATCAATGCCTCCAAATGAGAGAATGGGAAAGTAAACCTTTTCCCTCCACTCTCACCCCGTATTTATAGGATTCCGCTAAGGCTCCAAAACCTGAATAGCCAACTGAAAACCTTAAAACAGCGATTTCTGCCAAACCGCTGAGCCAAATCCTTAATGTAACCACTCTATGGAAAGGCAATCATCAATATGGCACAGGTCTCACCCTATGATTCTATCTGAGTAAAAAGTTATGCCATGTTCAAGCCTGATAGGGGTAAAATGGTCACAAACGAAATCGGTAAAAATTATGGACATATCTCACATCCCCATAAACAACGTATTAAAAGATGAGAATGATCCAAACCCTAGAGAATAAAAAAAAATTTACGATCTTCCGATACTTAAAATGCGGGATGTTACTGATTTGTTTATGTACACCCATTTGACTGATACTGATTGGGATGATAAATTTTACACATTGCCCAACTGCACAAATAATGATCAGTATTTGTTGTTTGAAAACCCCACACGGGTATTGGGATGATAATGGACATACACAAATCCCAATATTTATTTATATATCAATATATTTGTTGACAGGCTATGATGAGCATTAATTATTTATTTTTAATGCTTATACAGTTGTAAATTGCATCTGGATGATGGTTGACTGTGTATAATTATTGTTGTGTACATGTGTGAGTAAAATCCATATAAATAACATTATATGGTAATTGACAGTGTCTGATTCCAATTCAGAAAGAACGAATATTTTAAAATAACGAATATTTTAAAATAATATTCTGTAAAGGACTAAAATATGAACTTGATGTCCTATTTTGGATGGACACGAAGATATTAAAATATATGAAGCCATGTTGATTAGATATACGCCATTTTGACGCGGACGATATTTATATCGATTTTATTCATTTTTAAAATGAATATCGAAAAGGAAATGATTTCAAAATCTGATTTTTGAAAATATTATCATTTTAATATTAAAACGATATGGAATATTCAATTCTGATTTAAAATTGAAAATGAAGTTAGAATCGTTTTAAAACGAATTTGTAAACGATTTATAAAATACATTTTAAATGGAAATCGACGAAATGTATAATATATATATATATATACAATTCTGTGGAGGAAAACTATAATATATATGGAATTTAAAAGGCTTTGTCGTTATTCCATTTATATTATTAGTCGGATACAGAGATTGATATTGATTATATATTGAACTATTTTCTGCGAAGATTCCATAATTAATGGAATGTGATTTTGGGTTTATAGTGAACTGTGTTTTAAACGACATTAGTTCTTTAACCCAGTTAACGAAAGGATTGCATGTCTAACATTGTATTTTGAACTATATTGTTGATCTCTGCTAAATATATATTTGTTTGGTGGCGGAGAATTTATTCTCTTGCTTAACACCCTTCTCTAAGACGTACGAGCTTAGCGGTTATATATAGGTAGAGATAAGTGGAACGGTGTAGATTGTCAATGTGGCATGTTTGATTTCCCAAAGTTAAATAATCATTAATATTGATTTTTGGGAAGATTAAAACTAAGTGGAGTTTTAATGAATCTTTAACTAGATTGAAATGGGAATGAGATAATTTAAATTATCAAATTTGGAAAATGATCGAGAATGGAGTACCACCATTTTTACTCTAGGTAATAGTCAAATCTTTAATTAGATTTTAACGAGAAATGGTTATTAATTTTACCGATAACACCATGGCGTTAGATATGGAGTATTACCAGTTTTGCTTCGTGGGATAAATAGGTTGGGTTTGGGAAATAAAATAAATGATTACTTCGGTAAGGTTTGCTAATCCCATCTAATTTGGAAAACCTTAATTTGGTTTAAATTATGAAAAGAATATTTGAATAAAAGAATATTCTGGATTGGAATGAGGTGTATGTTGTGTTTTTATAGCACTTGTTTATAAGATACGCGAATTATTCGGAAAGACTGGTTTATCCCATTCCGAATAATTGATGCGACGATAAGTCAATGATAAAGATGGTGATTGAAAACCAAAGGTCTTCACATCGTTTGGATGATTACTGATGTCTTGATTGGGTTGTACACCTAAGACAAGGTAATAAGTGGTGATCGTCCAGACGTACTTGGAGATCGACCGGATATGCGAGGGCCTCTCTCCTATATTGGACATATGGGACAAGGAATAAGGTGCCTCCGGTTTCGTTCAGATCCTGAACGAACTAGTAAATGGATGTGTGTCTGACAATGGATTTTATTCTGTGTTGATTGATCTCTATTAAATATATATCTGTTTGGGGGCGGCGAATTTATTCTCTTGCTTAACACCCTTCTTTGAGACATACGAGCTCAGAGGTTATATATCGATAGACATCAGTCGCATGGCGTGAATTGCCTGTGTGGCATGCTGAGATGCAAATGATCAAGGCTTTTGTTAAAAAACAGAGTCTTGTGGTCGATGATCATAGCACTGCCTTAAACGGCATGTCTATGTGTATAGCGAGCCTCACACCCCGGTGTGAACCAGAAACGGGAGAGGACCTTAGGGAGGACATGCATTTCCTTCTAGCTAGGAGTGGTGTCATGGTATGGAGCCCAGACATTTTACTCATGTGGATGTTGCATATTATATTATTTGATGGATAGCGAGGCGCCTCGGTTATATCGGTGACTACGGGGCCGATGGATGACATGGTCGACATACTGACCAGACTTATGCCCCATAGGGCAGGGAAACGTATTGTTCAGGGATTATTAATCCACTTAGGTGGACCGACCCTGACGATCCAGGTGCAGTTGCGGCTGAGTCCTGAGACATGGTGCTAGATTGTCTCGAATTCGGAAGGATGATCCTTGCCTTGGTTCACAGATGGAATCCAATTTCCAATAAGACATTATGGTTTTAATTGCAAAACTAGTATGGCAACATAGTAGCATGGGATACTATGCCGTCTGTGACTGATACATTTATATTTGAAGTTGTTTTTGACACTATACACCTATAGTAATATCAGAATGATTTTTAAACGTATCAAGCGTGTTTGACTATTATACGGGAAAACTTTATCCTCCGGCTTGTGTTGCATTGTGTGATGGGACCCAAGTCTTATAATAGCTTCATTTTTCAAAAAGCATTGCGTTGTTTGTTTATGCATTGGTATTCTTGGGAGGAAACCCGTTCCGTGTTATGCGGCATGGTTCCTTGATTTACTTTATTTTTAAAGAAAAGTTTTGAATAACTGTTTTAGTTCTCACACCAGTCACATGACTGACCTGGAGTTTATTGTTTTAAACTAAACTCTGGGTGCCCCTATTTTCCACATGAGCAGCTAGTAGTTTTGGTTTTGCAGATATTTTATTCACATGATCCTGGTTTACAGCTGGAAATATACTCGGAAAGCTTTGTATCTGTGTACTTCTTTCATTTGTGTTATGTATTATTTTTTCGCTGCCAATGTAATTTAAATCTCTGATATTTTCCAATGTGTAATATTTATTCATACTCTGTTATATTCTTGTACTCTGATGTAATTGTTGTAATAAGCAATGAAATGTTCTCATGTTGCGTTCTGATTTGTCATGTTCTCAATTAAATTCGGGCTTTCCTTTACGAGGAAGTTTAGGTCGTTACAGTTGGTATCGGAGTTTTGGTTTACAGAGCTCGAGAACAAGACACATTAGAACCAAACGAAAGAATTCATCAAGGATTGGATTAGTAATATCCAAAAATAATGACTCGTTAGAGATAGGGTCAGTAGTATCCTAGAATAAGTGTGAAGAGTGAAAATTTTAAAATCAAATTTAGTTTTAAAATTTTATATCAATTATTTGTATTTGAATATTTTATTTTATATTGAATTTGGACAATCGAGTGTATGAAGATTTTGAATATGCGCCTGGCTAGCGTGTATTCGAAACCTCAAATATACTGGATAGATATAGAATCACACTCTAGTCACCCGGAGATGATACTGATGATTACTAGTACCATCAGTGTTTATGTTTGAGTGCCGAAAGGGGGGTATCTATATATTTCCAATTGACTGGTGTGAGAACCAAAACTAGATAAGGTTAATATTTGTGATTTGACCCTGAAATATGATTTCTGGGTATATATATTAAGCATATATGATTGAAAATTTAACCAACTGATTGATTGCTGGTTGTGTTGTTTGATTATTAGTTTAACTAATAAATTGTTGAAACCAATAAAAGAATGAAAAATAAATTTATCCAAATTGAACCAAATATTGAACTGAATTGAAAATTGATTAGAAATTGCATACATGTACATATATATGTGTGTGAACAGGTCATAGCAGGGAAGCTAAGAAGAGGAATAAAATTGTATGCCCGACAAATAGGTACATGTTTACTATTTTCTTGGGTTTGGATGATTTTATGAGCCGATTGGCTATCCGCTTGGCTAGCCACTTGGCTTTTTCTTTTTCTTTTGGATTGATGACGTCCATGCGTGGCTAGCTGCGGTCTTAAAGGTCTCCCCGTACAAAGGAAGTTATGGCGAAATTTTTCAAAAATTTAGGGTGTTAGCCAAATTTTTGAAAAATTAGAAAATTCTTAGAAACTAAAAAGTTAAAGAATAAAGTTGAGTTAGTTAGTTAAACAACTTTCAGCCCCGTTCCTTTTCGAGGACGAAAAGATTTTAAGTGGGGGAGATTGTAACAACTGGGATTTTCAGTAACCAATTTTAAATTTTTATTTTAGCTATTTTAACGAATTTTGAATATTTAAAATGATTTATTTTAAATAATAACGACTAAAATTTATTTTAAATGAAATTAGAACAAATAAATTTATTTTAATTATGAAACGAGCCTGAGACGACGCGGTAGTTTGAAAATTCGATTTCTAATTTCAATTAAATATACAAAATTCAATATAAGTCAGAATTGGACGAAACAAGAAATATTTGAATCTGATTAATGAAATATTTCTAACGAATGTTAGAAACTGAAATTTCATAATACAAATTGAAAGTTATGTCCAGTTTAAAATTCAAAATAGTCGCTATGGAATTTATATATTTTTATATAATATATAGCCCTTAAAAATAGCCATTTTGCAAACAACCTCCACTTTTGATGAAACCACTTTTGTTGGTTCTAGAATGTCAAATTATTGCTAGATTCCAAAAATCATAATTTTTGGAATTAATATGTGAGCGTGACAAAAGAAAATATGTTTTGTCAATGCCAATTGAATTGGATCGACCAGAAATTGACCATTTTTCAAACGGTCTCCAAATTCAATGAAATTAGTTTTATTAGGACCATATCGTCAAAACAAAGCTAGATTTATTTTTTGGGAATTTTTGGAGTCAGTATGTGTCCCTAGTAAATTAAAATGTACGTTGAAATTTAATATATATTGATTTACATTTTAATTTTGAATAAAACTGATCGTAACAGCCGAATTGGGTTACGAAACATATTCCATTGTATCTGGAATGGAGGTATTTGGTTGGAGGCGACAGTCGTTGCGTTTGATTTGGAGTTTGTGGCATTAAACGAATAATTAACGAATTGAATAAACTAAAAAGATAAATATATACATAATGTCAACCGAGGTCAAACCCTAACCAATTCAACCCGCGTTCAAACATAGAAGCACGCCTCTCTCTCCCTGGACGACGGAAATTGCTCCAGGAATCGCCCGAATTTTCCTCCCAATCCTTGCAATGAATTTAGAAATTTATAAAGACAAAATTGAAGAACCTTTCCCGTTCTTCAAATCCATACCAAAAGCATCGATTTTCGTGAAGAATTAGGCTCGAATTACAAGCCCAAATGTCCGTCGTTCGCATGTAGATTCAAGGAGGAGGGGGCGTTCAAACGCGAAGCTGTTCATGGCGTGGGTGGCGCTCTACAAGGCCGACAATGTGGCATGCTCCGATCTGGTCAACGGCGATGGTGGCGGCGGGAAAGTGGAACCCTAGGTGGCGGCTCCCGTTTGAAGACGTCCAGATAAATTATATAGTGAGTTTTTTTATTTATCTATTTAAGTTTAACTAATTTAAATTAAAAACATAGTTTAAAATCAGTTTTAAAAATATAAATACATAGTTTAAAATCAGTTTGTTAAAAAAAAGTTTTAAATTAAAATATGTTTTTTAATATATAGATGACATGAAATAAAAATATGATTTTTATAATTTAGATTTGAAATAAAAATATGATTTTTATAATTTAGATTTGAAATAAATATATGATTTTTATTATTATAAGAGCATTATAAAAATATGATTTTTATTTATACAATAGCAGAAAAAAATATGATTTTTATTTATACAACAGCAGAATAAAAATATGATTTTTATTTATATAATAGCAGAATAAAATATGATTTTTATTTATACAGTAGCAGAATAAAATTGTGATTTTTATTTATACAGTAGCAGAATAAAAATGTGATTTTTATATATATAGTAGCGTTATAAAAATATGATTTTCATATACATACACCATAGATTAAAAATACATTTTTATCATATAAAAGAATATATTTTTAGTTCTATAAAAATAGGATTTTTATTGTATGTATGAAATTATTTTTAGAAAGATAAAAATGTGATTTTTATTCTATATATAGCTTAAATAAAAATGTGATTTTTATTCTATATATAGCTTTAAATAAAAATCTGATTTTTTTTATTATGAAATAGCATCGGAATAAAAATATGATTTCTAATATATATAGAAAGGTTTTAAAATGCGATTTTTAAATATATAAACATCATATTAAAAATGTGATTTTTACTATGAACAACATGAAAAGGGTTGCGTTGGAATTTCGTGCAAATCCAAGCTGTTTAGAAATTCAGAAATAAAACTGGCGGAGTGGAAAACAAAGGTCAGAATTTCTTCTCACTCTAGTTTTGTTTACAGTTAAATATATTTTAGAATGCAGATGCTGCTTAGTAGCATCCGACACCTTTGATTGAAACCATGGATGTTTGGTTGTTTATTTTATTTGATTGATTGGTATTTAATAGGGTTTGGCAACCCTATTAAGATATTATTTGAATTTGGTTTGGGATCTGAATAGAATTGATTGAATTTGGTTTCTATATGGCGCGAGCAAGTATTAGGCGAGGTATAAGCCTAGACCTTATTCCGATTCTGGTATCGCGCTGTTATGTTGCCGAAATTTTCTAAAATGAAATGTGTTAGTTAAAAATAATGTTTTTAATGTGTAACTGAACTGTATAAAATATTCATGTGATGAATAAAATATTTTATCGTTAAAAATATAATTTTTAATGTATATACGAATAGCATAAAATACTCCTGAAATGAAAATAAATATTCATTTACAAATCGGACAATTTGTTTATGTACACTCATTTGACTGATATTGATTTGGACGATAAATTTTACACATCGCCCAACTACACAAACAATAATCAGTATTTGTTGTTTGAAAACCCCACACGGGTATTGGGATGCTACTGGACATACACTGATCCCAATATTTAGTTGTATGTCAATCGATTGGTTAACAGGCTGTGATGAGCATTATTTATTTATTTTTAATGCTTATACAGTTGTAAATTGCACTCTGGATGATGGTTGATTGTGTATAATTATTGTTGTGTACATGTGCGAATAAAATCCATATAAATAACATTATATGGTAATTGACTGTGTCTGATTCCAATTCAGAAAGAACGAATATTTTAAAATAACGAATATTTTAAAATAATATTCTGTAAAGGATTAAAATATGAATTTGATGTCTGATTTTGGATGGACACGAAGATATTGAAATAGATGAAGCCGTGTAGATTAGATATGCGCATTTTGACGCGGACTTTATTTATATCGATTTTAATCATTTTTATAATGAATATCGAAAAAGAATTAATTTCAAAATCTTATTTTTGAAAATATTTATCATTTTAATATTATAATGATATGGAGTATTCAATTCTGATTTAAAATTGAAAATGGAGTTAGAATCGTTTGAAAATGAATTTATAAACGATTTGTAAAATACGTTTTAAATGGAAATTGATGAAATATATATATATATATATATATATATATATATATATATATATATATTTGATGGCCAGAATAGAACACGCCGCACCGCGACCGTTCGTGAATTTCGCCCATTGACTTCGAATTAACATAAAAGGAGATCCGACTGTCGGATTCTCCTGAAACCGGAACCGTTGGGTTCGTATCGAAAAGAGCTTTCCAACAAATATAGGAGATTTGAAATCTAACAGTTAGATTTGGAGTTATGTCCAAATCAAATTTGGAAAAGGTCGCTGTAAATGCCGTTCGATGACCGTTTATGGGAATCGACTGAAAGGGCCTTAATAAAATTATTAAAAATGTTAATAATTTGTGTAAAATCATAATATATGATTTGGAAAGAATTGGGATGAAAAATT
The DNA here is from genome assembly GCA_030737875.1 of Allium sativum. Taxonomy (NCBI): domain Eukaryota; kingdom Viridiplantae; phylum Streptophyta; class Magnoliopsida; order Asparagales; family Amaryllidaceae; genus Allium; species Allium sativum. The sequence continues at coordinate 607,237,936 of CM060926.1, read as the reverse complement.
CCATATTTGAAAAGATAAAAGTATATTTTTTTATCGAAATGAACTAGTTATTAACTAGAATTATAATCCAATTATTTTTAAATAATTAAATTGGATTGAGAATGGGTTTTAATATTACCATTATTTCCAATATATGAATTGGAGTGTATTTGAATGGAAATCATATTTGGAATATTTCGATATTGGATTTCGTGATTATACGGATATTGTTATGGAAATTTAGAAGATATATATATATATCGTTATTTCCAATATGATATTTGTTGGTCTTAGAATTTGATATTGAATGTAAGCCGATAAAATTTCTATTCAGAGCCTTGTATTTAATATCAAATGGGATTTTGGGTTTGTCATGAATGGTGTCTTTACTAACATTGTTCTTAAACCCAGTTGAGAAATGAATAAGTCTTTAATTTAAGATTTAGTGAAGTTTCCAATTAATTAAAATTTAATTGGAAGTGCATAAAAGAGTTGGATTTTTGGGTTTATCATGAACGATATTTTAAATAACACTTGTTCTTTAACCCGATTACAGTGAAATGTGATTTGGAATTTATCAATCTTTTTATTAAGATTTAATGGAAATTTTCCAAAGTAAAGTTTTCCATTTTAATATAATAAATTGGAATGGAATGGAATTCGATTTATAATAATCAAAGTGAGCTTCTGTGGAGGAAGACTGTTAATATATATGGAATTTAAAAGGCTTTGTCGTTATTCCATTCATATTATTAGTCGGATACGGAGATTGATATCGATTATATATTGATCTGTTTTCCGTGAAAATTCTATAATTAATGGAATGTGATTTTGGGTTTATCGTGAACTGTGTTTTAAACGATATTAGTTCTTTAACCCAGTTAACGGCAGGATTGCATGTCAACATTGTATTTCGAACTATATTGTTGATATCTACTAAATAAATATCTTTTTGGTGGCAGAAAATTTATTCTCTTGCATAACACCCTTCTCTAAGACGTAAGAGATTAGAGGTTATATATAGGTAGAGATCAGTGGTACGGTGTAGATTGTCAATGTGGCATGTTTGATTTCCCAAAGTTAAATAATAATTAATATTGATTTTTGGGAAGATTAAAACTAAGTGGAGTTTTAATGAATCTTTAATTAGATTGAAATGGGAATGAGATAATTTAAATTATCAAATTTGGAAAATGATCGAGAATGGAGTACCACCAGTTTTACTCTAGGCGATGGTTAAATCTTTAATTAGATTTGAATGGGAAATGGTAATTAATTTTACCGATAACAACGTGGTGTTAGATACGGAGTATAACCAGTTTTGCTTCATGGGATAAATAGGTTGGGATTGCGAAATAAAGTATATGATTACTTCGGTAAGGTTCGCTAATCCCGACTAGTTTGGAAAACCTTAAATTGTTTTAAATTATGAAAAGAATATTTGAATAAAAGAATATTCTGGATTGGAATGAGGCGTAATTGTGTTTTTATAGCACTTGTTTATAAGATACGCGAGTTATTCGGAAAGACCGGGTTTATCCCATTCCGAATAATTGATACGACGATAAGTCGACGATGAAAATGGTGATTGAAGACCGGAGGTCTTCACATCATTTGGATGATAACTGATGCCTTGATTGGGCCATAAACCCAAGACAAGGTAATAATTGGGGATCATCCTGACGTACTTGGAGATCAACCAGATATGCGAGGGCCTCTCTCATGTATTGGACATATGGGACGAGGAACAAGGTGCCTCCGGTTTCGTTTAGACCCAGAACGAACTAGTAAATGGATGTGTGTCTGACATTGGATTTTATTCTGTGTTGATTGATCTCAATTAAATATATATTTGTTTGGTGGCGGAGTATTTATTCTCTTGCTTAACACCCTTTTCTGATACGTACGAGCTCAAAGGTTATATATCGATAGACATCAGTCGCATGGCGTGAATTTCATGTGTGGCATCCTCAGATGCAAATGATCAAGACTTTTGTTGAAAAGCAGAGTCTTGTGGTTGATTATCAAAGCACTGTAATGGCAAGGAATTTCGCTCGATCCGAATCGATCATTAAACCGACTAAGACCATTCGAAACCCCTGATCGTTTTGAGAACAGGACAAATTGGAACGCAGACTGGAGAACATTTCATTGTTATTACAACAATTCCATCAGATACAAGAATATACAGAGTATAAATGAATAAATTACATTCGATGAATATCAGAGATTACAATAAATTACATAGCAGCGGAAAAATATACAAAACATAACTGAAAATGATACACGGATACAAAGCTTTCCGAGCATCGTCCCAGCTGTAAATCAGGAACCTATGAATATATATCTCCAAAACCAAAACTACTAGCTGCCCGTGTGGAAAATAGGGGCACCCAGAGTTTAGGTTAAAACAATAAACTCCAGGTCAGTCATGTGACTGGTGTGAGAACTAAAACAGTTATTATTTTAACTTTAAAGAAGAGTAATTCAAGGGACCACGCCATATAACACGGAACGGGTTTCCTCCTAAGAATACTAGTGCATATAACAAAACAGCGCAATGCTCTTTGGAAAAATGAAGCTATTATAAGACCCAGGTCCAATTACACAATGCAACGCAAGCCGGAGGATAGGGTTTTCCCTTATAATAGCCAAATAATGCTTGATACGTTTAAAACAAATCATTTGATACTATCATAGGTGTATAGTGTCAAAATATTTTCAATCATAAATATCAATCATAGGCGGCATGGGTACCATATATCATGTCGCCATACTAGTTTTACAATTAAAACCGCAATATCCCGTATTGGAAATTGGATTTCTGTCATGAGTCGAGGCAAGGGGCAAGCTCCTCTCCGTTCGAGACACTCTAGCAAATGTCTCAGGACCCCACTTTGATCCTTGGAATCGGCTGGGCCGGTCCTCACCTAACTTTGGAGGATTAGTTATTCCTGAGCACACGTTTCCCGGTCCTCACAGACCTATATCTGAGGCGCCTCGCATTCCAACAACCACACAGGTGAAAAGTATATAAATGTCAGGGCTGGTAGGTCACTGATACCGCCCTAGCTAGAAAGAAACGTCTTGCTCTCCCAGCGGTCCGTCTCCCGTTTTTGACTCATACCGAGGTGTGAGGCTCGCGAATTCACGTTATACACAAAGCTATGCCACACAGGCCGTGCTTTGATCAACAACCACAAGACTTTTCTTCTCAACAGAAGCCCTGATCAATTGCCACTTACGCGTGCCACACTGGCAATTCACTCCATGCGACTGATGTCCATCGATATACAACCTCTGAGCTCGTACGTCTCAGAGAAGGGCTTTAAGCAGGAGAATAAATTCTCCACCGCCAAACAGATGTATATTTAATAGAGATCAGTCAACACAAAATAAAATCCAATGTCAGAAACACAATCCAATTACAAGTTCGTTCTAGGTCTGAACGAAACCGGAGGCACTTTCCTCGCATATCCATCCATCTCCAAGTACGTCTGGACGATCACCAACTGTTTCCCTCATCCTGGGTGTACAGCCCAATCAAGATCATCAGTAATCACCCAAACGATGTGAAGACTTCCGGTCTTCAACCACCGTCTTCATCTTCGACATTTCGTCGAATCGGTTATTCAGAATGGGTATAAATCCGGCCTTTCTGAATATCCCACGTATATAATAAACAAATGTTACACAAACACCACGAACGCCTCATTCCAATTTAGAATATGCTTTTATTCACAAAATCACATTCTTAGGGAAAGATTCCCATTAATTTTATCCAAGATAAATTCTTCTAAATTTATTCTTTAATCTTCCTTTGGATATCATTTCAAACTAGTCGGGATTAGCGAACCACACCGAAGTAATTATTTATTTTATTTCCCAATCCCAACCTATATATCCCATGGAGCAAAACTGGTAATACTCCATATCTAACACCACGGTGTTATCGGTAAAATTAATTACCATTTCACGTTCAAATCTAATTAAAGATTTAACTATCGCTTTGGAGCAAAACTGGTGGTACTCCATTCTCGACCACCTTTCAGACTTGATAATTTAAATTATCAATTCACATTTTAATCTAATCAAAGATTCATTAAAACTCCACTTAGTTTCAATCTTTTCAAAAATCAATATCCTGCCTTTAACTAGGTTAAAGAACCAATGTCATCTAAAACACGATCCACGATAAACCCAAATCATATTTGATATTAAATACAAGGCTCTGAATAGAAAATATACCGGCTTATATTCAATATCAAATTCTGAAACCAACAAATGTCGTATTGGAAAGAACAATATATAATATATCTATCAAATTCCCATAACAATATCTGTATAGTCACGAAATCCAACATCAAAATATTCCGAAGATAATTTCGATTCAACTCCAGTCCAATCCACGTATTGGGAATATTGATTATTTTTAAAATCACTTTCAAATTCAATTTATTTATTTCAAAAATAAATTGATTTTAAACTCTAGTTCAAAACTAGTTCATTTCGACAAAAATCTATTTTTATCATTTCAAATGTGGAGTTTTTCATCCTAGTTCTTTCCAATTCACATATTATGATTTTACACAAATTATCAATATTTTTAATAATTTTAACAAGCCCCGTACAGTCGATTTCCATCAACGGCCATCGAACTGCACTTACAGCGACCTTTTTCAAATTTGATTTGGACATAATTCCAAATCCAACCGTTAGATTTCAAATTTCTAATATTCATTGGAAAGCTCTTTTCGATACGAACCCAACGGTTCTGGTTTTAGGAGAATCCGACGGTCGGATCTCCCGCAACGTCAATTCGAAGTCAATGGTCCAAATTCACGAACTACCGCGGCGCGGCGCATTCTATTCAGGCCATTATATTATATATATATATATATATATATATATATATATATATATATAAAATATATATTTCGTCGATTTCCTTTTAAAAAGTATTTTATAAATCGTTTTAAATTCGTTTTCGAAACGATTTCAACTTCCCTTTTAATTTCAAATCAAAATTGAATTTTCCTTTATAAATTCGTTTTAAATTCATTTAAAATTGATTCCAATTCAAATCGATTTTTAATTCAATTTCAATTCGAATTCATTTCTATTCGATTTCAATTCGAATTCATTTCTATTTGATTTCAATTCGAATTCATTTCTATTTGATTTCAATTCGAATTCATTTCTATTCGATTTCAATTCGGATTCATTTCTATTTGATTTCAATTCGAATTCATTTCTATTCGATTTCAATTCGAATTCATTTCTATTTGATTTCAATTCGGATTCATTTCTATTTGATTTCAATTCAAATTCATTTCTATTCGATTTCAATTCGAATTCATTTCTATTTGATTTCAATTCGAATTCATTTCTATTTATTCGTTTTGAAATCAGTTTCCGATATTCATAAGAAAAATGAATAAAATCGACATAAATATCGTTCACGTCAAAATGGCGCAACTCTAATCAACACGACTTTATATATTTCAAGAACTTCGTTATTCTATTCAACGAATGAATATTTATTCTATTCAACACATGAATCTATATTTCTTTCATCACACAACTAATCTCAACACATGAGTACTGTCAACACATCACTATTTTTGTTATGTAAAATATTTTATAAAACTACGGTATCTATCGTTTGATTTTTAATTAGACTCCACCGTGAAGTAGTTCTAATTTTAAATATGATGAACATGTAAATTTTATTATTAAAGTATTTTACTCAACACATAAATAGTTTCACACATGAACATCGTCAACACATGACTATTTTTATATTCAACACATGAATATTCCTTTATAATATTCATTATTTTCCCGATTGGAATGAGGCCCAATCAATCACCATATAACGTTAATTATATGGATTCCACACAACACATGTTTATAATAGCAACGACAAAAAATCAACCATCATCCAAAGTGCACCACACAACTGCATAAGCATCAAATATAGATAATCAACGCTTACACAATCTGTCGACCAATCGATCGACATACAATTAAATAATTGGGATTAGTGTACGCCAAATTTCATCCCAACACCCGTGTGGGGTTTCAAATCAACAAACACAAATTTTTATTTGTGTAGTTGGGCAATGTGTAAAATTTATCATCCCAATCCATATCAGTCAAATCAGTGTATATAAACAAATCGGCCGATTTGTTTATAAATATTTATTTATTCACTTTCACGTTAAAAATGATATTTTTAACAATAAAATATTTTTAAATATATAAATATTTTATTTCCTTTCAACACATGAATATATTTCATTATCTATTTCACATCAATTTCACAAACAAATTTCACAACACATCAAACAAGCATACAAGCCATCCATGGTCTGTGGATGACGGGTGTCGGGTGCTACTAAGCACCGTCTGCATCCTAGTATATATATAACTAGAAAGGAATTTTTGAGTGAGAAGTTCTCACAAATAGCTATCTCAACTCCACGACACTTCTAATGTAGGAAATCATCACTGTTCTCGCCTTTTTGTCACTTTCGTTGTCCGTAGCCACTACATATATAAAAATCACATTTTTATATTCGCTATTCAATATATAAAAATCGAATTTTTACTTCGTTATTCAATATATAAAAATTGAATTTTTACTTCGCTATTCAATATATAAAAATACCATTTTTACACCGCTACTATATATATAAAAATTCCATTTTTACATCGCTACTATATAGATAAAAATTCCATTTTTACATCGCTACTATATTGATAAAATTTCTATTTTTACATCGCTACTATATAGATAAAAATTCTATTTTTACATCGCTACTATATAGATAAAAATTCTATTTTTATCACGCTATTCTCTACATAAAGATTTCGCCTTTTTAAATATAAAGATTTCGCCTTTTCAAATATAAAGATTTCGCCTTTTCAAATATAAAGATTTCATTTTTATTTCACTACATATATAAAAATCGAATTTTTTTTACTTTGCTATTCAATATATAAAAATCATACTTTCTTCTATATAAAGATTCGACCTTGTTACTAAATAAAAATCAGATTTTTTTCCTAATAAAAGTAATAAATAAAGTAAAAGAAAACGTACAGTCGAAGCTTGGGAAAAGGGGAGGGTTTCGTCAGCGTGTCGGAGGGCGGAGGGGTGCTGCGTTCATCAGTGGGGGTGCGGTCGGAGGAAGTCTTCAGCAGTGGGGCGTTTGTCAGGTACGTGGTGGCGGCAGAGGCCTGTCGCGATGGGTGTTCCTCGATGTGGGTAGGGGTTTGAACGGAGAAGGCAGAGGGGAGTTCGCGCGACCTCTGATGGCGGTAGAGGAGGGCTCTGACGAAGGGCGGCAATAGGAGGGGAGGCGCAGGGGTGGAAATCGCCAGGAGGCGGGTTAGGGTTCGACGAAGTTTTTTTTTTTTTTTTAAATCGATCTGCCAATGAAAGGAGGGGGGCCTGATAGTATAAAGGAGGAAGGGGAGATTATTTTAATTATTTTATTTAATTATCTCCCAAAAAGCAACTTTTATTTTCGACCTCTAAACGAGGCCCACCGCCTGTCGTCCATAGCTAATTACCCCCATTCTGAACACAATGGGATATGTATCATAGGCTGATTCGATCGTTTCGATCAGTTTTCATCAAAATCAACATATAACTCTATATATTGAATTTGAACGCGCATTTCAATTTACCGGGGTCACATACGAACTCTAAAAATCCCAGAAAAATATTGTCTAGCTTCGTATTGACGATACGGTCCTAACGAAACTAGTTTCGTCGAATTCTGAGACCGTTAGAAAAATGGCCATTTTCCAGTCGATTAAAATCAATTGAAACTGGTCAAACGCGTTTTCCTTTGCCACGCTCACATATTGATTCGAAAAATTATGAAAATTGGAATCTAGCAATAACTTGACATCACGGATCCAACAAAAGTGGTTTTGTCGAAATCCGAGGTCGTTTGCAAAATGTCTATTTTTAAGGGCCTGAATTCCATAGCGACTATTCAGAATTTTCAAGTGGTCATATCTTTTGATTCCCGCTGTGAAATTTCGATTTTATGGATTCGTTGGAAAGATATCCTCCATTAGATCCTATTGTTTTTGGTTTCATTAAAATCTGGTTTATTTTGCACCCGGTACGTTCAATTGAAGTTTGAAATCGAATTATCGAACTACCGCGCCATTTTCAATTCTATTTATAATTATAAATAATTATTCATATTCTAACGACGACGTATATAATATATACGTTCGAATTCCATTCAAAATAAATTTCTGGTCATTATTATTTAAAATAATTCATTTTAAATGTTCAAAATTCATTAAAATTGCCAAAATAAAAATTTTATACTGGCCCAGATTTTCGGGTTGTTACATTCTCCCCCACTTAAAACTTTTCGTCCTCGAAAAGGAACAATGTCGAAAGTGGTTTGATTAACCAACTCTACGTTCGATCTGGCTTCCATTCTCCAACTTTCCAGTTTTTGAGAATTTTCAAATTGTTCAAAAATTTGGCTAACACCCTAAATTTCCGAAATTTTTCGCCATAACCTCCCCTACACCGGGAGCCACGGGAAAATCCCGAAATTGCCATATAGGTCTTCTGATCTCAAAAAGAAAAAGAAAAAGCCAAGCGGCTAGCCAATAGGCTCATAAAATCATCATCACCCAAACAAAACAGTAAATTATATAGTAAACATGTACCTATTTGTCGGGCAAACAAATTTTATTCTCTGCTCTAGCCTCCCTGCTATGACCTGTTCAATGTAAGTACATGTATATGCATGCATTTGTAATCATTTTTCAATACAATTCAATATTTGATTCAATTAGGCTTAATGGTTCAAAATTATTAAACAAATAAACAAACAACACAAACATCAATCAATTAGTGGATTAACGTTTCAAATTCATAATTTTGATAGATATACAAAAAATCATGTTTTTGATGCCAGTTCACAACAATGTATTCTAGCTATATTAGTTTTGGTTCTCACACCAGTCTAATGGAAATATATAGAAATCACACCTTCGAAACACGAACACAAATACTGATGATGTGGCCACATCATCAGAATTAACCCCGGGTGTCTAGAATGTGATTCTATATCTATCTAGTATATTAAAACTTTGAATATACGTTCATGACACGTATATGCAAAATCTTTATATACTCGATTGTCCAAATTCAAAATAAATAAATTATTCAAATACGTATAAAACGATTTAAATTTCAAAACAAAATTTGTTTTCATTTGAAAAATATACTCTTCACACTCGTTCTAGGATACTACCGATCCTATCTCTAACGAGTCATTCTAATTGGATATTACTAATCCAATATCTGATGAATTCTTTCGTATGGTTCTAATGTGTCTTGTTCTCGAGCTATGTAAACCAAAGCTCTGATACCAACTGTAACGGCAAGGTATTTCGCTCGATCCGAATCGATCATTAAACCGACTAAGACCATTCGATACCCCTGATCGTTTTGAGAACAGGACAAATTGGAACGCAGACGGGAGAACATTTCATTGTTATTACAACAATTCCATCAGATACAAGAATATACAGAGTATAAATGAATAAATTACATTCAATGAATATCAGAGATTACAATAAATTACATAGCAGCGGAAAAATATACAAAACACAACTGAAAGTGATACACGGATACAGAGCTTTCCGAGCATCGTCCCAGCTGTAAATCAGGATCCTGTGAATATATATCTGGAAAACCAAAACTACTAGCTGCCCGTGTGGAAAATAGGGGCACCCAGAGTTTAGGTTAAAACAATAAACTCCAGGTCAGTCATGTGACCGGTTGTAACAACCCGTATTTTCAATAACCTGTTATAACGTAAATCGAGGCAGAATTTAATTCTAAAATCTGAATCAAGGGAAACGGGCTGTGCCATTGCGTTCATCTCGGAAAAATACGCGAAATAGAGTCTGAGTTTTCGAAAATCGGAGTCCGTATGACCCGATTAAGGCCCAACGAAGTTTTCAGAAAAATTCAAAGTAAAAACAGATTTCAAATTCAAGTTTGAATTTGGAAATTAGGGCAGTTGGGCGCAGGCGGGAAATTTCCCGCCAGACCACCCATGTCGACAGCCCTATTGACTGGGCAGTCGACATGGTTAGGGCCAAGTCGACAGCCCTGTCGACTTGGGTGTCGACTTGGCTCAACCGGGCAGTTTTTCCTGGTGCACCATTTTGGGAGTTGTGTTGAGTTTGGGGGCCAGATTCGGTTTTGAGGGCTGAGATTGGAACTAGGGTTTAATCCCAAGGCTAAAACTAATCCTAATCTCTATAAATAAGCCCCTAACCTAACCCTAAATCATCATTATTCATTCAAGTAACTAAACTATGGCAAAGTCATTCCTCTCATGGCCTCCACTCTCTTCATAAAATTCCTAAGTTATTTCTATGAGAGATTTTCCATGCATACAAGTGTTTTCAAGCTTGTATGAGTGTCATTAGCTTGCATTCAAGTCAAGTTTCCATATTTACATCACAAAGCAAGGGTTTTGATCATTTTTGCTCAAGGGTTTTTCTATTGGAGCTTGCATTTTGGGTTTATTTGATTGCATAAGGGCTTTGTCTCAATCTATATATATTTTTGTGTCTTCATAAGCATAGTAAGCCCTTTTCTACTTTCATATTTAAACTCTAAAGTTAAATGAATGATGCAAGTTTGGTTGATCATTATGATATGCAAGTTTTCCATGTTATGATATGCAAGTTTATCATGTTATGTTATGCAAGTTTGCCATGTTATGATATGCAAGTTTATCATGTTTTGATATGCAAGTTTGTCATATGATATGCAAGTTATGTTATGCAAGTTTGGGTTGATCATTTTGTTCATGTTATCATGTTATGCAAGCTTACCTTGAGTATATGAACATAAAGCTTCAAGCTTTATGCTAAAGGTTGCATTTTGGCAACATGTAAGTTATCATATCTCTTATGATAACTTGCATGTGAGGCTAAATGCGAACTTATGGCCATTTCTACATGTCATTTATCACCATGTATCACCAATATGCTAAGTTTGGTTTTATGCATGCTTTTGAGGCCTAAAAATGTAACATGCAAGTATATGAACATATGTACATTTCATATGCCACCATGTTAAACTTGTGGCTTCAACACCTATATGTCATGATTATGCCAAGTTCCCTCTTTCTATCCTTTATGCGCTATTGCGATATGTAAGCGATGGGATTGCGTTTGGGGTGGGGTAAACTTAAAAGACATAAAAACATAAGATTGGGAATTTACCTATTAAGTTAGGTCTACCCATTGGGAATTTACCTATTAAGTTAGGTCTACCCAAATGCTTGAAAACTTGTAATATGTTTTGGAAACATAATGGACATGACACTTAGAAAATATAAGTGTGACCAACTCGAGGTTGGGTTGAGTTTGTAGCGTAAACCTACCCGGAACCGACCGACTTAACTAGTTGCTACAAGCAATAGGACCTAATGTGAGAAGTTGGTCATGTTGTACCTTGAACCCGAGGTTAGACCAAGTTGTGGTGTAAAGCTACCCGGAACCGACCGGCTTAACTAGTAACCGCAATAAAGCCTAATGTGAGAGGTTAAGGCACATTAATTAATTAATGCCTCATGATTAGGGTTAAGTCATGGTCCACTTAATACTTAACCAATTTGGGCTTGGTAGATTAATCAGGGTTAAGTCGTGAACTCATCGTTACACTTAACCATGTTAATCCATGATTAGCAAGAGGGTTAAACCGTACTTAACCCACTAGAAAATCCTAGCAATGGGGGTCCACTCCAGCAGTAATCCCAAGTTTGTATCATTAAGACCCTAGGGACTAGGCTAGGGTGGGGGCACGATTACTGGACTTGAGGTAAGTGACCAAAAACGACGGCAGAGTGGTACGCCGATGTAGTTCCGGACGGACTATGGTCGTGCACGTAGTCCGTATTTGGAGAAGTCAAGCATGGGTACCAGTAGATCTAGACTGTGCACTTATGTTTATGGTGTCCAGGGGTTGACACCCTAGGGCTTGATACACCCGACGGGAGACCCAGCACAGTCTGACTACAATTATGTTTGGGCCGTATTGACACCAACACGTGACGAGTTAGGCTTATAGGGAGCCGATCGACTAGACCGTTTGGTTGGACCTCGTATTAGGGTCACTTCATGTTATTGGACCTCGTATTAGGGTCACTTCATGTTATTGGACCTGGTATTAGGGTCACTTCATGTTATTGGACCTCGTATTAGGGTCACTTCATGTTATTGGACCTCGTATTAGGGTCACTTCATGTTATTGGACCTCGTATTAGGGTCACTTCATGTTATTGGACCTCGTATTAGGGTCACTTCATGTTATTGGACCTCGTCTTAGGGTCACTTCATGTTATTGGACCTCGTATTAGGGTCACTTCATGTTATTGGACCTCGTATTAGGGTCATTTCATGTTATTGGGTCAAAGCTTGGGCCAAGGGATCAATACTTGTTTATTCAAGTCATGTTAGTTTGCTAGTACACCTGTGGTGCAAAACCTTAATCCTGATTATGCGATGACACCTTTATCTACCTTGTTAGTTAATCATCATGCTAGTATGTTGTTATCCTTATGTTCATCCCTGCTTCTCATGCCAGTTAACTTTATCAGTTTACATTGATTGTAGTAGGGCTTACTCAGTCTTTTTGACTGACCTGTTTTTCTTTCGCCTCTTTTCTTCCGTTTCCCCCCCCCCCCCCAGGTTCTCAGGGTTGGAATATTGGAGCTTAGCTTAGATTTCTGATCACTTGCTTGTGGGATTTTAGCTCATGTACGGTCTTGACATGAAGCTAGCTATGGTCATCACTTATTTTGGGGATAGTACTTATGTATTTCAGTTTTTCAGTGATGTTGTTTTTATCTAGACTTGTGTATTTGGAAAGTTGACATTATGTTTTACCAGACTTGTTTTGAAATAGTTTGAAATCTTCCGCTGTTTTATTTATCTTATTTACTCTGTTTACATATATACATATGTTCTTGTTCTGCCTTGATATATCATTATGCATGTTTACCTGATTCAAACGCCCCTCCAAAGTCAGAGTGCTTGCAAGAGACACCCTGGCGGAGGTGGGGTGTTACATTTGGTATCAGAGCATATGGTTTACGAGAAGGAACAAAAAGGTTTTTAGAAAACTTTTGGAAAACTATTTTCAAAACCAAGTATAAAGTATTTTCCAAAGAAAAGTCTGGTTTATTTTAAAGGCTATTCCCCAAAAAGCCATTAGCAAAATTCCTTCGTTTTTCTCCATTCTGAATCTATCTTTTTCTTCGTTTTCAGTATGGCCAATAACTTTGCCATTCCGGAGGGAGTACACGTACCTGTTTGGTATAGGAGACTTTTGGAGGCTAGGGCGACCGAAGCCAGCCCCGCCGATGTTCCTCCTCCTCCTCCTCCGGTAGTTAATGTTCCTCCTCCTCCTGTCGCTGAGGTTCCTCTTCCTCCTCCCCCTCAGCATCCACAAGAGGATTTCGCGGAGACTTGCAAAGATTTCAAAGCAATGGGTGGCAAGAACTTTTAAGGCACTGAGACTTTTGTAGAGACCAGAAATTGGTTGAAAGAGACCGAGGATTTATTTGCCATCTTTGGGTTAGACGATCAGAGGAAGATCTTGTTGGCGGTTTGGCTTATGAAGGATGAAGCCGCTTATTGGTGGGAAGTCACCAATGGTACTAGGCCTGTTGAGACTTGGGCCGATTTCAGGGCAAGGTTCGTGCTTAAGTTTCTATCTTCTGCTGAGGAGAATCTGCAAATGGAGAGGTTCATAACTTTGAAACAAGGAGATGTGTCTGTCAAAGAATATGTGAACAAGTTCAATCAGTTAGCTCGTTTTGGCTTGGATATGGTGAGTACTCCTCAGAAGAAGGCTCTTCGTTTTGCTAGAGGATTGAATGAGCCGTTGAAGGGATTGGCTATGTCACATATTCCCCATGGGGCCACGTTTGAGAGCTTGGTTGATATGGCGTTACTTCAGGGAGATGTCAAGAAAGAGATCAAAATGAATGATACTCAAGCCAAGAAGACTGATTCCCAGTGGAAAGGAAATCAGGGTAATCCAAGTGGTTAGAGCAGTCAAGGCAATCAGAACAAGAACAAGAACAAGAGTCAAGGCAACAAGGGGGAACAACAACAAGGGCAATAATAACAAGGGGAAGTGCCATTATTGCGGTTCAGTTGGGCATCTTATTAAGGATTGTAAGAAGAGGAAAAGGAAGAATGGTGAATGCTTTTTCTGCGGTGAGACTGGACATTTCAGTAAGGATTGCCCGAAGAAGCGAGGGCAAGGCCAGGGTCAGACTCAGCGTGCTGGACCTTCAGGAGGGCAAGTTCACGCTCTCAATGCCGCTCCAGCTCCCGATCGAGGTAGTATTTCTGTTGAAAGCCTTGTATATATTTCTGATTTTTCAGTTCGTACCTTCTTTGATTTTGGTGCATCGCATAGTTTATTTCATCTGATCTAGTTGAAAGTTTGCACCTAAGTACTAGTCTAGTTAATGATCCCGTGTGTGTTTCAAATCCAATTGGGGTTTCCGCCCATTTGTCTATTATCTACGTGGATTTGAAAATCTCTATCTTTAGTGTAGAGTTCTCGTGTGATGCTTATATTCTCGGTTTCATGGGGTATGGGTTGATTTTGGGCATGGGTCGATTGTCCAGTTTTGGAGCCATCCTTGATTGTTGAGCATAGGGTTGTGAGGCTCATGACTCGCCTCGGTAATACCCTAAAAATTTCTAGTAACCCTATGAGTCCCATCACGTTGTGTTATCTTCAATCCCTCAACTCGTCTATCGATAGTTTGCAATCGGTGAGGGTGGTCCGAGAATATCCTGATATCTTGGGTGAAGTGAAGGGGGTTACCCCTAAACGAGAGATAGATTTCCGCATTTATCTGGTTAATAATGCCAAGATAGTTTCGTGGCCGGTTAGGCACATGGCCCCGCAAGATGAGAGTTAAGAAAGCAAGTCAAGGAGTTGCTTGAGAAGAACTTCATTAGACGAAGTATATCTGAATGGGGAGCGCCTGTAGTATTTACTACCAAGGCAGATGGTTCTCTTCGACTTTTTGTTGATTATCGTGAGTTAAACAAAGAGAATAGACAACCATTGCCAAGGATCAATGATTTGTTTGATCAGCTTGTAGGAACATCTATTTTCTCTTGATCTTGCTACTGGATCCCTTCAGCTCAGAGTAGCTGAGGATAGTATAGACAAAACTGCATTCAGAACTCCAGATGGATTCTTAGAATGGCTGGTCATGCCATTCGGTTTAACTAATGCACCCGCCTACTTCGTGGACTTGATGAGTAGGGTGCCTAGGGAGTTCCTGAACAAGTTTGTGGTAGTCTTTGTAGACGATATCCTGACTTTCTTAAAGAACGAGGAAGAACATGCAAGACATCTCAAGGAGGTGATGGATACGCTTGGAGCGCATCAGTTGAAAGCCAAGTCCTCCAAATGTCATTTTGGAGAAAAAGGAGTTAGATTTCTTGGGCACATAGTTTCTAAGCAAGGCTTAGTGGTGGATCCTGCTAAAGTGGTCGCGGTTCAAAACCGAAAAGCTCCGACGAGGACAATTGAAGTAAGAAGTTCTCTCAGTTTAATTAGTTAGTTAGCGTCCCTTGAGCTTAGACCTACCCTTTTGGATCAAGTAGGGACTTCACAGAAAGAAGACCCGCAGTTAGTCGAGATCAGGGACAAGTTGATTCAAGGCGAGATGGTAAGTCACCTCGCTATAGATGACAAGGGATGGCTAAGACGCGATGAGAGAAAGAAGGCTCTTGAAGATGCACATCACTCGAGGAGGTGGCCGAGTTTGTCCCAAGGTGCATGTTGTGCCAACAGATTAAGGCCGAGTCATAAAAAGCCCGGTGGGCTATTACATCCATTGGAGGTCCCCGCAATGGAAGTAGTAGAGCGTCACGAAGGATTTCGTGGATGGACTGCCTAGATCAAGAAAAGGGAATACGAGCATGTGGGTCATAGTAGGTAGACTCACGAAGAGTGCTCATTTCACTCCGGTAAAGAGCGAAAGGACCGCATCATAACTAGCGACAGTTTACTTTCAAGAAATAAAGCGGTTGCACGAGGTTCCCTAAAGGATAGTTAGTAACCATGACTCAATTTTCACTAGTCAGTTTTGGAATAGTCTACGGGAAGTCATGGGCAAGCGACTGAATCTAAGTACGGCCTATCATTCACAAGCGGATGGTTCATTTCGTTCAAGCATGAGTTATAGAAAATCACGTTAGTAAGAGCAATTGGCAACGTTGATTGGTATTTTCAAGAAAAGTTCTGCTGCGTGGAATACTTTATAGTAAGTAAACGAGATCCAGGATTCACTGGTGAATTTTGGAGAGCTTGGATGAAACCATGAGGTTATAGTTATGTTTAAGCCAAGAATGATAGAAGAGTAAGTGAAAGAGGAAGACGAGAGGCGACAATGAAATGGGTTCCAACTCATATTTGGAAATAAGAGTTAAGAAGCTAAGAAATCATGAGGTAAAAGACGGTCAAAGCACAGTGGAGTTAAGCTCAAGGAAACGTGACTTAGAAGACTGAAGGCTAGATACGCGCATCATATCTCTTTTTAAGAGCATATCCTTGATCCTTGTTTTCCTGGGGAACTTACTCGCATGTTATCTTTTTACGTATATCCTCTCGGTCCCATTCTCGGTCCTATTTCTGTCGGGAGGTATGACTTATTGGCTAGTAATACATGTCAGGGTTTGAAGGGGTCCGTTAGGTTGACTAAACCTTTTGGGCTTTTATAGAATATGGGTTGGGTTAGGAAGGGATTTCTTGTAATCCGAAAGGGGTATATCCTGCTTATCTTCCCGATCTCTTTGTAGCATATCTTTTGCTATCCATGTTTGTCTTGATTATCTAGTTTATCGTGTTAATCTTGTCATGAGAACCTTAGGTAGAAACTCTTTGGATGAAACATGTGTTTGAAACATGTTATGCTTGATGGCTGCAAGTGGTTGCAAGTGTTTGCAAGTGGTTACTCGTGGATGCATTATACACATTAGGCACTAGATCGGCTCACGCACTCCTCATATTGCATATGCATGAGTGTTTATGCTTATTCATGGATGAAAATTTTTGTGTTATCACATGGATGTTGCATATGGATGTATGTTATGTGCACACATATAGATGTTATACATTATGTTAGGAATTGCATACATATGGATTCGTTTCACTAACATAATTTGCATTGATGATATTTGCATTAGATAAGTACATATACACACACCTTTGCATATGTTCATACAACATTTAGAATCTTGTAAGGACAATGATTGCTCGTGGATGATGTTTTGAGTAGATGGATGTTGGATGGCAGGATATGTTCTTCCTAACTTAGAGATTTCGGGGACGAAATCCTTTAAGGAGGGGAGAATGTAACAACCCGTATTTTCAATAACCTGTTATAATGTAAATCGAGGCAGAATTTAATTCTAAAATCTGAATCAAGGGAAACGGGCTGTGCCATTGCGTTCGTCTCGGAAAAATACGCGAAATAGAGTCCGAGTTTTCGAAAATCGGAGTCCGTATGACCCGTTTAAGGCCAAACGAAGTTTTCAGAAAAATTCAAAGTAAAAACAGATTTCAAATTCAAGTTTGAATTTGGAAATTAGGGCAGTTGGGCGCAGGCGGGAAATTTCCCGCCAGACCACCCATGTCGACAGCCCTGTCGACTAGGCAGTCGACATGGTTAGGCCCAAGTCGACAGCCCTGTCGACTTGGGTGTCGACTTGGCTCAGCCGGGCAGTTTTGCCTGGTGCACCATTTTGGGAGTTGTGTTGAGTTTGGGGGCCAGATTCGGTTTTGAGGGCTGAGATTGGAACTAGGGTTTAATCCTAAGGCTAAAACTAATCCTAATCTCTATAAATAAGCCCCTAACCTAACCCTAAATCATCATTATTCATTCAAGTAACTAAACTATGGCAAAATCATTCCTCTCATGGCCTCCACTCTCTTCATAAAATTCCTAAGTTATTTCTATGAGAGATTTTCCATGCATACAAGTGTTTTCAAGCTTGTATGAGTGTCATTAGCTTGCATTCAAGTCAAGTTTCCAAATTTACATCATAAAGCAAGGGTTTTGATCATTTTTGCTCAAGGGTTTTTCTATTGGAGCTTGAATTTTGGGTTTATTTGATTGCATAAGGGCTTTGTCTCAATCTATATATATTTTTGTGTCTTCATAAGCATAGTAAGCCCTTTTCTACTTTCATATTTAAACTCTAAAGTTAAATGAATGATGCAAGTTTGGTTGATCATTATGATATGCAAGTTTTCCATGTTATGATATGCAAGTTTATCATGTTATGTTATGCAAGTTTGCCATGTTATGATATGCAAGTTTATCATGTTATGTTATGCAAGTTTGATATGCAAGTTTGTCATATGATATGCAAGTTATGTTATGCAAGTTTGGGTTGATCATTTTGTTCATGTTATCATGTTATGCAAGCTTACCTTGAGTATATGAACATAAAGCTTCAAGCTTTATGCTAAAGGTTGCATTTTGGCAACATGTAAGTTATCATATCTCTTATGATAACTTGCATGTGAGGCTAAATGCGAACTTATGGCCATTTCTACATGTCATTTATCACCATGTATCACCAATATGCTAAGTTTGGTTTTATGCATGCTTTTGAGGCCTAAAAATGTAACATGCAAGTATATGAACATATGTACATTTCATATGCCACCATGTTAAACTTGTGGCTTCAACACCTATATGTCATGATTATGCCAAGTTCCCTCTTTCTATCCTTTATGCGCTATTGCTATATGTAAGCGATGGGATTGCGTTTGGGGTGGGGTAAACTTAAAAGACATAAAAACATAAGATTGGGAATTTACCTATTAAGTTAGGTCTACCCATTGGGAATTTACCTATTAAGTTAGGTCTACCCAAATGCTTGAAAACTTGTAATATGTTTTGGAAACATAATGGACATGACACTTAGAAAATATAAGTGTGACCAACTCGAGGTTGGGTTGAGTTTGTAGCGTAAACCTACCCGGAACCGACCGGCTTAACTAGTTGCTACAAACAATAGGACCCAATGTGAGAAGTTGTTCATGTTGTACCTTGAACCCGAGGTTAGACCAAGTTGTGGTGTAAAGCTACCCGGAACCGACCGGCTTAACTAGTAACCGCAACAAAGCCTAATGTGAGAGGTTAAGGCACATTAATTAATTAATGCCTCATGATTAGGGTTAAGTCATGGTCCACTTAATACTTAACCAATTTGGGCTTGGTAGATTAATCAGGGTTAAGTTGTGAACTCATCGTTACACTTAACCAAGTTAATCCATGATTAGCAGAAGGGTTAAACCGTACTTAACCCACTAGAAAATCCTAGCAATGGGGGTCCACTCCAGCAGTAATACCAAGTTTGTATCATTAAGACCCTAGGGACTAGGCTAGGGTGGGGGCACGATTACTGGACTTGAGGTAAGTGACCAAAAACGACGGCATAGTGGTACGCCGATGTAGTTCCGGACGGACTATGGTCGTGCACGTAGTCCGTATTTGGAGAAGTCAAGCATGGGTACCAGTAGATCTAGACTGTGCACTTATGTTTATGGTGTCCAGGGGTTGACACCCTAGGGCTTGATACACCCGACGGGAGACCCAACACAGTCTGACTACAATTATGTTTGGGCCGTATTGACACCAACACGTGACGAGTTAGGCTTATAGGGAGCCGATCGACTAGACCGTTTGGTTGGACCTCGTATTAGGGTCACTTCATATTATTGGACCTCGTATTAGGGTCACTTCATGTTATTGGACCTCGTATTAGGGTCGGTCACTTCATGTTATTGGACCTTGTATTAGGGTCACTTCATGTTATTGTACCTCGTATTAGGGTCACTTCATGTTATTGGACCTCGTATTAGGGTCATTTCATGTTATTGGGTCAAAACTTGGGCCAAGGGATCAATACTTGTTTATTCAAGTCATGTTAGTTTGCTAGTACACCTGTGGTGCAAAACCTTAATCCTGATTATGCGATGACACCTTTATCTACCTTGTTAGTTAATCATCATGCTAGTATGTTGTTATCCTTATGTTCATCCGTGCTTCTCATGCCAGTTAACTTTATCAGTTTACATTGATTGTAGTAGGGCTTACTCAGTCTTTTTGACTGACCTGTTTTTCTTTCGCCTCTTTTCTTCCGTTCCCCCCCCCCCCCCAGGTTCTCAGGGTGGGAATATTGGAGCTTAGCTTGGATTTCTGATCACTTGCTTGTGGGATTTTAGCTCATGTACGGTCTTGACATGAAGCTAGCTATGGTCATCACTTATTTTGGGGATAGTACTTATGTATTTCAGTTTTTCAGTGATGTTGTTTTTATCTAGACTTGTGTATTTGGAAAGTTGACATTATGTTGTACCAGACTTGTTTTGAAATAGTTTGAAATCTTCCGCTGTTTTATTTATCTTATTTACTCTGTTTACATATATACATATGTTCTTGTTCTGCCTTGATATATCATTATGCATGTTTACCTGATTCAAACGCCCCTCCAAAGTCAGAGTGCTTGCAAGAGACACACTGGCGGAGGTGGGGTGTTACACTGGTGTGAGAACTAAAACAGTTATTATTTTAACTTTAAAGAAGAGTAATTCAAGGGACCACGCCATATAACACGGAACGGGTTTCCTCCTAAGAATACTAGTGCATATAACAAAACAGCGCAATGCTCTTTGGAAAAATGAAGCTATTATAAGACCCAGGTTCAATTACACAATGCAACGCAAGCCGGAGGATAGGGTTTTCCCTTATAATAGCCAAATAATGCTTGATACGTTTAAAACAAATCATTTGATACTATCATAGCTGTATAGTGTCAAAACATTTTCAATCATAAATATCAATCATAGGCGACATGGGTACCATATATCATGTCGCCATACTAGTTTTACAATTAAAACCGCAATATCACGTATTGGAAATTGGATTTCCGTCATGAGTCGAGGCAAGGGGCAAGCTCCTCTCCGTTCGAGACACTCTAGCAAATGTCTCAGGACCCCACTTTGATCCTTGGAATCGGATGGGCCGGTCCTCACCTAACTTTGGAGGATTAGTTATTCCTGAGCACACGTTTCCTGGTCCTTACAGACCTATATCTGAGGCGCCTCGCATTCCAACAACCACACAGGTGAAAAGTATATAAATGTCAGGGCTGGTAGGTCACTGACACCACCCTAGCTACAAAGAAACGTCGTGCTCTCCCAGCGGTCCGTCTCCCCTTTTTTACTTATACTGAGGTGTGAGGCTCGCGAATTCACGTTATTCACAAAGCTATGCCACACGGGCCATGCTTTGATCATCAACCACAAGACTTTGCTTTTCAACAGAAGCCCTGATCAATTGCCACTTACGTGTGCCACACTGGCAATTCACTCCATGCGACTGATGTCCATCGATATACAACCTCTGAGCTCGTACGACTCAGAGAAGGGCGTTAAGCAAGAGAATAAATTCTCCACCGCCAAACAGATGTATATTTAATAGAGATCAATCAACACAGAATAAAATCCAATGTCAGACACACAATCCAATTACAAGTTCATTCTGGGTCTGAACGAAACCGGAGGCACTTTCCTCGCATATCCATCCATCTCCAAGTACGTCTGGACGATCACCAACTGTTTCCCTCATCCTGGGTGTACAGCCCAATCAAGATCATCAGTAATCACCCAAACGATGTGAAGGCTTCCGGTCTTCAACCACCGTCTTCATCTTCGACATTTCGTCGAATCGGTTATTCAGAATGGGTATAAACCTGACCTTTCTGAATATCCCACGTATATAATAAACAAATGTTACACAAACACCACGAACGCCTCATTCCAATTCAGAATATGCTTTTATTCACAAAATCACATTCCTAGGGAAAATTTCCCATTAATTTTATCCAAGATAAATTCTTCTAAATTTATTCTTTAATCTTCCTTTGGATATCATTTCAAACTAGTCGGGATTAGCGAACCACACCGAAGTAATTATTTATTTTATTTCCCAATCCCAACCTATATATCCCATGGAGCAGAACTTGTAATACTCCATATCTAACACCACGGTGTTATCGGTAAAATTAATTACCATTTCACGTTCAAATCTAGTTAAAGATTTAACTATCGCTTTGGAGCAAAACTGGTGGTACTCCATTCTCGATCACCTTTCAGACTTGATAATTTAAATTATCAATTCACATTTTAATCTAATTAAAGATTCATTAAAACTCCACTTAGTTTCAATCTTTTCAAAAATCAATATCCTGCCTTTAACTGGGTTAAAGAACCAATGTCATCTAAAACATGATCCACGATAAACCCAAATCATATTTGATATTAAATACAAGGCTCTGAATAGAAAATATACCGGCTTATATTCAATATCAAATTCTGAAACCAACAAATGTCATATTGGAAATAACGATATAAAATATATCTTTCAAATTCCCATAACAATATCTGTATAGTCACGAAATCTAACATCGAAAGATTCCGAAGATAATTTCGATTCAACTCCAGTCCAGTCAACGTATAGGGAGTATTGATTATTTTTAAAATCACTTTCAAATTCAATTTATTTATTTCAAAAATAAATTGATTTTGAACTCTAGTTCAAAACTAGTTCTTTTCGACAAAAATCTATTTTTATCATTTCAAATGTGGAGTTTTTCATCCCAGTTCTTTCCAATTCACATATTATGATTTTACACAAATTATCAATATTTTTAATAATTTTATCAAGGCCCATACAGTCGATTTCCATCAACGGCCATCGAACTGCACTTACAGCGACCTTTTTCAAATTTGATTTGGACATAATTCCAAATCCAACCGTTAGATTTTAAATTTCTAATATTCATTGGAAAGCTCTTTTCGATACGAACCCAACGGTTCTGGTTTTAGGAGAATCCGACGGTCGGATCTCCCACAACGTCAATTCGAAGTCAATGGTCCAAATTCACGAACTACCGCGGCGCGGCGCGTTCTATTCAGGCCATTATATTATATTATATATATATAATATATATTTTGTCGATTTCCTTTTAAAAAGTATTTTATAAATCGTTTTAAATTCATTTTCGAAACGATTTCAACTTCCCTTTCAATTTCAAATCAAAATTGAATTTT
Source organism: Allium sativum (assembly GCA_030737875.1). NCBI lineage: Eukaryota > Viridiplantae > Streptophyta > Magnoliopsida > Asparagales > Amaryllidaceae > Allium > Allium sativum. Next base: position 607,214,718 of record CM060926.1, on the reverse strand, counting down.
CCTTTATATATTCGTTTTAAATTCATTTCAAATTGATTTCAATTCAAATCGATTTTTAATTCAATTTCAATTCGAGTTCATTTCTATTCGATTTCAATTCGAATTCATTTCTATTTGATTTCAATTCGGATTCATTTCTATTTGATTTCAATTCGAATTCATTTCTATTCGATTTCAATTCGGATTCATTTCTATTTGATTTCAATTCGAATTCATTTCTATTCGATTTCAATTCAAATTCATTTCTATTTGATTTCAATTCGGATTCATTTCTATTTGATTTCAATTCGAAATCATTTCTATTCGATTTCAATTCGAATTCATTTCTATTTGATTTCAATTCGAATTCATTTCTATTTATTCGTTTTGAAATCAGTTTTCGATATTCATAAGAAAAATGAATAAAATCGATATAAATATCGTTCATGTCAAAATGGCACAACTCTAATCAACACGACTTTATATATTTCAATAACTTCGTTATTCTATTCAACGAATGAATATTTATTCTATTCAACACATGAATCTATATTTCTTTCAACACACGACTAATCTCAACACATGAGTACTGTCAACACATCACTATTTTTGTTATGTAAAATATTTTATAAAACTATGGTATCTATCGTTTGATTTTTAATTAGACTCCACCATGAAGTAGTTCTAATTTTAAATATGATGAAGATGTATATTTTATTATTAAAATATTTTACTCAACACATAAATAGTTTCACACATGAACATCGTCAACACATGACTATTTTTATATTCAACACATGAATTTTCCTTTATAATATTCATTATTTTCCCAATTGGAATGAGGCCCAATCAATCACGGTATAACGTTAATAATATGGATTCCATACAACACATGTATATAATAGCAACGACAAACAATCAACCATCATCCAAAGTGCACCACACAACTGCATAAGCATCAAATATAGATAATCAACGCTTACACAATCTGTCGACCAATCGATCGACATACAATTAAATAATTGGGATTAGTATATGGCAAATTTCATCCCAACACCCGTGTGGGGTTTCAAATCAACAAACACAGATTTTTATTTGTGCAGTTGGGCGATGTGTAAAATTTATCATCCCAATCCATATCAGTCAAATCAGTGTATATAAACAAATCGGCCGATTTGTTTATAAATATTTATTTATTCACTTTCACGTTAAAAATTATATTTTTAACAATAAAATATTTTTAACTATATAAATATTTTATTTCCTTTCAACACATGAATATATTTCATTATCTATTTCACATCAATTTCACAAACAGATTTCACAACACATCAAACAAGCATACAAGCCATCCATGGTCTGTGGATGACGGTTGTCGGGTGCTACTAAGCACCGTCTGCATCCTAGTATATATATAACTAGAAAAGAATTTTTGAGTGAGAAGTTCTCACAAATAGCTATCCCAACTCCACGACACTTCTAATGTAGGAAATCATCACTGTTCTCGCCTTTTTGTCACTTTCGTTGCCCGTAGCCACTACATATATAAAAATCACATTTTTATATTCGCTATTCAATATATAAAAATCGAATTTTTACTTCGTTATTCAATATATAAAAATCGAATTTTTACTTCGCTATTCAATATATAAAAATCCAAATTTTACACCGCTACTATATATATAAAAATTCCATTTTTACATCGCTACTATATAGATAAAAATTCCATTTTTACATCGCTACTATATAGATAAAAATTCTATTTTTACATCGCTACTATATAGATAAAAATTCTATTTTTACATCGCTACTGTATAGATAAAAATTCTATTTTTACATCGCTACAACATAGATAAAAATTCTATTTTTACATTGCTACTATATAGATAAAAATTCTATTTTTATCACGCTATTCTCTACATAAAGATTTCGTCTTTTTAAATATAAAGATTTCGCCTTTTCAAATATAAAGATCTCGCCTTTTCAAATATAAAGATTTCATTTTTGTTTCACTACATATATAAAAATCGAATTTTTTTACTTTGCTATTCAATATATAAAAATCATACTTTCTTCTATATAAAGATTCAACCTTGTTATTAAATAAAAATCAGATTTTGTCCTAATAAAAGTAATAAATAAAGTAAAAGAAAACGTATAGTCGAAGCTTGGGAAAAGGGGAGGGTTTCGTCAGCGTGTCGAAGGGCGGAGGGGTGTTGCGTTCATCAGTGGGGGTGCGGTCGGAGGAAGTCTTCAGCAGTGGGGCGTTTGTCAGGTACGTGGTGGCGGCAGAGGCCTGTCGCGATGGGTGTTCCTCGATGTGGGTAGGGGTTTGAACGGAGAAGGCAGGGGGGAGTTCCCGCGGCCTCTAATTGCGGTGGGGGTGGGCTCTGACGAAGGGCGGCAATAGGAGGGGAGGCGCGGGGGTGGAAATCGCCTGGAGGCGGGTTAGGGTTCGACGAAGTTTTTTTTTAAATCGATCTGCCAATGAAAGGAGTGGGGGCCTGATAGTATAAAGGAGGATAAGGAGATTATTTTAATTATTTTATTTAATTATCTCCCAAAAAGCAACTTTTATTTTCGACCTCTAAACGAGGCCCACCGCCTGTCGTCCATAGCTAATTATCCCCATTCTGAACACAATGGGATATGTATCGTAGGCTGATTCGATCGTTTCAATCAGTTTTCGTCAAAATCAACATATAACTCTATATATTGAATTTGAACGCGCATTTCAATTTACCGGGGTCACATACGAACTCTAAAAATCTTAGAAAAATATTTTCTAGCTTCGTATTGACGATATGGTCCTAACGAAACTAGTTTCGTCGAATTCTGAGACCGTTAGAAAAATGGCCATTTTCCAGTCGATTAAAATCAACTTAAACTGGTCAAACGCGTTTTGCTTTGCCACGCTCACATATTGATTCGAAAAATTATGAAAATTGGAATCTAGCAATAACTTGACATCACGGATCCAACAAAAGTGGTTTCGTCGAAATCCGAGGTCGTTTGCAAAATGTCTATTTTTAAGGGCCTGAATTCCATAGCGACTATTCAGAATTTTCAACTGGACATATCTTTTGATTCCCGCTATGAAATTTCGATTTTTCGGATTTGTTGGAAAGATATCCTCAATTAGATCCTATTGTTTTTGGTTTCACTAAAATCCGGTTTATTTTGCACCCGGTATGTTCAATTGAAGTTTGAAATCGAATTATCGAACTACCGCGCCATTTTCAATTCTATTTATAATTATAAATAATTATTTATATTCTATCGACGACGTATATAATATATACGTTCGAATTCCATTCAAAATAAATTTCTTGTCATTATTATTTAAAATAATTCATTTTAAATGTTCAAAATTCGTTAAAATTGCCAAAATAAAAATTTTAAACTGGCCCAGATTTTCGGGTTGTTACAAGCACGGTCTTAAATGGCATAGCTTTGTGTATGGTGTTAATTCGCGAGCCTCACACCCCAGCGTGAACCAGAAACATGAGAGGGCCTCAGGGAGGATATGCGTTTCCTTCTAACTAGGAGTGGTGTCATGGTATAGAGCCCAGACATTTTACTTATGTGGATGTGGCATATTATATTATTTGATGGATAGCGAGGCGTCTCGGTTATATCGGTCACTACAAGGCCGATGGATGACATGATCGACATACTGACCAGACTTACGCCCCATAGGTGGGGAAACATATTGTTTATGGATTATAAATCCACTTAGGTGGATCGACCCTGACGATCCAGGTGCAGTTGCGGCTAAGTCTTGAGACATGTTGCTAGATTGTCTCGAAATCGGAAGGACGATCCCTTGCCTTGGTTCACAGATGGAATCCAATTTCCATTACGACATTATGGTTTTAATTGCAAAACTAGTATGGCGACATAGTAGCATGGGATACTATGCCGTCTATGATTGATACTTTTATATTTGAAGTTGTTTTTGACACTATAAACCTATAGTAATATCAAAATGATTTGTTTTAAACATATCAAGCATGCTTGGCTATTATATGGGGAAACTCTATCCTTCGGCTTACGTTGCATTGAGTGATGGGACCTGAGTCTTATAATAGCTTCATTTTTCAAAAAGCATTGTGTTGTTTGTTTATGCACTGGTATTCTTGGGAGGAAACCCATTCCATGTTATACGGTGTGGCCCCTTGATTTACTTTATTTTTAAAGAAAATTTTTGAATAACTGTTTTAGTTCTCACACCAGTCACATGACTGATCTGGAGTTTATTGTTTTAACCTAAACTCTAGGTGCCCCTATTTTTCACACGGAAAGCTAATAGTTTTGGTTTTGCAGATATTATATTCACAAGATCCTGGTTTACCCCTAGAACTATAGTCATAAAGCTCTGTATCTATGTACTTCTTTCAGTTGTGTTATGTATTATTTTTCTGCTGCCAATGTAATTTAAATCTCTGATATTTTCTGATGTCTAATATTTATTCATACTCTGTTATATTCGTGTACTCTGATGTAATTGTTGTAATAAGCAATGAAATGTTCTTATGTTTGTGTTCTGATTTGTCATGTTCTCAGTTCAATCCGGACTTTCCTTTACGAGGAAGTTTGGGTCATTTCACTCTTCACATTGACTTACATATGAAAGAAAGTCTGCCTCGAAAATACGCTTGACCAGCGTAGGAAGACGACTTCGTTTGGCAACGACCTGTGCATATATGATTACACACGGGAGCCAACGAACCAACATGACTTGTGACAGAAGAATTTTTCCTCTTGATTCGACAAGGTTCAAATAATTACTTGATCATCTAAACTACTTTGACCATAGAATTTGGCCCGATAATTAACCATGGACACGATACGATAAACCTCCTATACAATGAAGAGTAGAAATATCAGGACTAATCAAGATCACACAACAATTTGATAAAGCCTTCTCGAGGACAGATGACGTTCCAAAAAGACAAATTGACTTATTCAAAGCACATCTCATCTACGATAACACATACTTTGGGGCAAAATGTTAGCCTGCTTTATGACCAAGCTACCCAAAGATCAAGGGATCAACAATCACTTTAATGAAGTAATAGAGCGGTGTAAAAACTTGATTCATACATGCATGAAGGCATGGGATCAGATTCTTACCTCGGATCGGATCCTTCCCTCTGGTCATACCTAACTACATGGCTCAAATGTCAGCAACATACCAGTTCGGAGCTTGGGGTCGGATTGGTTCAAGGCACTTTTGCCTCTCCTTTATGGAAAATAAGTCGGATCAGATGGGGACAATAGCACCATTTCTGGTCGGATACCAACATCCGACCTACCTGTACAAATGAATATGACATGATTCTCTGGTATACGTCTTCGGGTCGGATCGAAGCCCCTTACCTGACCCGCCTGAAGCTGCAACTACTCCACAACATGACCTATTCTTGAGGTGATTTCAGTTCCTACTATCACAGACCCACTTCCACATGTCAACCCACAAAATGGAAGTAACTTCTCCACTGCACGCACTACCATTCTAGACTCCATCGGATTCTTGCCACGTGGCATCCGATATCCCTACCCGAACTGCCAATAATTACAGGAAAACACAGCACACTCAGAGCACTTTTGGCATCTCTATGGCTAGCATACGCCATGGCCACCGCTCCACTACGAACAATCACCCTCTTATGTAACCAAATCAGTGAATCTCAGAGAGAAGAATTCATTGTAATTGAGTGCTTGAATGATTCGAAGACTTGTAATTGTAATTCTATATTGAATTAAGAAACTATGAATGGATGTAGGCTCGTTAGTGCTGAACCACTATAAAAATCCTATTGTCTTGCCTTTTCTTCCATTTTTCAATTATTTCTTCATATTCTATGCTTTGAATATGACTTATTGGGTGTTAGTGCCATTTTTTGGTCAAACAGTTCCCATTCGTCAGCTTGGACATTGAAAAGTGAAATTATTGTCAGGTAATGGTAAAATATATCAATAAAATTATAGTTATGCCAAAAACGTACATCGGCTATTAAGTAGTGATATTCTATCAAACTACCCGTCGTAGAAAATGTTATTTAACGTAATGTAGGAGCATATGTCAAATATTCAAAACAATGGCACATCATTTTTAGATATCTTTAAGTAATGCATAATAAGTGGATATGTGAAAGTAGTATGTTGAGGGAATCCTTTCTTATCTTAAACATATTACAACAAGTCATAATCCTCAAACAAAAACAAAGCGAAAAAAAAACATGAATCAGGGCTTCATAAATTAACTTACAGCCGGAAGGTTGTGATTGTTCATGTAGTATCGTCCATTGTCGCTTGTAGAGTTGAAGTGCGCTCATGGTGAAGAGCTACTTGTAACACCCCGTGTATTTTATAACAGTGAAATTCACGAATTAAAATATAATAAATTTCAAATCAAAGTATTAAGGGAAACGGGATATGCCATTGCGTTCGTCTCGGAAAAATACGCGAAATAGAGTCCGAGTTTTCGAAAAATGGAGCCCGTATGACCAAATTATGGCCCGATGAAGTTTCAGAAAATTCAAATTTCGAAAACAGATTTGAATTTCAGCCCAATCAGAGTAGGCGGGAAAATTCCCGCCCAAACCCACCAGGTCGACCTGGGGGTCGACCTGCCAGGCCAGGTCGACCTGGGAGTCGACCTAGGTGTCGGTCGACTCTAGAGTCGACCTGGGGGTCGACTGGGGAGTCGACCTGGCCCCTGAGCCAGGTCGAACCCAGCCCACCCTGGCTGGCCTGGTCTGAGTTTGGTCGATTTTCTGAGCCTTGCCTTGTCACTAGGGCTAGGTGTCAGCTCCTGATTGGCCTCTCCTTTGAACGAACGGCTATTATTAAACCAAGCTTCATCGACAGTCTAAATCAACTCACAAACTCTATAAAAAGGACCTAAGACTAACCCTAATTCACACAAACTAAAATGGAGATGAGGTCGTCATGCTGCTGAGGAGAGACTAGGAATAGCCGTCAGAAATTGAGAGACGATTAGGAGATAATTTGAAAGCTTAAAGCAATGTTAATCAAATCAAAGCAACGCCTACAACAAAGGATAGCATCTCCAAATTCAGAATTCATATTTCTGAATTGAAGATTCGTCATACGTTATAAGTAGAGTGCTATTCCGATGTGAATTAAATAATTGTGTTGATTTGTGTAAAGTAAGAAATGGAATTGTGGCGATAATAATTTATATTTGTATGTTGCTTTGATGCTAAACGATTTGGGAATATTATAGTATACGATTGGATATTTGCAAGTACGTGATTTGCGTTGGAAGTTAACAACGAAATGGAATTGTGGCGATAATAACCTATATTTGTATGTTATTTTGATTCTAAACGATTTGGCAATGCTATGGTGTACGATTGGATTCATACAAGTATATGGTTTATGTTGACAACCACATGTTGTGGAATTTTAATTGGGGTTCATGCAAGCATATGATTTATATTGAAAACTACATGTTTGTGGTAGTTATTTACAACACCCATTTGATAATTGCAAGTATATGATTCATGTTGAAAATAACAACTATGTGTTGTAATAGTTTATTTGAAATTCATGCAAGTATATGATTTATTGTCATGCCAACATGATGTATAATTCTATGGTCATCTTTAGTGTAATTTGGTCCATTTGAGTATTATGATTCATATGAAGTTATGTTGGAATTGGCATTATAGTTCAAGTATAAAAATCATGCTTTTGTGATAGTGACAAAAGCAAGCATCTTTGTAAGCTTGTATTAATTTTATGAACATGACTAAACTATGTTTGTTATTATGCCTAGTTGAAAACATGTTTTTAGGCTTATGTTGTTATCATAATCATATGATAATATATGTAAGTTACATTAGAATTACACTAGAATTACATCCCACTTGCAAGTTACATAGATAGGATGAAAACCATGATTATATGAATAGTAGGATTCATGTTCAATTATGTTTATGCCATGACTATATGAATAGGAGGACTCATGTTCAATCATGATTATGCCATAATTATATGATTAGAATGGTTCATGTTTAAGTATTATTTATGCCATGACTACATGAATAGAATGATTCATGTTTTGTTTATACCATGATTGTGTGAATAGAATGATTCATGTTTAAGTATTGCTTATATTATATGTTGTTACAATTGCAAGTTAACATGTGCCTACCTTATGTTAATTGAATCGTTATGTTGCAAGTTCATGCGTTCACACTCCCCTTTTTATGTTACCTTATAAACACCATGTTATAAGCCTCCCCTTTTCATATGGCTAAATTGGGTTTAAGTGTTAAACCCAACACACCTTACATTGGAGCGAACGTATAAAACGGGGGTAATGACGTTCGGGCTAAAATATAGAACATATGTGTTGGCATGTTTGACGCATGCCAACAACCTTGAAAAACAATTAAGTGGCATGAATAAATCTTAATCAATAAAGATGAATTTGAATAATGGGCCGCAAATATTTACATATAAAAAGAAAAGAGACAAAATATGTAAATGTAGAAAATACAATGTGTTTAACCCGAGGTTGGATTGAGTTATAATGTAAACCTGCCCGGAACCGCCCGGTTGTCCAGTAGTCACAACAATACCTATCCAATGTGGGTGGTTAAACACGGAGCCCAATAAGGACCCGAGGTTAGACTGAGTTGTGGCGTAATACTGCCCGGACCCAACCGGCAACAGGCAGCCACAACAATACCTGTCTAATGTGAGAGGTCAAGGCTTTAATAAGACAATTAAGGCTGAGTCAGGATTGATAGGATTAAGTGAATTAAGACTTAATCAAAATAGAACATGCTAAACTAAACAGACTGATTGGGGGTTAGGTTTATAAAACACTTGACAACTTAGCATGTTGGCTAGAAATAGAAAACCTAGTAGCGGGGGACCCTTTTCAGCAGTAACCCTACAAGGTATCATGATACCCGGAAACTAGGCAGGGTGGGGCACGATTACTGGGCTGACTGTAAGAGGTCAAATCGACGGCGGTGGTGCAGTAGTGTAGGTTCTAACGGGGTGCGGGCGTGCACACACTCCAGCGCAGAAAAATAAGGCACTGGGCACCAGTAGCATACCTGTGCATTCTAGGATTGTGTCGGGCCGCCACCATGGGACTTGATACACCCCATGGTGGGACCAGCATAGGTAACTACAACAACGGGGGCCGTAAGACACATGTAACTATGCGAGTAGGAGCCGATCATCATAAAATGGATCACTTCACCCTGATTATGGGGTGCCTATTGGGAACTAGTTTATATGGGTACAGAGATTAATATGGGGTACGATAGTATATTCGACCCTAGACAACTTAACTTAGTTTATGGTGCTTTCCCATTTCTAGTTTATACTTATCATACCCAGTTCTTTATTCATAGACTGAATAGTCCTAGACTTACTCAGGCTTTATGTCTGACTCTACTTTTCTTTCGTCTTCTTTTCTTCCGTTCCCCCCCCCCCCCCCCCAAGTCCACAGGGAGGGAATACCGCAGCTTGACCAGCCTTCATATCCAGCTTGAAGAGAAAAAATGTATTGCTTGGATCTTTTCGTTTCGGACTATGGCTTTGGACAACAATTATGGGACTTTTGCAGTTTAGTTATGTTTTCTTTATGCTTCTTCAAATAATGTAATCAAGACAGTTATGAAGATGTTATGTGTTTTGGGAGTATTGTAAGACAATTATGGTATGGTTGGTGTAACACGTATTTTAATGAAATAAAAGTTGTTGTTTTTCCGCTGTTCAAAAATTTGTGTTCTTATATCTGTCTTGTATATCTGTGACTTATACTTATAAACCTCCACCAAAATTAGGGCATTCCCTTTGAGAGTGACCCTAACGGAGGTGGGGTGTTTCACTTGGTATCAGAGCATAGGTTTACCGGATAAGATGAAAAGTTTTGAAAATTTATTTTCAAAAAGGAAATTTAAAGAAGCATTTTTAAGATAAAATATTATTTTATTTTAAAAGGCAAAGTCCCCCCAAAGCCATAGGAACTATCTCTTATCCTTCGTTTTAAATCTATCCTTTTTGTTTCAGCATGTCCGAAGAACTTAACTTGCCAGAGGGTGTACCAATACCTGGTTGGTTTAGACGGTTCTTAAAAGCAAGGGCCACTCAGCCAGGTCCTATCGTTCCTCCTCCCCCAGCTGCAGGAAATCATCCAGCTGCAGCAGCACCTCTTCCTCCACGGGGAAACACCTTTGCTAAGATATGTAAAGATTTTAAAGCTATGGGAGGAAAGGATTTTCATGGAACTGAGTCCTTCGCGGCAGTTAGAAATTGGCTGAAAGAAACCGAGGACTTATTCATCATCTTTGAGGTAGAGGATAGACAGAAAGTACAACTGGCAGTATGGCTACTTAAAGGCGAGGCTTCCTACTGGTGGGAAGTCACTAATACAGAAAGACCAGTGGAAACATGGGAGGACATTAGGGCAAGGTTTGAGGCTAAATTTCTCTCAGATGCGGAAAGGAGTTTGCAGTTGGAAAAATTCTTATTTCTTAAGCAAGGGAACAAGACAGTTAAAGAGTATGTTAATCAGTTCGATGAGCTGGCTAGGTGTAACAACCCGAAAATCTGGGCCAGTTTAAAATTTTTATTTTGGCAATTTTAGCGGATTTTGATTATTTAAAATGAATTATTTGAAATAATATCGACGAGAAATTTATTTTGAATATAATTCGAACGTATATATTATATACGTCGTCGTTAGAATATATAATAATTATATATAATTATAAAAGGAATTGAAAATGGCGCGGTAGTTCGAAAATTCGATTTCTAATTTCAAATGAATATACAGAATTCAATATAAGTCAGAATTGAACGAAACAAGAAATATTTGAATCTGTATAACTATATCTTTGTAACGAAGTTAACAAACTGAGATTTCATCTTAGAAATGATAAGATATGTCCAGTTTAAAATTAGAAATAGTCGCTGTGGAATTTATATATATTTTTATATATATAAGGCCCTTAAAAATAGCCGTTTTGCAAACGACCTCGGATTTCGACGAAACCAGTTTTGTTGGGTCCGTGATGTTAAGTTATTGCTAGGTTTCAAATTTCATAATTTTTCGAATCAATATGTGAGCGTGGCAAAGGAAAACGTGTTTTGACCATTTCAGTTGATTTTAATCGACTGGAAATTGGCCATTTTTCCAACGGTCTCGGAATTCGACGAAACTAGTTTTGTTAGGACCGTATCGTCAATACGAAACTAGAAAATATTTTTCTGGAATTTTTCTGGTTAGTATGCGACCCCGGTAATTTGAAATGTACGTTTAAAATTCAATATAATGTTTTAAATGTAAATTTAACGGAAACTGATTCAAACAGTCGAATCAGCTAGCGATACATATCCCATTGTGTTCGGAATGGGGGTAAAACGCTATGGACGACAGGCGGTGGGCCTCGTTTAGAGGTCGTAAATAAAAGTTGCTTTTTAGTGGTAAATTAATTAATTAAATAATAAAAAAAAAAAATATATCTTCTCTTTTAACCAGGCCCCCCCCCCCCCCGATTAAAATCATTCCACAAAAAAAAAAAAAGAGAGAAAAGGGGAGGAGCTGTCGCTCCTCCACCGGAGGCCATCGCGGCCTGGCCACGCGCCGCCCAAGGCGCCGCGCATTCCCCCCCCCCCCCCCCCCCCCGTCGACGAAGTGCGATGCGAAGGAACCCCCCCTGCAACCGAATCGAGCAACAGCCTCGCCCACCCCCGTTGGACCCGCCTCCGACCTGCGACCCCCCCCCCTAGCCCTGACGCCGGCGAGATACCCCCCCTCTCTCAGTAAGTATTTATTTTTATTTTATTATTTTATTTTTATTTGATATTAACAGGAAAATTAAGACTGATTTTTGTTTTAGAAATAAACTGATTTTTGTTTTAGAAATAAACTGATTTTTGTTTTAGAAATAAACTGATTTTTGTTTTAGAAATAAAACTGATTTTTGTTTTAGAAATAAACTGATTTTTGTTTTAGAAATAAACTGATTTTTCTATGCATTTAAAACCTGATTTTGTTTAAGAGAAAAAGTTTTAAACTTTAAATAGAAAAAGGTTTGAAATTTAAAAGGAAAAAGTTTTAACTTGAAATAAGAAAAAGGTTTTAACTTTGAAATAAAAATTCGATTTTTATATATTTAACATCGAACTAAAAATTCGATTTTTATATATTTATCTTCGAACTAAAAATTCGATTTTTATATATTTAACTTCGAACTAAAAATTCGATTTTTATATATTTAACTTCGAACTAAAAATTCGATTTTTGTATATTGAATAGTGAACTAAAAATTCGATTTTTATATATTGAATAACGAAGTCAAAATTCGATTTTTACATATGTAGAGGATCCGGGCAACGAAGATGACGAAGATGCGAAAACAATGAAGATTTCTATCAATGAAGTGCCGTGGAGCTAGGATAGCTATATGTGAGAATTTCTCACCTTTCAATTTTATTTCTAGTTATATATATATACTAGGATGCAGACGGTGCTTAGTAGCACCCGACACAATCGTCCACAGACCATGGACTTGTTTGTTTGATTGTTTGGTGATTGATTGCGACATTGGTTTGAATGTGGTTTGTGATGTGAAAAATCGAATCGATAAATTGGTTAGGATTAGACGTGCGCCGTTATAAGGCGAAGGAGTAAGGCTAGGTTAGACTCTTACTCCAAATTTTGTGGTTTGCATAACGAAATTGAATGGTTTGATTGATGTGTGAATGGCGTGGGCCTTCACTAGACCGGGGATAAGGCTAGGCCTCGTCCCGTTTCTAGTATCGTGCCGTTATGCCGCCGAAATTTTCTAAAATAAGTTAGAAAAATAAAAATAGCATTTTTTTTAAAGAATGAACTGAATAGAAATTCATATGTTAAAATAAAATGTGTTATCGTTAAAATTATAATTTTTAACGTGAATGTGAATAAATAAATATTCATTTACAAACCAGACGGTTTGTTTATATACACCTATTTGAATGACGTTGATTGGGTCGATAAATTTTACACATCGCCCAACTGCACAAATAAAATATGTGTTTGACTGTTTGAAACCCCACACGGGTGTTAGGATGAAATTTGAAGTTCACTCATCCTGATTGATTGAATATGTCGATCGGTTGATTGACAGGCTGTTATAAGCGTTGAGTATCTATATTTGATGCTTATACAGTATAGCGCACTTTGGTTGATGGTTGATTATTTTTCAATGCTATGATATACATGTGTTGTATGAAAATCCATATAATTAACCTTATATGGTAATTGATTGGGTCTCATTCCAATTTACAAAATAAAGAATATTATAAAATAAAAGTTCATGTGTTGACAGTACTCATTCATTGAGATTGGTCATGTGTTGGACGAAATATTTTAGTAATAAAATTTACATCTTTATCGATATAAAATAAAAGTTCATGTGTTGACAGTACTCATTCATTGAGATTGGTCATGTGTTGAACGAAATATTTTGATAATAACAACTATTTTGAAAAAGAAATATTTGAAATAGAATATTTGAAAATAGAGATTTATGAAGCCGTGTTGATTAGTTTGACGCCATTTTGACGTGAACGATATTTATATCGATTTTATTCATTTCGAAATGAATTGAAAACGATTTCGAAATAAATTGAATTGAAAACGATTTCGAAATAAATTGAATTGAATATATAACGATTTCGAAATGAATTGAATATATAACGATTTCGAAATGAATTGAATATATAACGATTTCGAAATGAATTGAATTGAAAACGATTTCGAAATGAATTGAATATATAACGATTTCGAAATGAATTGAATATATAACGATTTCGAAATGAATTGAATATATAACGATTTCGAAATGAATTGAATATATAACGATTTCGAAATGAATTGAATATAAAACGAATTCAAATTGAATTGAAAACGAATTCAAATTGAATTGAAAACGATTTCAAAATGAATTGAATTGAAAACGATTTCGAAATGAATTGAATTGAAAACGAATTCAAATTGAATTGAAATTTGAATTTGAATAGAAATGAATTTTGAAACGAATTTATAAAGAAGAATTCAATTTTGCCTTGAATTGAAATGGAAGTTGAAATAGATTTTGAAACGAATTTTAAAACTATTTATATAATTCGTTTTAAATAGAAATCGACGAAATATATTATATATATATTATATATATAATATAATGGCCTGAATAGAACGCGCCGCGCCGCGGCAGTTCGTGAATTTCGACCATTTATTTCAAACGGACATTGCGGGAGATCCGACCGTCGGATTCTCCTGAAATCGGAACCGTTGGGTTCGTATCGAAAAGAGCTTTCTAACGAATATTAGAAATTTGAAATCTAACGGTTGGATTTGGAATTATGTCCAAATCAAATTCGAAAAAGGTCGCTGTAAGTGCAGTTCGATGGCCATTGATGGAAATCGACTGTACGGGCCTTGATAAAATTATTAAAAATAGCAATAATTTGTGTAAAATCATAAGAAATGATTTAGAAAGAATTGGGATGAAAAACTCCATATTTGAAAAGATAAAAATGGATTTTTATCGAAATGAACTAGTTTTGAACTAGAAATATAATTCTATTTATTTTTAAGTAAATAAATTGAATTCGAAAAGGGTTTTAAAAGTAACCAAAATTCCAATGATTGCATTGGAGTGGATTTGAATCGAAATTGTCTTCGGAATATTTCGATGTTGGAATTCGTGATTATACAGGTGTTGTTATGGAAATTTGAAAGATATATATGTATATCGTTATTTCCAATACGACATTTGTTAGTCGTAGAATTCGATATTGAATATAAGCCGATATATTTTCTATTCAGAGCCTTGTATTGAATATCGAATGTGATTTGGGTTTGTCGTGAATTGTGTCTTCACTAACACTGTTCTTGAACCCAGTTGAGAAAAGATTAAATCTTTTTATTTAGATTTAATGAAGTGTACCAATTAAATGATATTTAATTGGTATTGAATGGATATTGATTTTTGGGTTTATCGTGAACAGTGTTTTAAATAACACTCGTTCTTTAACCCGATAATTAATGGAATGTGATTTTGGGTTTATCGTGAACCGTGTTTTAAATGACACTGATTCTTTAACCCAGTCGAAGATTAAAACTAAGTGGAGTTTTAATGAATCTTTAATTAGATTGAAATGATCGAAAGTGGAGTATCACCAGTTTTGCTCTAGGCGATAGTTAAATCTTTAATTAGATTTGAACGTGAAATGGTAATTGAATTTACCGATAACACCGTGGTGTTAGATATGAAGTATTGCCAGTTTTACTTCATGGGATGAATAGGTTGGGATTGGGAAATTAAAACAAAAGATTACTTCGGTAAGGTTCGCTAATCCCGACTAGTTTGAATTGATATTCAAAAATGGATTAAAGAATAAATTCAAGGAATTTATCTTTGATAAAATTAATGGGAATCTTTCCCTATGAATGTGAAATTTAGAAACTAACTGTCGGTTAGCCAAGCAGAATGGTTTTCTGGATATTGATCTGATGTTGGTTTCGGCCTTCGGGGTTAATGTTTGGGGAATTATTCTCTTGATTAATTTACGGTTAGTGACTAATGAATTGGAATGAGGCGTATGTTGTGTTTGTGTAACACTTTTATAAAATATACGCGAGTTATTCGGGAAGACCGGGTTTATCCCATTCTGAATAACTGATACGACGATAAGTCGAAGATGAAGACGATGGTCGAAGACCGGAAGTCTTCACGTCGTTTGGGGGATAACTGATGATCTTGATTGGGCTGTACACCCAAGAAGATGGAAACAGTTAGGGATCGTCCAGACGTACTTGGAGATCGATGGATATGCGGGGTACTAGGTGCCTCCGGTTTCGTTCAGACCCAGAACGGACTTGTAAATGGACTGTGTGTCTGGCATCGGATTTCATTCTGTGTGACTGATATCGGTTGCATAGGATGGTTTGCCTATGTGGCATGCTAAGATGCAAATGATCAAGGCTTCTGTTGAAAAGCAAAGTCTTGTGGTGATGATCAAAGCAAGGCCTTTGTGGCATAGCTTTGTGTAACGTTGATTCGCGAGCTTCACACCCGGTATGAACCAAAAATGGGAGAGGACATCAGGGAGGACTTGCGTTTCTTTCTAGCTAGAAGTGGCGTCAGTGGTTTTACACGCCCTGACGAGTTTGACTTATGTGGTTGTTGCGGTTGCGAGGCGCCTCGGTTATATCGGTTTCGGCCGAATGCATTCTGGTCGGCTGACGGACCAGACTTACACCCCATAGGGTGGGGAGACGTATTGTTCAGGCATAATAATCCACTCCGTGTGGACCGGCCCTGACGATCTAAAGGCTTGCCTGCGCGCTTGCCTGTGGCTCGGGCTAGAGAGTCACGAATCGGTTGAGGACTATCTTTTGCCTCGGTTCATAGATGGAAATCCAATTTCCAAATACGTGACTTTGCGGTTTTATGTGTAAACCTATATATGGTGGCATAGTGGCATGGGACGCTCATGCCGCCTATGATTGATACTTATGATTTGAAGTGTTTTATACACTATGCACTTATAATAGTATCAAATGATTTGTTTTAAACGTATCAAGCATTCTTTGGCTGTTATAAGGGAAAACCCTATCCTCGACTGCGTTGCATTGTGTGATGGGACCTGGGTCTTATAACAGCTTCATTTTTCTTTATTTAGCATTGCGCTGCTGTTTTATGCACTGGTATTCTTGGGAGGAAACCCGTTCCGTGTTATACGGCGTGGTCCCTTGATTTACCTAACTTTTAAAATAAAGAATAATAACTGTTTTAGTTCTCACACCAGTCACATGACTGACCTGGAGTTTATTGTTTTAACCTAAACTCTGGGTGCCCTTATTTTGACACGGGCAGCTAGTAGTTTTGGTTTTGCAGATTTATATTCACAGGATCCTGGTTTACAGCTGGAACGATATCCGGAAAGCTTTGTATCCGTATATCTCATTCTAGTTGTGTATTGTATTATTTTCCGCTGCGATGGATTTAAATGTAATTTAAATCTCTGATATTTCTGTGTAATATTCATTTGTTTATACTCTGTATATTCTTGTAATCTGATGCATTGTTGTAATATACAATGAAACGTTCTTCTGTATGCGTTCTGTTTTGTCCTGTTCTCAAACGATAGAGCGTTTCGAACGGCCTGGATCGGTTTAGCGACTGGTTCGGACCGAGCGAAATTTCCTGCCGTCACAGTTGGTATCAGAGCTTTGGTTTACAAAGCTAGAGAACAAGACACATTAGAAACATACGAAAGAATTCATCAGATATTGGATTAGCAATATCCAATGGGAATGACTCGTTAGAGATAGGATCAGTAGTATCCTAGAACGAGTGTGAAGAGTATATTTTTCAATTGAAAACAATCTTTGTTTTGAAAATTTAAATCAACTATTCGTATTTGATTATTTATTTATATTGATTTTGGACAATTCAGTATATAAAGAATTTGCATATACGCCTTGCAAACGTATATTCAAAGTTTTAATATATTGGATAGATATAGATTCACACTCTAGTCGCCCGAAGATGATTCTGATGATTGTAGCTACATCATCAGAATTAGTGTTCGAGTGTTGAAGGTGTGATTATCTATATATTTCCATTAGACTGGTGTGAGAACCAAAATTAGATAGGGCCTATTGTTGTGAATTGGCATCAAAACAAGATTTTTTGTATATGTATCAAAATTATGAATTTGAAACTCTAATTCACTAATTGATTGATGTTTGTGTTGTTTGCCTATTTGTTTGCTAATTTTGAACCATTATGCCTAATAGCATCAAATATTGAATTGTATTGAAAATTGGTCGCATGTGCTTGCATATACATATATATCATTGAACAGGTCATAGCAAGGAGGCTAGAGCCAGAGAATAAAATTTGTTTGCCCGACAAATAGGTACATGTTTACTACATAATTTCCTGTTTTGTTTGGGTGATGATGATTTTGTGAGCCTATTGGCTAGCCGCTTGGCTTTTTCTTTTTCTTTTTGAGATCTGAAGGACCGGGGAAGCTATTTGAAATTCCCCGATGCTCCCGGTGCAGGGGAGGTTATGGCGAAATTTTTCAAAAATTTAGGGTGTTAGCCAAATTTTTGAGATTTTAGGAAATTCTCAGAAACTAAAGAGTTGGAGAGTAGAAGCCAGATCGAGCGTAGTGTTGAATAATCAAACCACTTTCGACTTTGTTCCTTTTCGGGGACGAAAAGTTTTAAGTGGGGGAGATTGTAACAACCCGAAAATCTGGGCCAGTTTAAAATTTTTATTTTGGCAATTTTAGCGGATTTTGATTATTTAAAATGAATTATTTTAAATAATATCGACGAGAAATTTATTTTGAATATAATTCGAACGTATATATTATATACGTCGTCGTTAGAATATATAATAATTATATATAATTATAAAAGGAATTGAAAATGGCGCGGTAGTTCGAAAATTCGATTTCTAATTTCAAATGAATATACAGAATTCAATATAAGTCAGAATTGAACGAAACAAGAAATATTTGAATCTGTATAACTATATCTTTGTAACGAAGTTAACAAACTGAGATTTCATCTTAGAAATGATAAGATATGTCCAGTTTAAAATTAGAAATAGTCGCTGTGGAATTTATATATATTTTTATATATATAAGGCCCTTAAAAATAGCCGTTTTGCAAACGACCTCGGATTTCGACGAAACCAGTTTTGTTGGGTCCGTGATGTTAAGTTATTGCTAGGTTTCAAATTTCATAATTTTTCGAATCAATATGTGAGCGTGGCAAAGGAAAACGTGTTTTGACCATTTCAGTTGATTTTAATCGACTGGAAATTGGCCATTTTTCCAACGGTCTCGGAATTCGACGAAACTAGTTTTGTTAGGACCGTATCGTCAATACGAAACTAGAAAATATTTTTCTGGAATTTTTCTGGTTAGTATGCGACCCCGGTAATTTGAAATGTACGTTTAAAATTCAATATAATGTTTTAAATGTAAATTTAACGGAAACTGATTCAAACAGTCGAATCAGCTAGCGATACATATCCCATTGTGTTCGGAATGGGGGTAAAACGTATGGACGACAGGCGGTGGGCCTCGTTTAGAGGTCGTAAATAAAAGTTGCTTTTTAGTGGTAAATTAATTAATTAAATAATAATAAAAAAAAAATATCTTCTCTTTTAACCAGCCCCCCCCCCGATTAAAATCATTCCACAAAAAAAAAAAAGAGAGAAAAGGGGAGGAGCTGTCACTCCTCCACCGGAGGCCATCGCGGCCTGGCCACGCGCCGCCCAAGGCGCCGCGCATTCCCCCCCCCCCCCCCCCCCCGTCGACGAAGTGCGATGCGAAGGAACCCCCCCTACAACCGAATCGAGCAACAGCCTCGCCCACCCCCGTTGGACCCGCCTCCGACCTGCGACCCCCCCCCCCCTAGCCCTGACGCCGGCGAGATACCCCCCCCTCTCTTAGTAAGTATTTATTTTTATTTTATTATTTTATTTTTATTTGATATTAACAGGAAAATTAAGACTGATTTTTGTTTTAGAAATAAACTGATTTTTGTTTTAGAAATAAACTGATTTTTGTTTTAGAAATAAACTGATTTTTGTTTTAGAAATAAACTGATTTTTGTTTTAGAAATAAAACTGATTTTTGTTTTAGAAATAAACTGATTTTTGTTTTAGAAATAAACTGATTTTTCTATGCATTTAAAACCTGATTTTGTTTAAGAGAAAAAGTTTTAAACTTTAAGTAGAAAAAGGTTTGAAATTTAAAAGGAAAAAGTTTTAACTTGAAATAAGAAAAAGGTTTTAACTTTGAAATAAAAATTCGATTTTTATATATTTAACTTCGAACTAAAAATTCGATTTTTATATATTTAACTTCGAACTAAAAATTCGATTTTTATATATTTAACTTCGAACTAAAAATTCAATTTTTATATATTTAACTTCGAACTAAAAATTCGATTTTTGTATATTGAATAGTGAACTAAAAATTCGATTTTTATATATTGAATAACGAAGTCAAAATTCGATTTTTACATATGTAGAGGATCCGGGCAACGAAGATGACGAAGATGCGAAAACAATGAAGATTTCTATCAATGAAGTGCCGTGGAGCTAGGATAGCTATATGTGAGAATTTCTCACCTTTCAATTTTATTTCTAGTTATATATATATACTAGGATGCAGACGATGCTTAGTAGCACCCGACACAATCGTCCACAGACCATGGACTTGTTTGTTTGATTGTTTGGTGATTGATTGCGACATTGGTTTGAATGTGGTTTGTGATGTGAAAAATCGAATCGATAAATTGGTTAGGATTAGACGTGCGCCGTTATAAGGCGAAGGAGTAAGGCTAGGTTAGACTCTTACTCCAAATTTTGTGGTTTGCATAACGAAATTGAATGGTTTGATTGATGTGTGAATGGCGTGGGCCTTCACTAGACCGGGGATAAGGCTAGGCCTCGTCCCGTTTCTAGTATCGTGCCGTTATGCCGCCGAAATTTTCTAAAATAAGTTAGAAAAATAAAAATAGCATTTTTTTTAAAGAATGAACTGAATAGAAATTCATATGTTAAAATAAAATGTGTTATCGTTAAAATTATAATTTTTAACGTGAATGTGAATAAATAAATATTCATTTACAAACCAGACGGTTTGTTTATATACACCTATTTGAATGACGTTGATTGGGTCGATAAATTTTACGCATCGCCCAACTGCACAAATAAAATATGTGTTTGACTGTTTGAAACCCCACACGGGTGTTAGGATGAAATTTGAAGTTCACTCATCCTGATTGATTGAATATGTCGATCGGTTGATTGACAGGCTGTTATAAGCGTTGAGTATCTATATTTGATGCTTATACAGTATAGCGCACTTTGGTTGATGGTTGATTATTTTTCAATGCTATGATATACATGTGTTGTATGAAAATCCATATAATTAACCTTATATGGTAATTGATTGGGTCTCATTCCAATTTACAAAATAAAGAATATTATAAAATAAAAGTTCATGTGTTGACAGTACTCATTCATTGAGATTGGTCATGTGTTGGACGAAATATTTTAGTAATAAAATTTACATCTTTATCGATATAAAATAAAAGTTCATGTGTTGACAGTACTCATTCATTGAGATTGGTCATGTGTTGAACGAAATATTTTGATAATAACAACTATTTTGAAAAAGAAATATTTGAAATAGAATATTTGAAAATAGAGATTTATGAAGCCGTGTTGATTAGTTTGACGCCATTTTGACGTGAACGATATTTATATCGATTTTATTCATTTCGAAATGAATTGAAAACGATTTCGAAATAAATTGAATTGAAAACGATTTCGAAATAAATTGAATTGAATATATAACGATTTCGAAATGAATTGAATATATAACGATTTCGAAATGAATTGAATATATAACGATTTCGAAATGAATTGAATATATAACGATTTCGAAATGAATTGAATTGAAAACGATTTCGAAATGAATTGAATATATAACGATTTCGAAATGAATTGAATATATAACGATTTCGAAATGAATTGAATATATAATGATTTCGAAATGAATTGAATATATAACGATTTCGAAATGAATTGAATATAAAACGAATTCAAATTGAATTGAAAACGAATTCAAATTGAATTGAAAACGATTTCAAAATGAATTGAATTGAAAACGATTTCGAAATGAATTGAATTGAAAACGAATTCAAATTGAATTGAAATTTGAATTTGAATAGAAATGAATTTTGAAACGAATTTATAAAGAAGAATTCAATTTTGCCTTGAATTGAAATGGAAGTTGAAATAGATTTTGAAACGAATTTTAAAACTATTTATATAATTCGTTTTAAATAGAAATCGACGAAATATATTATATATATATATTATATATATAATATAATGGCCTGAATAGAACGCGCCGCGCCGCGGCAGTTCGTGAATTTCGACCATTTATTTCAAACGGACATTGCGGGAGATCCGACCGTCGGATTCTCCTGAAACCGGAACCGTTGGGTTCGTATCGAAAAGAGCTTTCTAACGAATATTAGAAATTTGAAATCTAACGGTTGGATTTGGAATTATGTCCAAATCAAATTCGAAAAAGGTCGCTGTAAGTGCAGTTCGATGGCCATTGATGGAAATCGACTGTACGGGCCTTGATAAAATTATTAAAAATAGCAATAATTTGTGTAAAATCATAAGAAATGATTTAGAAAGAATTGGGATGAAAAACTCCATATTTGAAAAGATAAAAATGGATTTTTATCGAAATGAACTAGTTTTGAACTAGAAATATAATTCTATTTATTTTTAAGTAAATAAATTGAATTCGAAAAGGGTTTTAAAAGTAACCAAAATTCCAATGATTGCATTGGAGTGGATTTGAATCGAAATTGTCTTCGGAATATTTCGATGTTGGAATTCGTGATTATACAGGTGTTGTTATGGAAATTTGAAAGATATATATGTATATCGTTATTTCCAATACGACATTTGTTAGTCGTAGAATTCGATATTGAATATAAGCCGATATATTTTCTATTCAGAGCCTTGTATTGAATATCGAATGTGATTTGGGTTTGTCGTGAATTGTGTCTTCACTAACACTGTTCTTGAACCCAGTTGAGAAAAGATTAAATCTTTTTATTTAGATTTAATGAAGTGTACCAATTAAATGATATTTAATTGGTATTGAATGGATATTGATTTTTGGGTTTATCGTGAACAGTGTTTTAAATAACACTCGTTCTTTAACCCGATAATTAATGGAATGTGATTTTGGGTTTATCGTGAACCGTGTTTTAAATGACACTGATTCTTTAACCTAGTCGAAGATTAAAACTAAGTGGAGTTTTAATGAATCTTTAATTAGATTGAAATGATCGAAAGTGGAGTATCACCAGTTTTGCTCCAGGCGATAGTTAAATCTTTAATTAGATTTGAACGTGAAATGGTAATTGAATTTACCGATAACACCGTGGTGTTAGATATGAAGTATTGCCAGTTTTACTTCATGGGATGAATAGGTTGGGATTGGGAAATTAAAACAAAAGATTACTTCGGTAAGGTTCGCTAATCCCGACTAGTTTGAATTGATATTCAAAAATGGATTAAAGAATAAATTCAAGGAATTTATCTTTGATAAAATTAATGGGAATCTTTCCCTATGAATGTGAAATTTAGAAACTAACTGTCGGTTAGCCAAGCAGAATGGTTTTCTGGATATTGATCTGATGTTGGTTTCGGCCTTCGGGGTTAATGTTTGGGGAATTATTCTCTTGATTAATTTACGGTTAGTGACTAATGAATTGGAATGAGGCGTATGTTGTGTTTGTGTAACACTTTTATAAAATATACGCGAGTTATTCGGGAAGACCGGGTTTATCCCATTCTGAATAACTGATACGACGATAAGTCGAAGATGAAGACGATGGTCGAAGACCGGAAGTCTTCACGTCGTTTGGGGGATAACTGATGATCTTGATTGGGCTGTACACCCAAGAAGATGGAAACAGTTAGGGATCGTCCAGACGTACTTGGAGATCGATGGATATGCGGGGTACTAGGTGCCTCCGGTTTCGTTCAGACCCAGAACGGACTTGTAAATGGACTGTGTGTCTGGCATCGGATTTCATTCTGTGTGACTGGTATCGGTTGCATAGGATGGTTTGCCTGTGTGGCATGCTAAGATGCAAATGATCAAGGCTTCTGTTGAAAAGCAAAGTCTTGTGGTGATGATCAAAGCAAGGCCTTTGTGGCATAGCTTTGTGTAACGTTGATTCGCGAGCTTCACACCCGGTATGAACCAAAAACGGGAGAGGACATCAGGGAGGACTTGCGTTTCTTTCTAGCTAGAAGTGGCGTCAGTGGTTTTACACGCCCTGACGAGTTTGACTTATGTGGTTGTTGCGGTTGCGAGGCGCCTCGGTTATATCGGTTTCGGCCGAATGCATTCTGGTCGGCTGACGGACCAGACTTACACCCCATAGGGTGGGGAGACGTATTGTTCAGGCATAATAATCCACTCCGTGTGGACCGGCCCTGACGATCTAAAGGCTTGCCTGCGCGCTTGCCTGTGGCTCGGGCTAGAGAGTCACGAATTGGTTGAGGACTATCTTTTGCCTCGGTTCATAGATGGAAATCCAATTTCCAAATACGTGACTTTGCGGTTTTATGTGTAAACCTATATATGGTGGCATAGTGGCATGGGACGCTCATGCCGCCTATGATTGATACTTATGATTTGAAGTGTTTTATACACTATGCACTTATAATAGTATCAAATGATTTGTTTTAAACGTATCAAGCATTCTTTGGCTGTTATAAGGGAAAACCCTATCCTCGACTGCGTTGCATTGTGTGATGGGACCTGGGTCTTATAACAGCTTCATTTTTCTTTATTTAGCATTGCGCTGCTGTTTTATGCACTGGTATTCTTGGGAGGAAACCCGTTCCGTGTTATACGGCGTGGTCCCTTGATTTACCTAACTTTTAAAATAAAGAATAATAACTGTTTTAGTTCTCACACCAGTCACATGACTGACCTGGAGTTTATTGTTTTAACCTAAACTCTGGGTGCCCTTATTTTGACACGGGCAGCTAGTAGTTTTGGTTTTGCAGATTTATATTCACAGGATCCTGGTTTACAGCTGGAACGATATCCGGAAAGCTTTGTATCCGTATATCTCATTCTAGTTGTGTATTGTATTATTTTCCGCTGCGATGGATTTAAATGTAATTTAAATCTCTGATATTTCTGTGTAATATTCATTTGTTTATACTCTGTATATTCTTGTAATCTGATGCATTGTTGTAATATACAATGAAACGTTCTTCTGTATGCGTTCTGTTTTGTCCTGTTCTCAAACGATAGGGCGTTTCGAACGGCCTGGATCGGTTTAGCGACTGGTTCGGACCGAGCGAAATTTCCTGCCGTCACAGTAGGTTCGGACTGGACCTAGTCAACACCCCGCACAAGAAGGCTCTCCGTTATGTCAAAGGGTTGAATGAGTCGTTACACAGTTTGGCCATGACCCATATACCTATGGGAGCAACGTATGAAAGGTTGGTACAGATGGCGTTGCTGAACGAAGAGGATAAGGGCAAGAAGGAGACAAAGGCAGAAAACTCTCAAGGGAAGAAAGAAGGTTTGCAGTCTTAGAAGACAGACTTTAAGAAGGGCGGGAAAGGCAACAAAGAGAAGAGGAAGTGTAATTTCTGTGGCAAAGTGGGGCACTTAGTGAAAGATTGCCGAAAAAAGAAGGCCAAGATGAATGGTGTGTGCTTTTCTTGCGGTGAGACAGGCCACATGGCTAAGGACTGGCCAAAGAAACGAGGACAGGGGCAGAGGGCTGGATCCACCTCAGGGGCACAAGTTCATGTGCTAGAGGCGCCACCTCTGCAACAGCGAGGTATAAATACTTCTGTAGAAAGTGTAGTTTACCTTTATGATCACCCCGTTCGCACTTTATTTGATTCTGGCGCATCACACTCCTTTATCTCGTCTGCTTTAGTAGAATCTCTGCACCTAAAAACTAGTATGGTAGAGGACCCCTTAATTGTTTCAAACCCAATTGGGGGCCCAGCTCATTTGTCTATGATCTGTTTGGGATTGAAAATTTCTATTCTAAGCATAGAATTTAATTGTAGTGCCTTTGTTTTGGGCTTTTCGGGATATGGTTTGATTTTGGGCATGGATTGACTATCCAGTAATGGGGCCATCCTCGATTGTGAGAAAAGTGTTGTTAGGCTCCTAACCCAGCTCGGTAATACTTTGGAAATTTCTTGTAATCCCTCGTATGCGGTTATGCTTAGTTATCTTGAATCGCTAGATGCCTCCGTTGAAAATTTGCAATCGGTTAGAGTGGTCCGGGAATATCCGGATGTCTTCGAAGAGGTGAAGGGCTAGCCTCCGAAGCGGGAGATAGACTTCCGCATATACCTTGTAGATAATGCAAAGCCCGTTGCGTTGCCCGTTAGACACATGGCTCCACGGGAAAGGAAAGAGCTCAGTAAACAGATTAAAGAGCTTCTAGAAAAGGGGTTCATTAGGAGGAGTATTTCAGAATGGGGCGCTCCAGTGGTGTTCGCTACAAAGGCGGATGGTTCACTCCGTCTATGTGTTGACTATAGGGAGCTTAATAAGCTAACGAAAAAGAATAGGCACCCTCTCCCCAGAATTGATGATCTGTTTGATTAGCTTGTAGGAGCGTTTGTTTTCTCCCAACTCGATTTAGTGACCGGTTTTCATCAGCTAAGGGTGGCTGAAGATAGTACCGATAAAACGGCATTCAGAACCCCAGATGGCTTCTTTGAATGGCTTGTCATGCCTTTCGGCTTGACAAATGCACCTGCTTACTTCGTGGACCTGATGAGTAGGGTATTCAGATATTTCCTCAATAAGTTCGTAGTGGTCTTCGTAGACGATATCCTTATCTTCTCAAAGAATGAAGAGGAACATGCTCAGCACTTGGGGGCAATCATGGAAACTCTGCGAGTCCATCAGCTAAAAGCCAAATTCTCCAAATGCCACTTTTGGAGAGAAGAAGTGAGGTTCCTTGGGCACATAGTATCCAAACAAGGGTTAGCAGTGGACCCTGCTAAGGTAGTGGCGGTACAGGATTGGAAGACACCAAGGAATGCAACTGTGGTCCGAAGTTTTCTAGGACTAGCAGGTTTCTATCGAAAGTTCATAAGGGATTTTGCGAAAATCTCAGCTCCGCTCACAAAGTTGACCAAGAAGAATCTAGTGTTCAGTTGGGACTTGGATTGCGAGTTTGCTTTCCAGTGACTAAAAAGGGCTCTTACAACAGCCCCAGTTTTGACGTTGCCAGATGGAAGCAAGATGTTCACCATTTATACAGATGCATGTGGGACAGGGTTAGGCGCCGTCTTAATGCAAGAAGGAAGGGTAGTAGCTTATGGAGGGAGACAATTGAAAGTGCATGAAAAGAACTACCCAACCCATGATCTTGAGTTAGCTGCCATCGTCTTTGCACTCAAGTCTTGGCGACACTATCTCCTAGGTGAGAAGTTTGAACTTTACACTGACCATAAATCGTTGAAATATCTTTTCTCGTAGAAAGATCTTAACTTGAGGCAACAGAGGTGGATGGAGTTTCTTGCCTCGTATGATTTCGAGATCTCCTATACTCCGGGCAAAGGCAACGTAGTGGCAGACGCGTTGAGCCGAAAGAAACTGACCCTAAGCCCGCTGTTTTTTGATAGACAAAGCCTAGAGTTTATAGCCAGCTTCGACTTTAGGCCTTCCTCCGATTTTGTACCAGGCTTGCTAGCATCTCTCGAAGTACGCCCAACTTTAGTGGACTCGATAGGGACAACACAATGCGAGGACCCTCAGCTTGTGGAGACGATTGATAGGCTAATTAGGGGTGAGACTTCAAGTCACCTCAACAGATACTCCATCGACGATAAGGGTTGGCTAAGGCGAGACGGAAGACTATGCGTCCCACAAACAAGGGATTTAGTAAAGAAGGTTCTCGAGGAAGCACATCACTCCAAGATGACGATACACCTAGGCGGAGATAAAATGTACTAGGACATAAAAAGAACTTTCTTTTGGAACGACATGAAGAAGGACGTAGCAGAATTCATTTCTAAGTGTATGGTGTGCCAACAGGTTAAGGCGGAACAGAAAAAGCCTGGTGATCTGCTACATCCTCTAGAGGTCTCGCAGTGGAAATGGGATAACATCTCAATGGACTTCATCGATGGGCTGCCTAGGTCTAGGAGAGGCAACACTAGTATTTGGTTAATAGTGGATAGGCTTACTAAAAGCGTCCACTTTTTACCCGTCAAAAGTAAAAGAACTGCCTCATCCCTAGCATCTCTTTACCTCAAGGAAATCGTTCGACTCCATGGAATACCATCCAGCATTGTTAGCGACCGAGACCCTATCATCTCCAGTGAGTTTTGGCGGAGTCTGCAAGAAGCGGTAGGCACATAGTTATGCTTGAGCACAGCCTATCATCCCCAAACCGACGACCAAACAGAAAGAGTGAACAGAGTTTTGGAGGACCTTTTAAGACTGTGCAACCTTGACTTCGGAGGGACGTGGGAAGACCATCTTCCTTTGGTGGAATTTGCCTACAACAACAGCTATCAAGCAACCATCGGAATGGCGCCCTTTGAAGCTTTACATGGAAGACCGTGCCGATCGCCCACTTGTTGGTGGGAATCTACTGATAAGCTCATACTTGGACCAGATATGATCCGAAAGACTTCAGAGAAAGTAGACTTAATATAAAGAAGGATGAAGACGGCCCAAGACAGACAAAAGTCCTACGCCGACAAGAGGGGGACCGACCTTGAATTTGAGGTTGGAGACAGAGTTTTTCTTAAGGTATTTCCGCTAAGGAAGGTTGTTCGTTTTGGAACCACAGGAAAGCTAGCACCAAGGTTCGTAGGGCTATTCCCTATCATTGAGAAAATTGGGAAAATGGCCTATAGATTAGAGCTACCCGAAAAATTGGCCGGAGTTCACAACGTCTTTCACGTTTCACATCTCCGAAAATGTCTACATGAGTCTGCTGAAGTGGTAGAGCCAAATATCCTAGAAGAAGCTGAAGTGGAACGCGAAGCAACCATAAGGAAAGTTCCAACCTGCATATTAGGAACGGAAGTGAAGAAGCTACGCAACCGCGAAGTCAAGCTCGTCAAAGTTCAGTGGAGCGACGCCGAAGGAGATGCAACTTGGGAAACTGAAGCTAAAATACGCGCAACCTACCCTTTTCTTTTCGAGGGTACATCTTTGATCTTTCCTTTTTCCTTAAGTTGCGCTTTTATCTATCTTTTTAGGTATATCTCCTCGACCTTATCTTTTAGGAAGAAACCCTATGGATGGAAACATGTAATTGAAACATGTTATGGATGATGGTTGCAAGTGGTTGCAAGTGATTGCTAGTGGTTGCTCGTGGTTGCATATACACACACAATCTAGGTTTTAGATCGGCTCAATCACTTCATATTGCATATGCATATATGTTTGCATTCGTATATGGTTGAACTTTAATGTGTTGTCATATGGATGTTGCATTTGTATGAATGATTGTGCACTCACGTAGAATCATGAATAGGAGGATTTGCATACATAATGGATTCATAGCACTTACATAATTCGCATTAAGGAGGTCAACTGAATCAGTAGACCGCCTGATTTTGCATTAGATAAGCACATGTACACACACACTTCGCATGTTATCATGAAGCATTAGAAGTCTTTTAAGGACAATGAATGCTCGTGTTTGATGGATGAGTAGATGGATGTTTGGATGTTACGATGTACATTCTTCCTGAACTTGAAGATTTCGGGACGAAATCCTTTTAAGTGGGGGAGAATGTAACACCCCGTGTATTTTATAACAGTGAAATTCACGAATTAAAATATAATAAATTTCAAATCAAAGTATTAAGGGAAACGGGATATGCCATTGTGTTCGTTTCGGAAAAATACGCGAAATAGAGTCCGAGTTTTCGAAAAACGGAGCCCGTATGACCAAATTATGGCCCGATGAAGTTTCAGAAAATTCAAATTTTGAAAACAGATTTGAATTTCAGCCCAATCAGAGTAGGCGGGAAAATTCCCGCCCAAACCCACCAGGTCGACCTGGGGTCGACCCTAGGGTCGACCTGCCAGGCCAGGTCGACCTGGGAGTCGACCTAGGTGTTGACCTGCCCCAGGCAGGTCGACTCTAGAGTCGACCTGAGGGTCGACTGGGGAGTCGACCTGGCCCCTGAGCCAGGTCGAACCCAGCCTACCCTGGCTGGCCTGGTCTGAGTTTGGTCGATTTTCTGAGCCTTGCCTTGTCACTAGGGCTAGGTGTCAACTCCTGATTGGCCTCTCCTTTGAACGAACGGCTATTATTAAACCAAGCTTCATCGACAGTCTAAGTCAACTCACAAACTCTATAAAAAGGACCTAAGACTAACCCTAATTCACACAAACAAAAATGGAGATGAGGCCGTCATGTTGCTGAGGAGAGACTAGGAATAGCCGTCAGAAATTGAGAGACGATTAGGAGATAATTTGAAAGCTTAAAGCAACGTTAATCAAATCAAAGCAACGCCTACAACAAAGGATAGCATCTCCAAATTCAGAATTCAGATTCCTGAATTGAAGATTCGTCATACGTTGTAAGTAGAGTGCTATTCCGATGTGAATTAAATAATTGTGTTGATTTATGAAGTAAGAAATGGAATTGTGGCGATAATAATTTATATTTGTATGTTGCTTTGATGCTAAACGATTTGGGAATATTATATTGTACGATTGGATATTTGCAAGTACGCGATTTGCGTTGGAAGTTAACAACGAAATGGAATTGTGACGATAATAACCTATATTTGTATGTTATTTTGATTCTAAACGATTTGGCAATGCTATGGTGTACGATTGGATTCATACAAGTATATGGTTTATGTTGACAACCACATGTTGTGGAATTTTAATTGGGGTTCATGCAAGCATATGATTTATATTGAAAACTACATGTTTGTGGTAGTTATTTACAACACCCATTTGATAATTGCAAGTATATGATTCATGTTGAAAGTAACAACTATGTGTTGTAATAGTTTATTTGAAATTCATGCAAGTATATGATTTATTGTTATGCCAACATGATGTATAATTCTATGGTCATCTTTAGTGTAATTTGGTCCATTTGAGTATTATGATTCATATGAAGTTATGTTGGAATTGGCATTATAGTTCAAGTATAAAAATCATGCTTTTGTGATAGTGACAAAAGCAAGCATCTTTGTAAGCTTGTATTAATTTTATGAACATGACTAAATTATGTTTGTTATTATGCCTAGTTGAAAACATGTTTTTAGGCTTATGTTGTTATCATAATCATATGATAATATATGTAAGTTACATTAGAATTACACTAGAATTACATCCCACTTGCAAGTTACATAGATAGGATGAAAACCATGATTATATGAATAGTAGGATTCATGTTCAATTATGTTTATGCCATGACTATATGAATAGGAGGACTCATGTTCAATCATGATTATGCCATAATTATATGATTAGAATGGTTCATGTTTAAGTATTATTTATGTCTTGACTACATGAATAGAATGATTCATGTTTTGTTTATACCATGATTATGTGAATAGAATGATTCATGTTTAAGTATTGCTTATATTATATGTTGTTACAATTGCAAGTTCACATGTGCCTACCTTATGTTAATTGAATCGTTATGTTGCAAGTTCATGCGTTCACACTCCCCTTTTTATGTTACCTTATAAACACCATGTTATAAGCCTCCCCTTTTCATATGGCTAAATTGGGTTTAAGTGTTAAACCCAACACACCTTACATTGGAGCGAACGTATAAAACGGGGGTAATGACGTTGGGGCTAAAATATAGAACATATGTGTTGGCATGTTTAACGCATGCCAACAACCTTGAAAAACAATTAAGTGGCATGAATAAATCTTAATCAATAAAGATGAATTTGAATAATGGGCCGCAAATATTTACATATAAAAAGAAAAGAGACAAAATATGTAAATGTAGAAAATACGATGTGTTTAACCCGAGGTTGGATTGAGTTATGATGTAAACCTGCCCGGAACCGCCCGGCTGTCCAGTAGTCACAACAATACCTATCCAATATGGGTGGTTAAACACGGAGCCCAATAAGGACCCGAGGTTAGACTGAGTTGTGGCATAAGACTGCCCGGACCCAACCGGCAACAGGCAGCCACAACAATACCTGTCTAATGTGAGAGGTCAAGGCTTTAATAAGACAATTAAGGCTGAGTCAGGATTGATAGGATTAAGTGAATTAAGACTTAATCAAAATAGAACATGCTAAACTAAACAGACTGATTGGGGGTTAGGTTTATAAAACACTTAACCAACTTAGCATGTTGGCTAGAAATAGAAAACCTAGTAGCGGGGGACCCTTTTCAGCAGTAACCCTACAAGGTATCATGATACCCTGAAACTAGGCAGGGTGGGGCACGATTACTGGGCTGACTGTAAGAGGCCAAATCGACGGCGGTGGTGCAGCAGTGTAGGTTCTAACGGGGTGCGGGCGTGCACACACTCCAGCGCAGAAAAATAAGGCACTGGGCACCAGTAGCATACCTGTGCATTCTAGGATTGTGTCGGGCCGCCACCATGGGACTTGATACACCCCATGGTGGGACCAGCATAGGTAACTACAACAACGGAGGCCGTAAGACACATGTAACTATGCGAGTAGGAGCCGATCATCATAAAATGGATCACTTCACCCTGATTATGGGGTGCCTGTTGGGAACTAGTTTATATGGATACAGAGATTAATATGGGGTACGATAGTATATTCGACCCTAGACAACTTAACTTAGTTTATGGTGCTTTCCCATTTCTAGTTTATACTTATCATACCTAGTTCTTTATTCATAGACTGAATAGTCCTAGACTTACTCAGGCTTTATGTCTGACTCTACTTTTCTTTCGTCTTCTTTTCTTCTGTTCCCCCCTCCCCTGGTCCACAGGGAGGGAATACCGCAGCTTGACCATCCTTCATATCCAGCTTGAAGAGAAAGAATGTATTGCTTGGATCTTTTCGTTTCAGACTATGGCTTTGGACAGCAATTATGGGACTTTTGCAGTTTATTTATGCTTTCTTTATGCTTCTTTGAATAATGTAATCAAGACAGTTATGAAGATGTTATGTGTTTTGGGAGTATTGTAAGACAATTATGGTATGGTTGGTGTAGCACGTATTTTAATGAAATAAAAGTTGTTGTTTTTCCGCTGTTCAAAAATATGTGTTCTTATATCTGTCTTGTATATCTGTGACTTATACTTATAAACCTCCACCAAAATTAGGGCATTCCCTTTGAGAGTGACCCTAACGGAGGTGGGGTGTTTCACTACTTCACGACCATCTAAGTTTTGCATTCTATTTGCGGGTCTCTCCTTTGTTTGTTTATTGCATTTTTGGTTTTTTTTTGGGGGTACACGAAGAAGATGAGCACGCATTTTGAGGGCAAGAGACGGTAAAAGTAATAGTTACAAAAAGGGGTTAATTAACTCAAAAGGCGCTCCACTTCGGTATACTTGTTTTCGGAAAAGCATAAGCGTTGGGAGATGTTGACACGTTGGATTTATAAGAAAACAAAGTGTTCCACATCCGCCTATCCTCTATTCTACCTTCTATTGTAGATAATATATATATATATATAAGTATATGTATATATAAAGTATGCATATCTTTAGATAGTATTATCTGTATGTCCTTCTAGGAAAGGATTATTCTTCATTTCTAGAAAATCCCTACAAGCCATGTAGTTATTCAGTAGTTCCCTTATCAATTAAGAAGCCTATAAGAATCTAAGGGGTGTAAGAAATAAAAAGTTAAAAAGTGAAAAAAAAAACTCCCTAATTTAAAAGGCAGTTAATGGGAATAAATTAGTGATTTAATTATAATTCATGGAAGAGATAATGAACAAATAAGAAGTAAGAATTTGGATTAAGACAAATTATCGTCCATAACATAAAAGGTCAACAGGAGAAAACGATATTGGAATTGGAAAATATTAAGGATGTAATAAAGGCTATTTATGCAAAAGTATGAACATTCAATTTTGAATTAAATGTCCATTAGAACGAGCGTTGTTTAATGGGTAAAATGGAATAAAGGACACTTATAATGACAACAATTAGGAATTTTAAGAAGTGAAAGTATAGGAATACGGAAGAAAGGATTCAGTAAAGGACATAGATTTTCGTAGAATAGTTTGTTAGAGGGATTAGACAAAAATATTAACAAACCTATAAAAGTGATTTTTTGGCACACTGTTAATTATTTTGAAAAAAGGAATTTTGACATTTCAATTATAGACTTAGGTTGCATAATAATTCCATTTAAGAAGGAAAATTCGAAATATAGTTTTTGAGAAAATAAACATTTTGAGGAATATGAAAAAGTTTACGGTTTCTTCTATTAGGTGAACTATAATTTTAAATTTTAAGCAAAACAGACAATTAATTCATTAATTAACGAATAATAGTTAACATTTTTGGTATGAGCTTTAAAATGATAGAAATGTAAGTGTCAAGCAGCAAACAATTATAATGGTAAATTTATAATTGTCATTGTCTTGACATGACAGGCTTTTATTGTTAAAATGAATTTGAAAAGATTATTTTCTTAAAAATCTAGTATAAGTCATTGCAATAAAATTTGACGTTCCATTAGAAATAAAAATGAGAAAGAAAACAAGATATATACAAGTTTGACAAGGTATATATCATAAGTATATCCATTTGAGAGAGAGTGGACAGTAAATTTATTTACTAAGAAAATAAGGTAGAATTTGAAATGGTAAAATTCTCATATAATAAGGAGCATATGAGGGGGTAACAATTCTAGGAGTAAAACAAATGGGAAATGACTAGTCCAATAAATCAATTCAGAAACTTGTGATTTATTTATGACTATTAAATTTAATTTATGAAAAGCACCCTCAATGTGTAAATAAATTGTAATGAGTAATTAAGCATTTCCTAAATTAAAATGCACTATTAGTATGAAATCTGATAAGAGTAT
Source organism: Allium sativum (assembly GCA_030737875.1). Classification (NCBI taxonomy): domain Eukaryota; kingdom Viridiplantae; phylum Streptophyta; class Magnoliopsida; order Asparagales; family Amaryllidaceae; genus Allium; species Allium sativum. Next base: position 607,180,066 of record CM060926.1, on the reverse strand, counting down.
ATAGGAAAACTAGTAAAAGTTTTCAACTTTATTGCTAAAATAAATGTAGTCTCAAATTAATGAACATATTTTGGAAAAAACAACTTATAATGAGAATATGTAAATGAATGTGTTAAAAAGCTTAATTACTACCTGATTTAATATTGAATTATTAAAATCTCGTTTTTAAATAAAAACAAGCATTTACTCCATAACCTTTGTCATTTTGAAATGCATTAAAGACTGACACTCAGAAAACAAATAAAAGGCAAGTGTTAAAATAAGAAGAAATATTTTTCTCTTAATTCTAGAATTTATGGATGTTTGATAAACGTTATAACTGTTAAAATAGGGTATTTATTTAAAACGTTTTTATGAGAAAGATATAAGTTATTAAGCTTTATTATTAAAAGTTTTATTGTGTGAAGTAATAAAGTATTTTGCACAATTTAGCAATAATTGTCATTAGAACTTTTCGGAAGCTTAATTTCCACATAATTCAATCTTGGGTATTAATTGAAATTCTAATTTCTAGAATAGAATGAATAATTGTTTATTAGCTATTAAAAAGTTTTATTGACCATTTTTAAAGAGTGAATAGTAGGCATTTAAATAATTAATAAAGTCAAGTGTTTAAAAAGAAAGAGTGTTTTACTCTTATTTTGAACATTTAGTTAACATTGAATTTTTAAATAAAGGATGTTTTATTAAAAGAAAACATGTATTGATATTGGGAGTAAGTATTAAAGTGTACGCGAAAATTGAACATCTCAAGTTTTAATAAGATATTAAATATCTTTTTTCGAATTTGTGAAAGTTTGAAAATAATTTTTTCAAATTTGTGAAAGTTTGAAAATAATTTTAATAATTACAAGAATGTATTTTCTGTAATCACTAAAACTTTCACCTTATAAAATGAGATGACTTTGGGATAATAAGAGCAGCTAATCAGGTAAGCTAAAATTAGGTTCTAAGACTATGTAAGGATAAAATTACACAGCCTAATCCACTAATTTTAGAGTTAGTACCAGAAGTTTCTGTTTTAAAGCTGGTAAGATGTAATATTTCCAGAGTCAAGGGTTGGTTGTGAATTATATTTCCCTAGATAGTTGGTTTAAAGATTAGTACGTTTATATCACATTTAGCACTTAATATATATAAATAATTGTAATGTAACTTACAGTAATTCGTGACTTTGGAAAGAGATTCATGGATATCAATTGCGAATTTAGTAGGCAATAAATTTGTAATTAATGAAATCAAAAGTGGATTTTGGGGACTGATTCAAAAAAATAAATTGATTTGGAGAAAATGGATATATTTTCAAGCTTATAAGAGCTAAAGAGAGTTAAGTAAATATCTATGGAATGGCCCAGTTTTGAGAATAGATGGACCCCAATTATAAGAAAGGCAAAGGTGGAAAATTTAATGAAATGGATTGGCATCTTAGGAAATTAGAATAGAAGTATTTGGACTAGAATACAATTTAAACCACTTAATTGTAGGATAGGACTTTCAAAAGAGTAATTTTGGATTGTGATCACTAATGGTCCCCCATATTGATTAGATAAGGGTATAAAACGGTAAAAATAAAGGATCACTATCTATATCTGCGATGTTGGGATTTGAAACCGCTATTAAATTTTGAGATAAATGCGTAAGAGAAGATTTTGTGGGGATACTTAGCTTAGTGATCTACCATATATTGGATTTGGAAGTTAACAACAAAATTAGATTTGTAACCTACATAAAGGAAGTGGGTGATGATTTTTGAAAATATTCAGTGAAGAAGAAGTTTAGCCTTAGAAAATGACATCCTCAAGAATAAGAACCTGAAGCAAGAGAACAAGAAGTAAGGCTTAAATATTTGATTTGTGTTAACCATTTTAGTTTGAAAATGACCATGTTTGGTTTGCTTAAGGGTATTTGTTTAATATTTATAAATTTGCCCTTTTATTGTTTTTCACAAAAGAGAATATAAGGAACATACACAAAATATAAAGAATATGATGTGTAGTTTTACGTATTTGCACGTAGATTATACTATCTATTCAAAATAAGAAAATACGCATTCCTTGTAATTTCAAATATGTCAATATGATTGTTTGGGCAAATTTATGGAAATTATAACAAAAGACCTCACTGGGATTTAAATTCTGGCAAATTGGAGCATAGGAAAATATTCTAGTTATCAATATAGACTAAAGCATTTATTCATTAGAATTGAAATTTTGATTTAGGAAGCTACTAAATTTTTGAGTTACATCTCATTTGAAGACTGAAGGACAAACTGAAGATGACCATAGCTTTGGGAATAAGAAGAAGAGTTTCATCTTGGATCTCTTAGAAAATAGGAATACTTTTTATTTTAGGAGTAGCGTAATTATCTTTTCTTTTTGTAATTAGTAGGCACCCTTGAAAATTTTCAAGAAGACCATCTACAATACCAAAGTATTGATAGAACAACCATTGATAAATTTCCACTCGAATCAAATTTGTGGTTAGACTTTAGAAAAAGTCTAATTTGATTAGGAAGCTTGTGAAGGATAAAGTGCTAATATTGTATTTTGGGCTTTCCCAAAGCTAGGGAGATATATGATATTATTAATGAAAGGATCCCGTGACCGTTTTATGTTTGACAAGATACCTTTAGAGTATAGGGAATTTTGGGAGGGCCTAATTAAGAACGGGGACAAGGACGAAACCTTGGGAATCTTGTGCCACCATAGATATTTTGGAGCATGGGATTTCAAGGCTCCTCATTATTTAGATAGATTGGTTCGAGTACATAAGGAAGAAAATTCAAAATAAGGTGTGACGACCGCCCTATACCTTCCGCACAAATCGATGAAAACATGAGTTGTATGACGTACTAGGCCAATACGGAACGATCATCAAGGGTAGAAAACATAAGCGGAAACATGTCGTATAACTCACAATGCAAGGATAAAATATAATAGAACATATCACTACATCATATCAGTGAATTTAGCACACAAGGTTGCGGGTTATAATTCGGCTAATAGCCGTATCAAATTTATCAATGCTCAGATCTGTATCAAACAACAGTTTGCGATTCGCACCACCCCAAGCACTCCAAATCTGACCGTCCATCGTGAATTCTCCGGATCGGTTAATTTGATATGGCTTAGGACCAAATCTGACCAACCACCCCAACCTTATTTAAATTTGATTCGATTGTTGGCCATTTCAAAATCATGTCTTTTTTGTGTAAAACTTTTGGCTGAAAAAGCACTCCCATCCCTCCAAAATTTTAATCCTTTCAGGTTCTCTCCCTCACTTTTTTATTTCCCTCGTCTAATATTATATCTCGTGCCCTATTCCATTTTTGAAAATTGCTACTAAAAATTATAGAAATCCGATAGTTGTCTGCTTAAATCTGCTTCTTTGTCATTGCCTGCAAATCATGCGTCTCTATTACTAGTAAAATTTTGGTTTGATTCAGTTTCTAGTAATCGATACTTTTTGCGCTATCGTTTCAATTCATGATCAACATGTTGTAGGCCAAAGAGTTATTTATTGGTTTTTACCTAAGGGTGGTTACAAAGCAAGGTTGGACGTTGAAGAAAGTTAGGTTTTTGCAGTTGGTCATATTACACCATGGTTAGTGCACACGTTATTTGATCTATTTCCTTGTATTTGGTAGTCAAACTGGATATGTAGAATATGAACCTTGAATTTTGTTTGTTAAACTGCCATACTCATTCCAGTAAATAACACTAGTTTTAGGTTAACTAGTTAATTTATGTGCTGAACAATACACAAGAATTAGCTAGTTTTATTTACTTTTCATGCATCGGACTTAGACGGATGTACTGAAATTAACTTGCTAAGGCCTGAAAATGTACTAAACCTAGACAAATGTAATGAACCTAGCTAGACAAACTAGGCTCGCTAAGGCCTGAAAATTCCATTGATGTTTTAACGAAGAAAGATACAGGCATGTGTGAAGGAGGGGGGCCCATTTGTGATCCAGTGATAGATGAAAAAAAACACCAGCTTGCCAATGAAAACATCTATTGATTGATGCGATTTGTAAGTTGTAACAATTTTTGAATTCATAGGCGGCCAATATGCCATTCTGTATAGACAAAAAGTGGATTAGTGAATCTAATCAAAGATCTCCATACTATATTGATGGGGTGAACATATTTATTTGTTTTATTGAAGAAAACGGTGGTAAGAAAGGAGTGTATTTATGCCCTTGCAATCGATGGCAAAATGTGAAGATGTTCAAATTAAACGAAATTCATTTTCATTAGCTTAGATGGGGTTTTATCCAATCACATAGCATGTGGTATTTTCATGGGGAAAAAGGGTGGAGATGGGAAAACATCAACCAATTAGTAATGCCACAAGTACTAACGAGGTTGAACATATTGTGATGGAAGATCTGGTCAATGATGCAAATAGATTTCATGATTTTCAACCTGAAAATCCATTGTTTGATCATGCTAATGTTGGAGAGCAGTGTACGGATGATGGCATTTGGAAGGCCAATGAAAGCAAGAAGTATACACCAATTTATGAAAGTGCAAAAGAGTCACTGTATCATTCATGTCCAAAAGGGATAACGAAATTGTATGCCATATTGAAAATTAATAGCCTGAAGACCCAATACAGCTTCTCAGATAATTGTGTGACTGCACTACTCGAACTAATGAAGGAGTTACTCCCTGAAGGTAACACGCTGCCGACGAAATACCATGACATGAAGAAGTTCAATAAGAAAGTTGGGTTGAATTACAAAACTTATGACGCATGCATCAATGATTGCATGTTGTACTGGAAAGATGATGCGAATAGAATTTCTTGTTCAAATTGCAATGAACCAAGATATATGACATCTTTTAAAGACGAGAGAAAAGGAACCAAAGTAGCTTAAAAGACATTAAGACATTTTCCATTAATTTCTAGATTGAAGATATTGTATATTGTACCATGGATAGCAGATGCAATGACCTGCCATGGTCGTGCCAAGTCTGATCCAAACGTAATGCGTCATCCATGTGACACTTCTCAATAGAAAGCTGTAGATTCTTTTGACCAAACATTCGCAGTCGAGCCACGAAATGTCATACTTAGAATAGCAACAGATGGTTTCTGTCTGAATGCTTCTTTTACTAACCCTTACAGTTGTTGGCCGATAATTGTAGTACTGTGTAATCTTCCTCCATCTATGTGCATGAAACGGGAGTCATTCAATGTTAACACTGTTTATTTCTAGGCCAAAACGACCGAGGAAGGATATTGATGTTTATTTAGAGCCGTTGGCAAACGAGTTAAAGCAGTTATGGGAAGGAGTTGTTACATATGATTCATCAAATAAATCCGAGTTTACAATGAGATCTAGGGTGTTGTGGGCGATCAATGATCACCCTGCTCTTGGGACTTTATCGGGATGTACAACTCACGGTTACTTTGCATGTCTCGTTTGTGGGGAAAACACTTGTTCTTATCATCTTCCTAAAAGTAATAAGATGTGTTTTATAGAACATCGAATGTATCTTCCAAACGGACACAGGTTTCGATACGATAAGACAAATTTCATGTCCCGTTTGTTTGAAAAAATGGAGTTTCTGATCAACATGGTAGGAACTTTGACTAATCAAGGAATTCACGCACCGTTAACTACATTGGATGGAGGACGCATCAGTACACAAATCAGTGCATCAAAGGGTGTTGCTTCTCTGATCCAGGATACGACCAATGTGGTGAACAATCAACGATGTGAAATTCTCAACTCTGATCTAGACATAATAGGAACAGCTATTTATTAACAGTAAGAAATCAAACTTCCCTTCAAATTTCAATCTATTACGTAATTTATAGTTAGCTTAAGCATTTATGGATGAATGTTGCAGTGCCGGCTCTAGTTCATATATAAATTAAAAAGTGTTTGATTGCATCTACTTGCATATAACTTGTTTGCAGGAATTTTTTGGATATGCCCGATGGGTTGGTTTCATTTTCTTTGACCTTATTGCTAATGATTCTCAAGCGTGGACTTAAAGTCTAATAGATATGTACTCCAGTCTTCCTGTTTTAATAAAATTAAGCATATTTTATAAATACTTTCCTTTGAAATTCTCGACTTTATTACAACAGGTACTGTATGTCGAGATCCTACGTTATCCAGATGCCATGGGATTGTTGTACCACTTACACATGAAAAAGTGGTTTTGGACAGTATACTACTACCAGATAAGAAAACCACCAAACTGAATCGTCAATTTGCAGAGACCTTTGATGAAGTCAGAGTGGGTGGGTTTGTGTGTCATGTGAAGTCCCTGATTCGATATCTTTAGATGTTGGAGCAGGTATATATAATTTTACACTTGACAGTTGGTTTACTTATGAAATAAGAATTCCATGACACTTGTGTTTGCATTAGTTTCATGAACTCTCTTTAGTGGCATACACATGCATACATGAGACACGATATGCACACACGAACATAAAGCGACGATACTGACCTAACCAGACCATAACTGCCATGATGTAAGCAATAATACATCGGAATGTTCACTTTGAATATCGTAGCTTGGTGTTCCATTTTTGTTACTATAAAAATACTATGAATATTATTTGTTATTGTTCCACAAATTGATTGATCCACTGATAATTCATGTGTGTACATCTGCGTTTCATGAGGAATTGTTTCGTATTGTTTTCCTTGATCATGTTACCCTTGACTATTTGCCCATGTATTTGTTACAACACCAAACAAGCGACAACAAACTGTCCTTTGTTGGGCATATGGAATTGTTTCGTGTTGTCAGTTGTTTGGTGTTGTGACCTTCCATATGCCTATTTCTATTTCATGAACCTAAACTTTGTTGTGACCTTCCATGTAGTCGATCAAAAGTCGGTGGATACCCTGAAAGTAGCAATATATTTGTCAACTATAGTCTATGACTTATCGACGAGTTGACTGACTGGACCTCTGTCAACTCGATTACTGCAATAATAACGATGATGCCATTAAACTTGCACATGTATATGCCTATTTGCCCATGTATCTTTGTCGCCATTACTGACCTCTATGATGCAGCGCCTATTTGCCCACATGCCATGTATTTGTTACACTTAAACTGTGCACATGATTCGTGTGCACATCAACATTTAGCATCTATCTTATGCTTATCAATGCATGATTTGAAACATATAAATTTTGTACATTCAATATCAGCATCTTCTCATCACTACTTTAATTTACAGCAACGTGGACTACATAGCATGATCAGCACACTCAATTTTCCCAGTCCGATCCTGCACTTTTATCACATATGTTTTTTCTTTAATTAAATTTGCTACTTTCAATAACTAGCTCAGTTTTATCAGACTTTGTAATTAGATGAAAAATCTGTGATAGTTTCCATTTAATAATTGTACGACACTCTATAAATTGTGTTATGAAAATTCTTGTTATGCTTTGTGTATAATTTGTGCTATGATTTATATAATTGTGATATGGTTTATGTTATGGAAAATGTGTTGTAGTTTCTATTTATATATATATATATATATATATATATATATATTACACACACGCATATATATAATAAGATACGGTTTAAGACCATGTCTGCCTGACATCATAGATATGGTCAAAAACAGTTTCTAATATATAGTAAACCAGCGTACGTTGTAAATTAGCTACGGTTTATATTCGTATCTAGTTTCCCTTTAGATACAGCAATGAGCCGTTTTTTTATTAACTTTAGATACAGCTACGTGGGCGTATCAAATTTTCATTTGGGCAAAGCCTATAGCTGTATCTAATAATTAGACACACCTTTTTTTGATACGGCTTACAAGCATGCCAAATCGTTGTAGATACAGCCACTAGCATAGTCTAATTAGCATATATGTTGTAGTGTATACAACATGCAATAGTAGCGAAGCACAATTAGGCAAAATCTTAAACTTTTCAAATCATTGTGAAAATATCCATACATCAAACTGGATTACATCAGAGTCTGTACAATACGCCTCACAACAGGTTCACTCAGAGTAGCACACATCTACAAAATACAGCGGAAACAACTAATAGTAGATAATTGGAAATAATGTGTCAGCCTACTGCTCTTCGTCGCTTAGTAGCATCGTCCTCATAAAGATCTACTACATGCTACCTACTACCTAGTCTGCCCATCCACAACCGGATGAACAACCCAAGGTAATAAGAGGGAAACATAAAACCTTGAGTCAGACAATAGTCTTAATGAGTGGTAAAACAGCTATCTAACATCATTAATAAAGTATATGAGAAGTAGGCAGATCAATCATCTAATCTACCAACAGATTAACAGAGAAGAACCCCAACCCGTCTCCTCCACATCCGACAATGATAGCCTTTCCCAGATAATTAGAGAATAAACAAACACTACATTCATATCAACCAGTTATCAAGCGTAGACCCCCTTAACTGATTTCAACATCCCCAAGCACAAGCCTTGAAGATCTAAACCAACATCAGACAAGCACCCAAGAGATATCTCCCTCAACCTCGGACAATCCACACAAGAAGATACAAACAATAACATCCATGACTCTGGCTATCACCGCCTGTCTTGCCTTTAAACCACCGTTAATCCTATGACTGGCACATATTGTCATCCGTCAAGGGATAATGGTAACCCCGGTTCTAGGAAAACTCCATACGCTATCATGACTCGTATCTAGGTCTTTCATTAATACCTTGGGTACTCGACCAGACATCTTCGAGGCCTTTGGGTGTCCCCATTATAGCCCTGCTTTGAATCTGCTAGAACCTTCGACTAATGATAATCCCTCATCCTTCAATAACACTCGTCATCCATCTTGAAGACTATCCATAAACTCAAGCGCCTTCTCGATCATCCATTATCCACGAGCTCAACATCCTTGAGTCTTCTTCATCACTTCGTTGCATTTCATCGATCAACGAACACTTCATCATGCTTCGAACATTCCATCTAAATTATCATCGAAGCTACCCCCATCACCGAACCAAAATAAACATCATTTAGTTCAATACTTTGATGGACCACCCCCAACACTTATGGATCAACGACCGATCCATATGGATCGGCAACCAATTGATCGCACCGCTTCATGCGACTTTCACATCACTGGATCGCCTCTTCACTGGAGCACCGGTCCATAACACACTGATCCATATTCCATGCAACCCAAACTCCTATGCAATCCAACTTCGGTCGGATGATTTCACTCGAACCGATCAACGCCTTCGTGCGATCCACACTTGCCACCGATCCAACTGATCCATCTACATTTCACATTCAACATTCACCACCGACCCATTACTAGAACGACCCAAGTTCGCTAAGTCGAACCGATCCATAACTGCTTGGTCACTTCAGCTTTATATACTTGAGCCACATGATCTAATCCATGCTCTGACCTGATCCATGGTTGCATTACACGACCCATCAACGCCGACCCATACTTGTGCGGTCCATGCCATACCTTTCACACGCCTTCGGTCGATTCATCATTTCTTGCACCACAAGCCAGGTGCTCCACCAAGACGTGTGATCCATCACCAAATCTGCTTTTTGCCTAGTCGGTCCATCCATTTTTTGGCGTACACTCTAGGCGGTCCATGCTACTTTATGCGATCCATGCCCAGATTTACCTTTTCGGCGAACGATACATACGATCTAACACTTCACGAAGAACATCTATGTAATCAATTCATCCAAATTGACCAATTTCATCCAAACAATTAATATCACACCAAGAAATCATCAAACAAACATTAGCACATAATTAATCATCATACAATCATATGAAATTCACCAAATCATGATAAAACAATGAACAAATTAATAAATGGATCTAAACTTGCATAAATATAAGAATTAGCATATGAATTTACAGTTATAATCATGCTAGATTAGATCCTATGGTGATTCGAATAGAAAATGTACTTACCTCCATTAGATCTAGGTGAAAAATACTTGAATTGGTGAAAATATGATCTAACAAACCCATATACTCGATTGAATCCGTGTGAGAGATGCTTATCACTCACCAAATCCGCAAAATAGCTTGAAATTGATTAAATTTTTATCAGAACAACGAAGAATAGCAAAGAACGGCCTCCGAATCAATCAACTTGATGCGATATAACCTTCTTCGATGTTGATCTTCAATCTTCTTATGTAAATCTATGAATTCAATTAAGTGGAGAGGATTTGGTTTAGTCGGAGAATCACAGTCACCCAATCAAATGAGAGAATGAAGAAACTAAACTATTCTCTCAACCCCTACCCTCCTATTTATAGTCAAAATCCCCTAGCCGTAATGGGTCTCACTAATTAGCCCACTAATGACTAATTAGTCTGTCTAGAAAATGTGCAGCACTAAAACAATGATTCCTCCCAAACCGCTAAGCCATATCTTTAAAGTGACCACTCTACGGAATTGTAAGCACCATTTCCAACCTAATGAAATTGATTTCAGCACCTGATTCAATCCCAGTCAAAAGTCATGCCCTGTACAAAACTAACAGGGGAAAATGGCCACAAATAAAATTGATAAAAATCACGGGTCTTACATCCCCATGAATAACATATTAAAATATGAGAATGATCCGACCCTTGAAGAATTAAATAAAAATATTTTACGATTCTCTGATACGTAAGATATGGGTCGTTACATTCTCCCTCCCCCCACCTTTTGGAATTTAATCCCCAAAATTCCAAGAAACCAGAAACAATTCTGCATGCCTACCATCCACGAGCATCCAATCTACCACCCAATCTAACATCCAATAAGCCATGCATCCATAGTCTTAACCTAGCACGTGGAACTCTAATAATAGTACAAGTTACAATGGCGTAAGGTGAAACAACATTCATGGGTTGAATTAATATACTTGATAGGGAATCCACTGATTAGATTATTGAACAATTTTGAAATCCTTAGCATTCTTGCAAGTTTTGGAATTTGGCTTAATGTCTAAAACATTCAGATATATATACTGACATATAAATTTGAAATGATCAAATTTCACATGGGTTTGAGAAATACAGTCAAAAGTAAAATCTGTCTGTTGTTTCCCTTCTACATTAAAACTCTTCAAGTATGAATATTATATATATACACCAGCTAAATGTATTATATTGTACTGTTATAAACTGGTATACGTATTTTGTATATATCCTTATCTATTGAAAGACATACATCAGTATGGATGATTCTATATATTCCCTTTTAAATCATAAATTACAAACATATGTATGTTACTACTTTCACTACTAAGTGCAAGGCATTGACCTTTTGTGCATACTAAGTAATAGAATGAGACACTTTATACTTTTAAAGTAATGCATATGTTGTTTGGTGAATGAAAAATGGAAGAAAAACATGTATTTACACTGTCCTTAATTTTATACATTATTGAATGTACATTCAATAGCAAATCTGATTTGTTAATTGAATAATTGCGAAAATTAGTTATTATACACAGTGTATTGTATAGAACAATCAACAAACATTTGTTCTTATTTGTTTTATACATAAACTATATATAATAATTTTTATTAATATAGTTGGGCACTCAAACCATATACCTGTATTTTATTTTATGTTGGGCTTTTGAAGCTTTATAACTTATGTTACTCGACTATTTTAACTATATGGCTTCAATACATTTTGCAAAAATAATGCACCAACTAATAATATTATAGCTCTTGTGTAATTGGTTATATCTATGTTTGAGATAGAAGAAAATATTGATTACACATATATTTATTGTTTCATAGGTTTATATGAAGTTGGCACAATGTTATGAACATTGAAGTTTGGATCAGTGTGGCTGAACTGCCATGTACATATAGACGTATAGTAATTGTGCCATTGTTTGTGGATTCAAAAGCAATTTTAATATTATAAGCTGGTCTGAACTGTGTACAAGTAATTATAGAATATAATAATTTTATGATAGTGTGTAAAATTATGAATGCTTGTATAACATAAAATGTATTATGTCTGTTATATGCAGTATTGATGTTCTGTAGTTTGTAGTATTATAGTTAAATGCTTAAATGTAATCGTTGATACTTTGATATGATGATTCTATGAAATGAACCTCATAAGTATTTGTGTCCGTTTTGTTTGGTGCAATATAATTGTATTGAATGATGCATTGAAATCAATATTGATGTGTAAGTGTATCAGATTGAGCATGAAGATCCAAAACATGATACAAACTTTTATGACTGTTATAGATTAATATATACACTAGTTTTATGCAAAATTGGCTTAGTATATAAAACCAATAGGTAAGGTCATATTATTTGGTTTCAGAAATATATGTACATTAAATTGGGCCTTGAACTCAATGGGCTTCGGCTTACATAAATATAAGAGTCACGTTATTCATATACACGCAGAATTAAGGGTTATATATATATATATATATCGTATGCTATTGCTTTCGGTTCAAAATGTAATATCTGAAATTTGTTCAGTAATTTTGATTACTAAAATATTGAAATGTCCAAAAAAAACTAGAAAATAAATTTTTTTGTGATATAATATTCAATATATATATATATTCACTTATTGTGTATATACATAAATTATATATATATATATATATATATATATATATATATATATTTTAATGCAAAATACATATATTTTGATATGTGTATATTACATTGATATTGTTCGCCACTACGAATTATAGATTCCCTTTAAAGCAAATTTTGTTATATTAAGTCATGGTGAAGTCTACCAAAAGTACACCCATCAATAGCCAATCTCATTGGATGTAGGTAATGCCAAAGCATTGTGCATCCTTTTATTTTGGTTATATGCGGTAGGATTAATTGTGGTGCTTCGATTGTATTATTGGGTTTGACTTAACTAACGCTGCATAATAGTATTTATGGCCTTAGAGACAAAAAGCATGTATTATTCTATGTTTGAGCATATGAATAATTCAATGAACAAAATGTTCATCATGCGATCCAAGAATTATATACGATATAATTAACATAAGATGTCTACCTAAAAGGTTGTGTTGTGGGGTGTTAGCCAAAGTTAGGTCAAGGCATGACTAGATATGGATCTTGGACCACCATTATATACACACACACACACGCTAATATATACATACATACATACATATATATATATATATATATATATATATATATAAATAGAGGGATGTTAATTTGAGTGGAAGCTTTTTTTAGTTTAAATTATGTATTTATGTTAATATAAATTTTGATTGTCAAAAAAATTGTATTTATATTAAATAAATATTACATAATCAGTTATTATTTATTATCTACTATAGATATTAAATAACAAATAACTCCGATAATTTAAATTAATCCTTAAGAAGGATAAATTGAATTAAATCAAATTTCTTGACTAACATTGAAATTTGAGGATTGTCCTCAAACAAATTAAATGTAATTGTTTTTGAAATATAAAATGATCTAAAATGAAAGTTGAAATATGACTTCAACCGAGTAAGATATAAATGTTATAACAATCTATTTATACATCTCTAGAATAAGATACTGGATATGAATCACATAGATGTATGTGAATTTACAGGAATTGCAAAACAAGTAGAGATCTGACAAAAGGACAAGTGGACTTACAATTGGAAATAAAGGAAATGTTGCTAGAATATCCATAGGAAGTTGCTTCTTGTTCTGTGTACTAGCTTAACTGAAGAATGAAAATAATCGTTCTTCTGAAAATTTCATTTAAAATAAATGTTATAATAAATCTTGTTTAAACAAGCTTGAATTTCGTTTGTATTAAAAGAACAATTGTTATTCATTTTATTTAAATGTACTATCTTATGGAATATCACAAGTAATTAGTGATATTTATAAATCATTAACTATAATGTGTTTGACATAAATGCTAAGCAGATTAAATTTAATGATTTAAATCCAATACACCTTTAGCATTGTCAATTAGCCCATATGAACAAGAAATACATATCAAAACTCCATAATAATGGAATTTTGAGTTCATTTGATTGCAAATCATATGAAGAATGTAAACCTTGTTTATAAGGAAAAATAACTGAATCACCTTTCACTTGACACACTGAATGGGCAGGTAATGTAATAACCCGGAAATCCGAGCCAATTTAAAAATATTATTTTGGCAATTTTAGTGAATTTTGAATATTTAAAATGAAATAATTTAAATAATAACGATGAGAAATTTATTTTGAATAGAATTAGGACGTATATATTTATTTGAATCGTTGTTAGAATATAAATAATTATTTTTATATATAAAAGGAATTGAAAATGGCGCGGTAGTTCGAAAATTCGATTTCAAATTTCAAATGAATGTACAGAATTCAAAATAAACCGGATTTTAGCAAAACCAAAAATATTTGAATATATTTGAGAATATCTTTCCAACGAATCCGAAAAATTGAAATTTCATAGCGGGAATCAAACGTTACGTCCAGTTGAAAATTCAGAATAGTCGCTATGGAATTCTGGCCCTTAAAAATGGAAATTTTGCAAACGACCTCGGTTTTCGACGAAACCACTTTTGTTGGATCCATGATGTCAAATTATTGCTAGATTCCAAAATTCATAATTGTTCGAATCAATATGTGAGTGTGGCGAAGGAAAACGCGTTTGACCAGTTTCAGTTGATTTTAATCGACTGGAAAATTGTCATTTTTCAAACAGTCTCAGAATTCCACGAAATTAGTTTTGTTAGGACCGTATCGTCAGTACGAAGCTAGAAAATATTTTTCGGGATTTTTTAGAGTCCGTATGTGACCCCAGTAAATTGAAATGTGCGTTTAAATTCAATATATAGAGTTATATTTTGATTTTGACGAAAACTGATCGAAACGATCGAATCAGCTTACGATACATATCCCATTGTGTTCGAAATGCGGGTGATTAGCTAGGGACGACAGGCGGTGGGTCCCGTTTTGAGATCGAAATTTAAAGTTACTTTTAGGAGGATAAAATAAATAAAAATATAATTAAACAATATCCTCACCTTTCCTTCCTCTCTCCCCTCTAAGTCAACACCCCCCCGGTCAGTTTTCCAAATCAAATAAAAAGAAAAAATAGAAAAAAAATGCAAGTTGGAGGATCATCGCGCTGCTGCTCCCCTCCTCCGCCGACGAACGCCACCGCCCACTCCACCAGTGTCGCGCCGCCCTCCACCTTCCTCCTCTCTGCCTATTCTTCCTCCTAACCTCTCTCTCCAATACCCCTTAAGACCACCGCCTCAACCATGATGAACCACCGCCAATCGCCACTGCTCCTCCGCTCCCTGACCCTCCGACGAACCTCACGCCACCCCCTCACTGCCCAGTCATCGCTCCAGCTTCCCCTCCTCCCGCTCCTCCTTCTAAAACCCTAGAAATGGTTAATATTTTATTTTTGTTTTAATTTATTTATGCGACATAGAAAAAAAAGATTTGATTTTCAGTTTTAAAAGATTTCATTTTAATTTAAAAAGATAGGAACTTTATATTTAAGAAGATATGAACTTTAAACTATAAAGGCGAGATTTTTAAAATATAAAGGCGAGATTTTTAAACTATAACGGCGAGATTTTTATATATATAAATTTAAAATAAAAATTCGATCTTTTTATATGATGTAGAGAATAAAAATATAATTTCTATATGATGTAGAGGGTAAAAATATAATTTTTTATATAGCTAACGAAATAAAAATACGATTTTTATATTATATAGATAGTAAAAGTTCGATCTTTATATAAGAAGTAGAAATATAAAAATATAATTTTTATATAGAAAGAAGCGTTGTAAATATATATGAAGTAGAAATAAAAATATGATTTTTATTTATCAAAATGAAATGATAAAAATATAATTTTTATATATGAACAGCGTGAAAAGGACTGCATTGGGATTTCAAACAAATCCAAACGGTTCAGAAGTTCAGAAGTAAAGCACGGCGGAGTGGAACCCAAAGGTGAGAACTCCGCACTTTTAATTTATTTTCTAGTTGAAATATATACTAGGATGCAGACGGCGCTTAACGACACCCGACACCCGTTGTCCACAGACCATGGACGACTTGTGTGATTGTTTGTGTTGTGAAATTTGGCTATTAATCGTGATGTGAAAAGAATAATTTCATGTGTTGAAATAAAATAATTTCTTGTGTTGAAATAAAATAAGTTCATGTGTTGAAATAAAATATATATTCATGTGTTGAAATAAAATATTTATTCATATGTTGAAATCAAATATGTATTCATGCGTTGAAATAAAATATATATTCATTTACAAATCGAACGATTTGTTTATGTACACCGATTTGACTGATATTGATTGGGACGATAAATTTTACACATCGCCCAACTACACAAATAAAATCTGTGTTTGATTGTCTGAAACCCCACATGGGTGTTGGGATGAAATTTGACATACACTAATCCCAATAGTTAGTTGTATGTCGATCGATTGATTGACATGCTGTTATAAGCGTTGAATAGTTATATTTCATGCTTATACAGTGTAGAATGCACTATGGATGATGGTTGATTATTTATCATTGCTATTATATACATGTGTTGTATAGAATCCATATAAATAATATTATATGGTAATTGAGTGGGTGAAACACCCCACCTCCGTTAGGGTCACTCTCAAAGGGAATGCCCTAATTTTGGTGGAGGTTTATAAGTATAAGTCACAGATATACAAGACAGATATAATAACACATATTTTTGAACAGCGGAAAACAACAACTTTTATTTCATCAAAATACGTGTTACACAAACGATGCCATAATTGTCTTACAATATTTCCCAAAATCATAACTGTCTTGATTACATTATTTAAAGAAGCATGAAGAAAACATAAATAAACTGCAAAAGTCCCCTAATTACTGTCCAAAGCCATAGTCCAAAACGGAAAAGATCCAAGTAATACATTCTTTCTCTTCAAGCTGGATGTGAAAGCTGGTCAAGCTGCGGTATTCCCTCCCTGTGGACCTGGGGGGGGGGGGGGGACAAAAGAAAAAGAGGCGAAAGGAAAAGGGTCAGTCATAAAGACTGAGTAAGTCCTAGTGACTTTCAGTGTAAAAACGGTTAAAACAACATGTCATGTATGAACAGGAACTAAACTCAAGAATGATGTCAAGGTGGACAAGATAGACTAAGGTGATCATGATAAGTCAAGACAAGTCAAATAAAGCATCGCATGTTCAAGATTCGTTGCCTCGACTGTACTAGTATACTAAGCCCAGGTCACAAGTTAATCACGAACTAAATCCCATGGACCAATATCATGAAATGACCCTGAAACGGGGTCTGACCCAAGTACGGGGTCCTACGGAACGCTTATCTAGTCGACCGGCTCCCTACAAGTTCTAGCTCATCAAGTGTCCGTGTCATATGGCTAATCACGAATGTAGTCACCTGTGCTGGGTCCACCTTCGGGTGTATCAGCCCTAGGGTGTCAACCCCTGACACGATTTAAGATGCACAGATAAATCTACTGATACCCAGTGTCTGCCCCGGATACGTGCAGGACCGTAGTCCACCGAACCTACACTGGCGTACTCCACTGCCGTCGTTCACCTCTTACAATCAGCCCAGTAATCGTGCCCCACCCGGCCTAGCCCCAGGGTACCTTGATACATCTAGAGGGTTACTACTGAAAGGGGTCGTGTCTAGGGTTTCGCCTAATAGATTAGGTCATGTAATTCGTGACCTAACCCTCCTAACAGATTAAGTCATGTAATTCGTGACTTAATCCTTTTCCAGTCTAGTCATGTCAAGATGGTTAAGTATGTCATTTCAGTTCGTGACTTAACCCGCCTACATGTCATTTCAAGTTGGCTAAGTGTTGTCGTTTTCAAGTTCATGACTTAGCCCTACAAATCGTGTTCAAGTTGGTTAAGTTGACTTTTCATGTTCATGACTTAACCCTAATTGGAATTAATTGATTCGTTAATGCACCGAACCACTCACATTGGATCCTATTGTTCGTAGCCACTAGATTTGCCGGGCGGTTCCGGGCAGGTTTACGCTACGAACTCAACCCAACCTCGGGTTTCAAGAGCGATGTGACCAACTACCCACATTGGATCCTATTGTTTGTAGCAACTGGATTTGCCAAGCGGTTCCGGGCAGATTTACACTACAAACTCAACCCAACCTCGAGTTGGTCACTTTCTTGTTTTCTAAAGTCATGCCCATGTTCTTATCAGATTTTCTGCTATTTCCATAGCATGTTCATATGTCAATTTCGTGCCCAACTAAGGCATGTTTTAAGGTCAAGTTATGGCATGTTCAAGTCAAGTTTTCGTGCCATATTTCATGTTCTACTTATGCCAAATTTCACAGTTTATGCTTATAATTAATTCAAGTTTTGCCTATTCTACCCAATCGTATCCCCAACGTATATAAACGTACTTCGTTCTCAAGCATAAACAATTCAAGAGATAGAGGGGAATAACACCAAACATGTGATAGGCATATGTGACAATTCCAACATCACTTGCATAATAAACAGGCTATAACATATCACATGGTTTCAATACTAGCATGATGATAACTTGGCATAGTAATGATTCCAATTTAGTTTAACATGATGATTTCAACTTTACATCATAGGCATAATAATCATTGCGGGCGTACTAATAATTTTATTACAAACATGAAACATTAAAGGCATAGTAATCCTAATAGGCATAGTGGATTCCAATTTAGCATTTTTTAACATAATGATTCTCCTAGACATAATGATTCCAATTTATCATAATGATTCTCATCTAACATTATAAACATAATGGTTCCAACTTAGCATTTTTAACATAATGATTCTCAACTAACATTATAGACATAATGATTCCAATTTAGCGTTTTTAACATAATGATTCTCAACTAACATTATAAACATAATGATTCCAATTTAGCGTTTTTAACATAATGATTCTCGACTAACATTATAAACATAATGGTTCCAATTTAGCATTTTTAAAATAATGATTCTCAACTAACATTATAGACATAATGATTCCAATTTAGCATTTTTAACATAATGATTCTCACCTAACATTATAGATATAATGATTCCAATTTATCATTTTTAACATATCTAACATTATAAACATAATGATTCCAACTTTTCATCATAACCTTCCAATACCCAATTTTTCATTAATCATGATGGGTATATTAACATTACAGACATAATTCCATCAGTAGTCATAGACATGGTTTAATTAGCATCATAGGCATGGTTTAATCAACATAAAGATTTCAATAAACATAGTGATTCCATGGACATGTATTAGTCCAACTTTCCAAACAGTTAAGCCCAAGTGATTCATAACAACATCAAAATCATGACAAGTTTAACTTGCAACGTTGCCATAGCAATATCCCCAAATTATAATTCAAAGATAAACAATATAAACATGGATTAACAATAGTTCCTAAATCCGGTTTCAATTCATGGCATGTCCATATTGTTTTATCGTTTTTGCCTAAAAAGTAACGTAGAACTTACAATATGAAGCAAATAATCCAAATAAATATCCCAAATCAAATAGCCCCAAATTCATTGTCTAAAGCGTCGTAGTTGTTGTAGCTTCTAGTTGTAGCCTTCAAGAATCGTCCTTCGTCTTCTATAGTTTTGTTCTTTGTATTTTTAATTTAAAGCTGTAGGTTTAATGGTGGCGGCATGAGGCTGAAATGAAATAGTATGATTTAGGCTAGGTCTTAGGTTCTTTTTATAGTGTTTGCAAGTTGATTTAGACCGTCGATGGAGCTTGATTCAATAATAGCCGTTCGTTTAAGGAGAGGCCAATCAGGAGCTAACACCTAGCCCTAGTGACAAGGCAAGGCTCAGAAATTCGACCAGGCCCTGGTCAGGCCAGCCAAGACCTAACTAGCCAGCACATTCTGACCTGGGCGCACTTGGCAGGTGCGTCAGGATAAAAATGCACTGGCACACTTCCCAAGTGCGCCAGTTCATTTTTGTTCTGGCGCACTTCCCAAGTGCGCCAGTGCATTCTGACCCGTTTTCTGGTTTTTCGCCCAACTTCGTTCGTCCATATCTTCTTCATACGATATCCGTT
Organism: Allium sativum; assembly: GCA_030737875.1. Lineage (NCBI taxonomy): Eukaryota > Viridiplantae > Streptophyta > Magnoliopsida > Asparagales > Amaryllidaceae > Allium > Allium sativum. Next base: position 607,159,973 of record CM060926.1, on the reverse strand, counting down.
TTACGCAAACTCGGACTCTATCTCAAGCAGAATTCCGAGACGAACGCAATGGCGTATCCCATTTCCCTTAATTCTTTGATTTCAAATTAGTTATACTTTAATTTGTGCATTTCACAGTTATAGAATACACGGGGTGTTACATTCTCCCCCACTTAAAAGGATTTCGTCCCCGAAATCTTCAAGTTAGGAAGAATGTATATCTTAGCATCCAAACATCCATCTACTCATCCATCAAACACGAGCATCCATTGTCCTTAAAAGACTTCTAATGATTTATGATCATATGCGAAGTGTGTGTGTACATGTACTTATCTAATGCAAAATCAGTCGGTCTACTGATTCAGTTGACCTCCTTAATGCAAATTATGTAAGTGTCATGAATCCATTATGTATGCAAATTCTCCTATTCATGATTCTACATGAGTGCACAATCATTCATACAAATGCAACATTCATATGACAACACATTAAACTTTAACCATATACGAATATAAATATATTTATGCATATGCAACATGAAAATGTGTCTGAGCCGATCTAGTGCCTAATGTGTATTCATGCATCCACGAGCAACCACTTGTGACCACTTGCAACCATTTTGCAATCATAACATGTTTCAATTACATGTTTACATCCAAAAAGATTCTTGAGACGACCCGATTTCCCGTTCTCACGGAAACAAGGTTATCTTTTGGAATATAACATAGAAACATATAATAGCAGAACAGAATTAAATAAATACACCAGAATGAACAACAAAATATACTGGATAAAAGTAATCATCAGAGTTACACAGTATACAGGATCTTACTTAGTACAAATACAGTTCAGCTATACATAAATGTCTACAGCGGAAATAAACAAAATATGTACAATAGGAGCTGAACAGCATAAAAAGAAATAAATGATAGAATCCATCTTCAGCTCCAGCTATCCAGAAAGAACCAGCTAAACCTGAATACAAGGCTGCCCGTGTAGAAAAAGGGGCACCCGAGTTTGAGAGTGAAACAAACTACGAGTCAGTCATGGGACTGGTATGATAAATCTACTCAACACATATATATTTGGCTAATCACAGGACCACGCCACTTTCGTGGAACGGGTTTACTCCATTGGATTGCCAGTGCTTTTAAAACAAATCTTTCTTTTAAACATCGCTATGCTTTTTATAAAAATGAAGCCATTATAAGACTCAGTTCCCATCACACAATGCAACGCAAACCGAAGGATAGAGTTTTACCTTATAATGGCCAAAATATGATTGATACGAACAAAACAAAGGCATTTGATATTATTGCTAGTGTCTATATGTTTTGAAAACAATTTCAAATCATAATTATCAATCATAGACGGCATGGGTACCATATATCATGTCGCCATATATATATACAAGCAAAATCGCACTATGTCGTATTTGGAAATTGGATTTCCGTCATGAACCAAGGCAAAAGATAGTCCTTACCGAATTCGAGACTGCCTAGCCCGAGCCTCAGGAACAGCCGCAACTGCCCCTTGGATCGTCAGGGCCGGTCCACCGATGTGGATTATTATGCCTGAACAATACGTTTCCCCGCCCTTTGGGGCGTAAACGAGCCAACGAATGACTCCATCGGACCCGGATCGTCCGATCAAACCGAGGCGCCTCGCAACAGCAACAACCACATAGGTGAAAAGTATATAAATGTCAGGGCTGGTAGGTCACTGACACCACCCTAGCTAGGAAGAAACGCATGCCCTCCCTGAGGTCCTTCTCCCGTTTTAGGTTCATACCGGGGTGTGAGGCTCGCGAATTCACGTTATACACAAAGCTACGCCTCACAGGCGATGCTTTGATCATCACCACAAGACTTTGCTTTTCAACAGAAGCCCTGATCACTGCATCTTAGCGTGCCACACAGGCAATTCATACCGTGCAACTGATGGTTATCAATCACACAGAACAAATTCCAATGTCGGACACACAGTCCATTTACAAGTCCGTTCTGGGTCTGAACGAAACCGGAGGCACTAAATACCTCGCAAACCCTTCGATCATCACGTACGTCTGGACGATCACCACTCATTATCCATATTTCGGGATGCCTCCCAATCAGGACCTCGGTTACCATCCAAACGAGGTGAAGATCTCCGGTCTTCGACCATCGTCTTCATCTTCGAATTTCAATCGTCGGTCGATTATTCGAAATGAGAATTAACTCGGCCTTTTCAAATAATTCACGTATATTTAGAATTTCAAATCGATTTATTTCAATGGTTAAATTATTCGACAACACCAATTGTGTTCTTTATATAGTTTTCACACCAAACACATTCAACCATCAAACATCACATAAATCAAGCAAATTCAGTTTATTTCTATTCCATATCGCTTACGATATTTTATAACTATTTATCGCTATTTTTATTTATTTTAAAATAGCCATTTTATTCAAAACGACGCTTCGGGCCATAAGGCGGCCGTGGCGCTGTTTTTCTTCAGATTTGATTTACACATATCTGAAAATCTAACCGTTGGATCTTCACAAAATCTACATCATTAGAAAGGTCTTTTCAAAACGAATCCAACGGTTCCAGTTTCGGGAAAATCCGACGGTCGGATCTCCCGGTACAATCGTTTGAATTTTCGATTTCAAAATACGAACTGCAGCGTCGTTATTCGATTAAATATATAATTATATATATATATATATAATCGCTTCTGGCGCTGTTTTTCTTCAGATTTGAATTAAACATTCCAGACAATCCAACCGTTGGATTTTTACAAGGTTGGCGCCGTTGGAAAGATTATTCCAAGGCGAACCCGACGGTTGAGATTTCGGGAAAATCCAATGGTCGGATTTCCCGTACTAGTCGTTTGAAATCACGGTTTCAAAATACGAACTGCACGGCTTCGTTTCGTTTTAATTTTATTTATATTTATATATTTATATAAATATAGTTCATTCAACAATTTCAATATCGTTTTCACTTCAATAATTTTTCTAACACCTTAAATTTTGGAAAAATTTCGCCATAACCTCCCCTGCACCGGGAGCATCGGGAAATCGCAAATAGCGTTCCCGGTCCTTCTAATCTCAAAAAGAAAAAGAAGAAGCCAAGCGGCTAGCCAACAGGCTCAAAATCATCACCCAAACAAATCAGTAAATGTGTACCTATTTGTCGGGCACAAATTTTATTCCTCTTCTCTAGCCCCTTTGCTATAACCTGTTCAATGAATATGCATGTACATATATATACAGTCCATATCATTTTTCATTTTCTATTCAACTTCATATTTGATTTCTATTTGATTTAAAAACACCATTCATTCTAATGTTACATAAATAGGTGCAAATCATTTCATTAGCTAATTAATGAATATTTCAACTCATATATGTTTATTTTGAATAAGTGGCTATTTTTAACACTTCACATTTCAACGATTTATGCATATAATAAAAAGGTGATTTTTATTGTAAAACAATCCATTTCAAAACACTATTCTTCTATATAGTTCAAGTTGGTGATAAAAATGAAATTTTTATCATAAAACAATTTCTTTTAAATCGAGGTTATTTTACATAGTTCATATAATCGATAAAAGGTGATTTTTATTATCAAACAATTTATTTCAAAATATGAATACAATTCAACACATGAATTTCTAAACAACGAATGAATATCAATTCAACACATGAATGTTTTCTATAGTTTTTATATATAGATAAAAATGTGATTTTTATTATCGAACAATTTATTTCAAAATATGAATACCATTCAACACATGAATTTCTAAACAACGAATGAATATCAATTCAACACATGAATGTTTTCTATATAAGGAATAAATATAGTTTAAGCATATGAAAATAATTCAAACACACAAATATTATTCAAAATTTCGGCAGCATAACGGCAGGGTAGTTACACCGGCACCGTCCCTAGTACGGCTCCTCGCTCTACCTTAAAACCTCGCGGTTTTTGACAATGGGAATCATGCATCTAGTTCGCACGCAGGCGGCATGTATATATATTTATTTCATTTCCCACAAACTAATCCTATGTGGTTTCAACCAAATATTTCACAATCACCAATGGGTATTTTTCAACCGCAATCAACCAATATCAATCACAAACAATCCCAAACAATCATTCGCTATCAATCAAATTTCCACAACAATTTCAACCAATAAATATCGTCCATGGTTTGTGGACGAGGGGCGTATATATATATATATATATATATATATATATATATATATATATATATATATATATATATATATAGAAATTCACTTTTACTTCACACATATATATATAAATTTTAAATCAGAAATCTCACCAATAGCTATCCAACTTCAAGACTCTTCTTAATAGAAATCTTCGCCTATTTGTCGCTTTCGCCCGTATTCTCTACACATGTAAAAATAGAATTTTTACTATGCTATTCAATATATAAAAATCGAATTTTGACTTCGCTATTCAATATATAAAAATATGATTTTTACTTTTGCTTTCAACATATAAAAATATGATTTTTACTTTTGCTTTCAACATATAAAAATATGATTTTTACTTTTGCTAAAAGAAATCAGTTTTATTCTTTTACAAAATCAATTTTTATCTTTTTATAAAATTCAGTTTTTACTTTTTAAAAATATTCAGTTTTAAACTACTTTTTAAAACAAAACAGTTTTAATCTTTTTAAAACAAAACAGTTATATTTTTAACAAAATCAGTTTATTATTTTTATAAAAATCAATTCAGTTTTTATCTTTATTAAAAATCAATTCAGTTTTAATCCTTTTAAAAACAAAATCAGTTTTAATCTTTATTTAAAAAATCTGTTTTAATACTTTTATATAAAAAAATTTCCAGTTTTTATTCTTTATAAAATCTGTTCAAAACTCGAAGAAAAAAAATAGTTTTGAATTCTAAAAAGACAGTTTGAAATCAAAACAAAAAAAACAGTCTTTAAACCTAATTAAAAACTCAGTTTTTAATTTATTAAAATAAAATAACAAAATGCTTACAGGGGGGGGGGGTTCTCGCAGATCGACGGCGGTGCTTCTCGAGCTGGGCGGCGCTAGGGCTTTGAACGGGGGGGCTTCGGGGTCGATCGCTGGAGGCGGGGCTTGGAGGCTCGATCGCTGGAGGCGGGGCTTGGAGGCTCGATCGCTGGAGGAGGGGCTTGGAGGCTCGATCGATGGAGGCGGCGCGATTCGATTCAGGGTTTCTTCTTCTTTTTTTTTTTCTCTGTATAAATCGAAATGAAAAAGGGGGGCCAGGAAGAAGATAAAGGGGAGGGAGGGAATTTTTTTTTTAATTATTTTTTAATTATTATTTTTGCAAATAGGTTGACTGTTACACTCGACCTCGAAACGAGGCCCACCGCCTGTCGCCCATAGCGTTTCACCCTCATTCCGAACACAATGGGATATGTATCGCAAGCTGATTTGATCGTCATAGTCAGTTTCCTTTTGAATTTTCATTTAAATCATTATATTGAATTTTAAACGCACATTTCAAATTACCGGGGTCACATACTAACTAGAAAAATTCCAGAAAAATATTTTCTAGCTTCGTATTGACGATACGGTCCTAACAAAACTAGTTTCGTCGAATTCTGAGACCGTTTGAAAAATGGCCAATTTCCATTCGATTAAAATCAACAGAAACTGGTCAAACGCGTTTTCTTTTGCCACGCTCACATATTAATTCGAAAAATTATGAAATTTGAAACCTAGCAATAACTTGACACTGCGGATCTAACAAAAGTGGTTTCGTCGAAATCCGAGGTCGTTTGCAAAATGTCCATTTTTAAGGGCCTGAATTCCATAGCGACTATTCAGAATTTTCAACTGGACATATCTTTTGATTCCCGCTATCAAATTTCGATTGGTCAGATTCGTTAGAAAGATATCATCAATTAGATACTAATGTTTATGGTCTCACTAAAATCCGGATTGTTTTGCACCCGGTATAGTCTGACAAAGTTTGAATTCAAATTTTGAAACCGCCACTTCGCTTTAGGCCTTGTTTATAATTATTATTAATTATATTCGGTTTCAATTGTCGATTCAAACTTAGTTTTCATCGCCATTATTTAAAATATTTATTTTAAATATTTAAAATCCATTATTTTAGCCCATTTAAAAATTTTAAATTGGTTCAGATTTTCTGGGTCGTTACAATCTCCCCCACTTAAAACTTTTCGTTCCCGAAAAGGAATAAAGTCGAAAGTGGTTTGATAAATCTACAATCCCACAATACAACAACCAATTCGTTTTTAATATTCAGAGTATAGAATAAACAATGCACATCCATGGGAAGAAAATAGCAACAGAATAGAGAATTAAAAGGTAATGCAAAGTAGGTTAAATGTACCTTGCACCAGAGTCAATCAAAGATATCTACTCGGCATCTAGGATAAGCTTTCTGAATGCTCTCCTCAGTTTCCCAAGTACAATCTCGCGGATCTCCACTCCATTGCACTTTGACTAAGCGAACCTTCTTGTTCCTCAGCTCTTTGGTTTCTTTGCCGATGATCTTCAGCGGCTCTCGCCTCACGGCTAACTCTGGAGTAATTTCAATATCCTGCTGAGCTGCTTCTTCCACGATCAAGTCTGGATCATGAACGTGCTTTCGAAGCTGAGATATATGAAATACATCATGCACACCAGGCAACCAGTCAGGCAGTTTAACTTTATATGCGAGAGTCCCAATCCGTTCCAAAATAGGAAACGTACCAATGAATTTGGGTGCCAACTTTCCAGTTTTACCGAACCGGATAACTCCTCTCATCGGCGATACTTTCAAATATACATAGTCGCCAACTTCAAAGGATATATCTCTTCTTCTTTTATCGGCGTAGCTCTTTTGTCGGCTTTGAGCGGCGAGTAATCGCTTCTTAATAAAATCGACTTTGTCGGCAGCTTCTCGAATCATATCGGGACCCAACACAAGTCTATTTCCAGGCTCGACCCAACAAGCAGGAGATCGGCACGGTCTACCATACAATGCTTCGAATGGCGACATTGTTAGACTCGCCTGGTAGCTGTTGTTATAAGAGAATTCAGCCAAATGCAGATGGTCTTCCCATGATCCACCGAAATCTAAAATACAAGCCCGCAATAGATCTTCTAAAATGCGATTCACCCTCTCAGTCTGACCGTCTGTCTGAGGATGATAAGCGGTGCTCAAGTTCAACTTCGTTCCTAGCTCGACTTGAAATGCTTCCCAGAATTTGCTAGTGAATATTGCATCTCTATCACTGACTATTCTGAGCGGCACTCCATGTAGTCTAACTATTTCCCTGAAGTATAACTGCGCCAGACTCTGAGCGGTTCTATTTGATTTTACAGGTATAAAATGGGCGGTCTTCGTGAAGCGATCTACGATCACCCAAATACTGTCATTTCCCTTTCTGGTTCTGGGCAAACCATCAATGAAATCCATAGAAATATGTTCCCACTTCCAGCCAGGAACTTCTAGCGGTTGTAATAATCCAGCCAATTTCTGTTGGTCGCTTTTAACTAGCTGGCAAGTAGGGCATCGGCTGACATATAAAGAAATGTCCCTTTTCATCGACTTCCACCAGAAAGTGCGTTTGATGTCATTATACATTTTGCTTACTCCCGGATGGATACTGAGTTTTGACTTGTGGCATTCATCCAGTACTTCCTTTCGAAGTTCAGGAATGTTAGGGACACAGATTCGACCTTTGAGCCTTAAAATCCCATCATTGTCTACTTGAAAACTCGAAGGTTCGCCTTGTTGAATTATCCCCCTGATCTTCTGAATGAAGTGATCATCCTCCTGAAGAGCAGATATCTTATCTAGCAATGAAGTCGTGATAATAAAACTGGCGATCATTACATTCTTCCGACTTAACGCATCGGCCACGACATTGGCTTTTCCCGGAGTATATATAATTTCGAAGTCATATGCTGCAAGAAACTCCAGCCAACGTTGCTGTCTCAGATTTAAGTCCTTCTGAGTGAACAGATACTTTAACGACTGGTGATCTGTAAACAGTTCAAATCTCTCGCCCAGAAGATAGTGTCTCCAGATTTTCAAAGGAAATATGATAGCCAATAACTCAAGATCATGAGTTACATAGTTCTTCTCGTGTGGCTTCAGTTGACGGCTAGCATAGGCAATCACTTGGCCTCTTTGCATTAACTCTGCGCCAAGGCCCTCTCTAGAAGCATCAGTCCAGACTTTTAAATCTTGGTTGCCATCAATGATGGTTAACACTGGAGCAGTCGTTAATCTTAACTTTAGCTCTTCGAAAGCCTCCTCACTTTCCTGAGTCCATTTGAATTTAGAATGCTTCTTTGTAAGCTTCGTTAAGTGACCAGATATCTTCGAAAAGTCTTTAACAAACTTCCGGTAATAGCTAGCCAATCCGAGAAAACTGCGGACTTCAGTGGGAGTACTGGGCTGTTTCCAATTCTGAATAGCTGTGATTTTGCTTGGATCCACAGCGATTCCATCTTTCGATACGACATGGCCCAGAAATTTCACTTCATCTTGCCAGAATATACATTTGGAAAACTTGGCTTTTAATACATTCCTCCTCAGGATTTCTAACACTTGTTCCAAATGTTTTTCATGTTCGGCCTTTGATTTAGAGAAGATTAGAATATCATCAATAAAAACCAAAACAAATTTGTTCAGTACTCCTCTGAATACTCTATTCATCAGATCGACGAAATAAGCTGGAGCGTTACATAAGCCGAACGGCATTAGTAACCACTCGTAGAATAAGTCGGGGCCTCTGAACGCTGTCATTGGAACACACTCTTCGGCAATTCGAAGTTGATGGAAACCTGTAGCTAGGTCCATTCTTGAAAATACTTGTGCTCCATTTAATCGATCTAGGAAATCATCAATCCGCGGCAATGGATACTTGTTCTTTATTGTCTGCTTGTTCAAATCACGATAATCCACACATAGACGTAGAGTACCATCAGATTTCGGGACAAATACCACTGCTGCACCCCAATCAGAGAAACTAGGCCTGATTAGACCTTTCCATACTAGTTGTCTTGTTTGATTGTCTAATTCCTCTTTCTCTTTCAAGGACATTCTTCGAATAGCGTGAACTACCGGCCTTGCATTGGGAATCAAAGTAATCTTGAAATCAATTTCTCTCTGCGGAGGTAAGCGAACAACTTCCTCGAACACATCCGCATAATTCTTGACAGGAATATCTTTGATGAGGTCAGGAATATTCTCAGTGATTTCAGGGACATTTTCAATTGGGGCTGGAGAAACATTCAAAGCTGCCCAGAAGTCTTTTCTATTAGCATTCTGACCTTCACAGGGAATGGTTATATAATCGCCTGATTTAATCTTCGCCTTTACGATTCTGTCGGCGCATTTGACTTCAGCTTCATATTTGGTCAACCAGTCTAACCCCAAGATAAGATCGAACTCTTTAAAATTCATGACGACTGCGATGGTAGGAAACCGATAACGAGAGAAAGAAACCAGCACTCCACAAACCCAATTGAGATCAATAGAACCCCCAACCGGATTCTGGACAGTCATTGGTTCCTTGAGATTTTTCAAATTCAAATCCAGTTTCTTAGCTGCATCTTTGGCAATGAAGCTTCTTGACGCGCCTGTGTCAAACAGTACTTTAACTGGGATGTCTTTGACAGTTAGCGTGCCTTCTAAAACATCTGGCCTTTCCTGAATAGCTGAGGGCTCAGAAATTCCTGCCACTTCATTCACTTGAACTATTTCAGTCTTTTTCAACTGCCAGCAATCTTGCTTTACGTGACCAGCCTGATGGCAGAGATTGCATTTACTATTTCCTTTAACCTTGCTCTTTGATTTAGATCCCTCCTTCTTTTGCAATTTCAAGGACTTACATTTCCGGGACAAATGACCTTTTCGATTGCAGTTTAAGCACATAGCGGTCATTGCTGATTCTTTCTCAGGTCTGGCCCTTTTCCGACTTACTTTGGGCTTCTTACTGACCTCAGACACTGTACTTGCCTCAGGATGATCAGTTTCTGACTCTGTTTTGTCACTAGAATAGACTTCTTCTTCGTCGCGCAACATTCCTTTCTTATGGAGGTCTTCATACTGATAAGCCATGTAAATCATTTCTGGAAAAGGAAGCTTCACATGCCCCAATACCCTATTCTGGTATTTCCTATGAAGTCCATGAATAAATCTCATATTTTTACTCTTCGGATTTTGAATTAGATGAGGAGCAAAGTGAGAAAGTTCGTTGAATCTCTTATGATATTCGGGAATGGTCATGTCACCTTGTATTAGATAAGAAAATTCATCACATAATCTCTCGGTTGCTTCGGGAGGAGTAAATCTTTCTAAGAAAATCACTTTGAATCTGTCCCAGGTGATATCACCTTCTGGATTATTTTTGATGATTGTTTCCCACCAGATTAAAGCTTCTTCTTTGAGCGCCCAAGATGCTACTAACCGTTTCTGGTCGTCTCTCAGCTGGATATGCTCAAAGATTCTTTCGACAGAACTCAACCAAGCTTGAGTTTGAATAATAGATTCATTGCCCGAGAATTGCGCTCCGTTCAGATTTCGATATTTCTTTAATAGAGCCTCTAGATCGGGTTCTGTATTCCTTCTGTTTCTGGCACTCATTTTTCTAGTACTTCTGCAATTAGCAGATCAAGTGTCAGGTCACAGAAAAGGTATTTTAAAATATAGAAACACATACTTCAAATGTAAATGTGTCTATCAAGGTGTAATTTCATTCTGCTTTACTCCTACTAGGATATTGCTGATCCTATCTGTATAGAGTTACCCGTCCTAGAACACTACTGGTTCTATTTCTGACGAGTTCGTTCAAATGTTATATTCCGGAACTAAGCTTAACCAAAGCTCTGATACCACGTTGAGACGACCCGATTTCCCGTTCTCACGGAAACAAGGTTATCTTTTGGAATATAACACAGAAACATATAATAGCAGAACAGAATTAAATAAATACACCAGAATGAACAACAAAATATACTGGATAAAAGTAATCATCAGAGTTACACAGTATACAGGATCTTACTTAGTACAAATACAGTTCAGCTATACATAAATGTCTACAGCGGAAATAAACAAAATATGTACAATAGGAGCTGAACAGCATAAAAAGAAATAAATGATAGAATCCATCTTCAGCTCCAGCTATCCAGAAAGAACCAGCTAAACCTGAATACAAGGCTGCCCGTGTAGAAAAAGGGGCACCCGAGTTTGAGAGTGAAACAAACTACGAGTCAGTCATGGGACTGGTATGAGAAATCTACTCAACACATATATATTTGGCTAATCACAGGACCACGCCACTTTCGTGGAACGGGTTTACTCCATTGGATTGTCAGTGCTTTTAAAACAAATCTTTCTTTTAAACATCGCTATGCTTTTTATAAAAATGAAGCCATTATAAGACTCAGTTCCCATCACACAATGCAACGCAAACCGGAGGATAGAGTTTTACCTTATAATGGCCAAAATATGATTGATACGAACAAAACAAAGGCATTTGATATTATTGCTAGTGTCTATATGTTTTGAAAACAATTTCAAATCATAACTATCAATCATAGACGGCGTGGGTACCATATATCATGTCGCCATATATATATACAAGCAAAATCGCACTATGTCGTATTTGGAAATTGGATTTCCGTCATGAACCAAGGCAAAAGATAGTCCTTACCGAATTCGAGACTGCCTAGCCCGAGCCTCAGGAACAGCCGCAATTGCCCCTTGGATCGTCAGGGCCGGTCCACCGATGTGGATTATTATGCCTGAACAATACGTTTCCCCGCCCTTTGGGGCGTAAACGAGCCAACGAATGACTCCATCGGACCCGGATCGTCCGATCAAACCGAGGCGCCTCGCAACAGCAACAACCACATAGGTGAAAAGTATATAAATGTCAGGGCTGGTAGGTCACTGACACCACCCTAGCTAGGAAGAAACGCATGCCCTCCCTGAGGTCCTTCTCCCGTTTTAGGTTCATACCGGGGTGTGAGGCTCGCGAATTCACGTTATACACAAAGCTACGCCTCACAGGCGATGCTTTGATCATCACCACAAGACTTTGTTTTTCAACAGAAGCCCTGATCACTGCATCTTAGCATGCCACACAGGCAATTCATACCCTGCAACTGATGGCTATCAATCACACAGAACAAATTCCAATGTCGGACACACAGTCCATTTACAAGTCCGTTCTGGGTCTGAACGAAACCGGAGGCACTAAATACCTCGCAAACCCTTCGATCATCACGTACGTCTGGACGATCACCACTCATTATCCATATTTCGGGATGCCTCCCAATCAGGACCTCGGTTACCATCCAAACGAGGTGAAGATCTCCGGTCTTCGACCATCGTCTTCATCTTCGAATTTCAATCGTCGGTCGATTATTCGAAATGAGAATTAACTCGGCCTTTTCAAATAATTCACGTATATTTAGAATTTCAAATCGATTTATTTGAATGGTTAAATTATTCGACAACACCAATTGTGTTCTTTATATAGTTTTCACACCAAACACATTCAACCATCAAACATCACATAAATCAAGCAAATTCAGTTTATTTCTATTCCATATCGCTTACGATATTTTATAACTATTTATCGCTATTTTTATTTATTTTAAAATAGCCATTTTATTCAAAACGACGCTTCGGGCCATAAGGCGGCCGTGGCGCTGTTTTTCTTCAGATTTGATTTACACATATCTGAAAATCTAACCGTTGGATCTTCACAAAATCTACATCATTAGAAAGGTCTTTTCAAAACGAATCCAACGGTTCCAGTTTCGGGAAAATCCGACGGTCGGATCTCCCGGTACAATCGTTTGAATTTTCGATTTCAAAATACGAACTGCAGCGTCGTTATTCGATTAAATATATAATTATATTTATATATATATAAATATAATCGCTTCTGGCGCTGTTTTTCTTCAGATTTGAATTAAACATTCCAGACAATCCAACCGTTGGATTTTTACAAGGTTGGCGCCGTTGGAAAGATTATTCCAAGGCGAACCCGACGGTTGAGATTTCGGGAAAATCCAATGGTCGGATTTCCCGTACTAGTCGTTTGAAATCACGGTTTCAAAATACGAACTGCACGGCTTCATTTCGTTTTAATTTTATTTATATTTATATATTTATATAAATATAGTTCATTCAACAATTTCAATATCGTTTTCACTTCAATAATTTTTCTAACACCTTAAATTTTGGAAAAATTTCGCCATAACCTCCCCTGCACCGGGAGCATCGGGAAATCGCAAATAGCGTTCCCGGTCCTTCTAATCTCAAAAAGAAAAAGAAGAAGCCAAGCGGCTAGCCAACAGGCTCAAAATCATCACCCAAACAAATCAGTAAATGTGTACCTATTTGTCGGGCACAAATTTTATTCCTCTTCTCTAGCCCCTTTGCTATAACCTGTTCAATGAATATGCATGTACATATATATACAGTCCATATCATTTTTCATTTTCTATTCAACTTCATATTTGATTTCTATTTGGTTTAAAAACACCATTCATTCTAATGTTACATAAATAGGTGCAAATCATTTCATTAGCTAATTAATGAATATTTCAACTCATATATGTTTATTTTGAATAAGTGGCTATTTTTAACACTTCACATTTCAACGATTTATGCATACAATAAAAAGGTGATTTTTATTGTAAAACAATCCATTTCAAAACACTATTCTTCTATATAGTTCAAGTTGGTGATAAAAATGAAATTTTTATCATAAAACAATTTCTTTTAAATCGAGGTTATTTTACATAGTTCATATAATCGATAAAAGGTGATTTTTATTATCAAACAATTTATTTCAAAATATGAATACCATTCAACACATGAATTTCTAAACAACGAATGAATATCAATTCAACACTTGAATGTTTTCTATAGTTTTTATATATAGATAAAAATGTGATTTTTATTATCGAACAATTTATTTCAAAATATGAATACCATTCAACACATGAATTTCTAAACAACGAATGAATATCAATTCAACACATGAATGTTTTCTATATAAGGAATAAATATAGTTTAAGCATATGAAAATAATTCAAACACACAAATATTATTCAAAATTTCGGCAGCATAACGGCAGGGTAGTTACACCGGCACCGTCCCTAGTACGGCTCCTCGCTCTACCTTAAAACCTCGCGGTTTTTGACAATGGGAATCATGCATCTAGTTCGCACGCAGGCGGCATGTATATATATTTATTTCATTTCCCACAAACTAATCCTATGTGGTTTCAACCAAATATTTCACAATCACCAATGGGTATTTTTCAACCGCAATCAACCAATATCAATCACAAACAATCCCAAACAATCATTCGCTATCAATCAAATTTCCACAACAATTTCAACCAATAAATATCGTCCATGGTTTGTGGACGAGGGGCGTATATATATATATATATATTTATATATAGAAATTCACTTTTACTTCACACATATATATATAAATTTTAAATCAGAAATCTCACCAATAGCTATCCAACTTCAAGACTCTTCTTAATAGAAATCTTCGCCTATTTGTCGCTTTCGCCCGTATTCTCTACACATGTAAAAATAGAATTTTTACTATACTATTCAATATATAAAAATCGAATTTTGACTTCGCTATTCAATATATAAAAATATGATTTTTACTTTTGCTTTCAACATATAAAAATATGATTTTTTACTTTTGCTTTCAACATATAAAAATATGATTTTTACTTTTGCTTTCAACATATAAAAATATGAGTTTTACTTTTGCTAAAAGAAATCAGTTTTATTCCTTTACAAAATCAATTTTTATCTTTTTATAAAATTCAGTTTTTACTTTTTAAAAATATTCAATTTTAAACTACTTTTTAAAACAAAACAGTTTTAATCTTTTTAAAACAAAACAGTTATATTTTTAACAAAATCAGTTTATTATTTTTATAAAAATCAATTCAGTTTTTATCTTTATTAAAAATCAATTCAGTTTTAATCCTTTTAAAAACAAAATTAGTTTTAATCTTTATTTAAAAAATCTGTTTTAATACTTTTATATAAAAAAAATTCCAGTTTTTATTCTTTATAAAATCTGTTCAAAACTCGAAGAAAAAAAATAGTTTTGAATTCTAAAAAGACAGTTTGAAATCAAAACAAAAAAAACAGTCTTTAAACCTAATTAAAAACTCAGTTTTTAATTTATTAAAATAAAATAACAAAATGCTTACAGGGGGGGGTTTCTCGCAGATCGACGGCGGTGCTTCTCGAACTGGGCGGCGCTAGGGCTTTGAACGGGGGGGCTTCGGGGTCGATCGCTGGAGGCGGGGCTTGGAGGCTCGATCGCTGGAGGCGGGGCTTGGAGGCTCGATCGTTGGAGGAGGGGCTTGGAGGCTCGATCGATGGAGGAGGGGCTTGGAGGCTCGATCGATGGAGGCGGCGCGATTCGATTCAGGGTTTCTTCTTTTTTTTTTTTTCTCTGTATAAATCGAAATGAAAAAGGGGGGGGGCCAGGAAGAAGATAAAGGGGAGGGAGGGAATTTTTTTTTATTATTATTTAATTATTATTTTTGCAAATAGGTTGACTGTTACACTCGACCTCGAAACGAGGCCCACCGCCTGTCGCCCATAGCGTTTCACCCTCATTCCGAACACAATGGGATATGTATCGCAAGCTGATTTGATCGTTATAGTCAGTTTCCTTTTGAATTTTCATTTAAATCATTATATTGAATTTTAAACGCACATTTCAAATTACCGGGGTCACATACTAACTAGAAAAATTCCAGAAAAATATTTTCTAGCTTCGTATTGACGATACGGTCCTAACAAAACTAGTTTCGTCGAATTCTGAGACCGTTTGAAAAATGGCCAATTTCCATTCGATTAAAATCAACAGAAACTGGTCAAACGCGTTTTCTTTTGCCACGCTCACATATTAATTCGAAAAATTATGAAATTTGAAACCTAGCAATAACTTGACACTGCGGATCTAACAAAAGTGGTTTCGTCGAAATCCGAGGTCGTTTGCAAAATGTCCATTTTTAAGGGCCTGAATTCCATAGCGACTATTCAGAATTTTCAACTGGACATATCTTTTGATTCCCGCTATCAAATTTCGATTGGTCAGATTCGTTAGAAAGATATCATCAATTAGATACTAATGTTTTTGGTCTCACTAAAATCCGGATTGTTTTGCACCCCGTATAGTCTGACAAAGTTTGAATTCAAATTTTGAAACCGCCACTTCGCTTTAGGCCTTGTTTATAATTATTATTAATTATATTCGGTTTCAATTGTCGATTCAAACTTAGTTTTCATCGCCATTATTTAAAATATTTATTTTAAATATTTAAAATCCATTATTTTAGCCCATTTAAAAATTTTAAATTGGTTCAGATTTTCTGGGTCGTTACAATTCTACCTATGGTTCTCAAGAAAGGATCGAGGAGAGAAACAAGATAAAACAAAGCATCTAGGAGAAGTTAACGATGTACCGCCAGAAGGTCCGGTCTGCTTCTTAGGGCAGTCTTTGCTGATGTGTCCAGTCTTCCCACACTGAAAACATTCACCTTGCTTTCTCTTCCTCTTTCTACAATCCTTGGCTATGTGCCCTTCCGTACCACAGTAATTGCATTTCCTTTTATCACGTGAGTTGTTGTTCTTGCCTCCTTTCTCGGAGTCTACCTTCTTATTTTGAGAATCGTTGGGCTTGACCTCTTTCTTCCCTTGAGAGTTTTCTGCCTCTGTCTCCTTCTTGCCCTTATCTTCTTCGTTCAACAATGCCATCTGCACCAACCTTTCATACGTAGCTCCCATGGGTATATGGGTCATCGCCAAACTGTGTAATGGCTCATTCAATCCTTTGACAAAGCGGAGAGCCTTCTTGTGCGGGGTGTTGACTAGGTCTAGTCCGAACCTAGCCAGCTCATCGAACTGATTAACATACTCTTTGACTGTCATATTCCCTTGCTTAAGAAATAAGAATTTTTCCAACTGAAGACTCCTTTCAGCTTCTGAGAGAAATTTAGCCTCAAACCTTGCCCTAAAGTCCTCCCATGTTTCCACTGGTCTTTCTGCATTAGTGACTTCCCACCAGTAGGAAGCCTCACCTTTTAGTAGCCACACTGCCAGTTGTACCTTCCGCCTATCTTCTACCTCAAAGATGACGAATAAGTCCTCGGTTTCCTTTAACCAATTCCTAGCTACCACGAAGGACTCAATTCCATGAAATTCCTTTCCTCCCATAGCCTTAAAATCTTTACATATCTTAGCAAAGGTATTTCCCCGCGGAGGAGGTGGAGGAAGAGGTGCTGCTGCAGCTGGATGATTTCCTGCAGCTGGGGGAGGAGGAATGGTAGGGCCTGGCTGAGTGGCCCTTACTTCTAAGAATCGTCTAAACCAACCAGGTATTGGTACACCCTCTGGCAAGTTAAGTTCTTCGGACATACTGAAACAAAAAGGATAGATTCAAAACGAAGGATAAGAGATAGTACCTATGGCGTTGGCGGACTTTGCCTTTTTAAAATAAAATAATATTTTATTTTTTAAAATGCTTCTTTAAATTTTCTTTTGAAAATAAATTTTCAAAACTTTTTATCTTATCTGGTAAACCTATGCTCTGATACCAAGTGAAACACCCCACCTCCGTTAGGGTCACTCTCAAAGGGAATGCCCTAATTTTGGTGGAGGTTTATAAGTATAAGTCACAGATATACAAGACAGATATAATAACACATATTTTTGAACAGCGGAAAATAACAACTTTTATTTCATCAAAATACGTGTTACACAAACCATGCCATAATTGTCTTACAATACTTCCTAAAATCATAACTGTCTTGATTACATTATTTAAAGAAGCATGAAGAAAATATAAATAAACTGCAAAAGTCCCCTAATTGTTGTCCAAAGCCATTGTCCAAAACGGAAAAGATCCAAGAAATACATTCTTTCTCTTCAAGCTAGATGTGAAAGCTGGTCAAGCTGCGGTATTCCCTCCCTGTGGACCTGGGGGGGGGGACAAAAGAAAAAGAGGCGAAAGGAAAAGGGTCAGTCATAAAGACTGAGTAAGTCCTAGTGACTTTCAGTGTAAAAACGGTTAAAACAACATGTCATGCATGAACTGGAACTAAACTCAAGAATGATGTCAAGGTGGACAAGATAGACTAAGGTGATCATGATAAGTCAAGACAAGTCAAATAAAGCATCGCATGTTCAAGATTCGTTGCCTCGACTGTACTAGTATACTAAGCCCAGGTCACAAGTTAATCACGAAATAAATCCCATGGCCCAATATCATGAAATGACCCTGAAACGGGGTCTGACCCAAGTACGGGGTCCTATGGAACGCTTATCTAGTCGATCGACTCCCTACAAGTTCTAGCTAGTCAAGTGTCTGTGTTATACGGCTAATCATGAATGTAGTCACCTGTGCTGGGTCCACCTTCGAGTGTATCAGCCCTAGGGTGTCAACCCCTGACCCAATTCAAGATGCACAGATAAATCTACTGATACCCAGTGTCTGCCCCGGATACGTGCACGACCGTAGTCCACCGAACCTACATTGGCGTACCCCACTGCCGTCGTTCACCTCTTACAATCTGCCCAGTAATCGTGCCCCACCCGGCCTAGCCCCAGGGTACCTTGATACATCTAGAGGGTTACTGCTGAAAGGGGTCGTGTCTAGGGTTTCGCCTAATAGATTAGGTCATGTAATTCGTGACCTAACCCTCCTAACAGATTAAGTCATGTAATTCGTGACTTAATCCTTTTCCAGTCTAGTCATGTCAAGATGGTTAAGTATGTCATTTCAGTTCGCGACTTAACCCGCCTACGTGTCATGTCAAGTTGGCTAAGTGTTGTCGTTTTCAACTTCATGACTTAGCCCTACAAATCGTGTTCAAGTTGGTTAAGTTGTCTTTTCATGTTCATGACTTAACCCTAATTGGCATTAATTGATTCGTTAATGCACCGAACCACTCACATTGGATCCTAATGTTCGTAGCCACTGGATTTGCCAGGCGGTTCCGGGCAGGTTTACGCTACGAACTCAACCCAACCTCGGGTTTCAAGCGCGATGCGACCAACTACCCACATTGGATCCTATTGTTTGTACCAACTGGATTTGTCGGGCGGTTCCGGGCAGATTTACACTACAAACTCAACCCAACCTCGAGTTGGCCACTTTCTTGTTTTCTAAAGTCATGCCCATGTTCTTATCATATTTTGTGCTATTTCCATAGCATGTTCATATGTCAATTTCGTGCCCAACTAAGGCATGTTTTAAGGTCAAGTTATGGCATGTTCAAGTCAAGTTTTCGTGCCATATTTCATGTTCTACTTATGCCAAATTTCACAGTTTTTGCTTATAATTAATTCAAGTTTTGCCTATTCTACCCAATCGTATCCCCAACGTATATAAACGTACTTCGTTCTCAAGCATAAACAATTCAAGAGATAGAGGGGAATAACACCAAACATGTGATAGGCATATGTGACAATTCCAACATCACTTGCATAATAAACAGGCTATAACATATCACATGGTTTCAATACTAGCATGATGATAACTTGGCATAGTAATGATTTCAACTTAGTTTAACATGATGATTTCAACTTTACATCATAGGCATAATAATCATTGCGGGCATAATAATAATTTAATTACAAACATGAAACATTAAAGGCATAGTAATCCTAATAGGCATAGTGGATTCCAATTTAGCATTTTTAACATAATGATTCTCATAGACATAATGATTCCAATTTATCATAATGATTCTCATCTAACATTATAAACATAATGGTTCCAACTTAGCATTTTTAACATAATGATACTCAACTAACATTATAGACATAATGATACCAATTTAGCGTTTTTAACATAATGATTCTCAACTAACATTATAAACATAATGATTCCAATTTAGCGTTTTTAACATAATGATTCTCAACTAACATTATAAACATAATGGTTCCAATTTAGCATTTTTAACATAATGATTCTCAACTAACATTATAGACATAATGATTCCAATTTAGCGTTTTTAACATAATGATTCTCAACTAACATTATAGACATAATGATTCCAATTTAGCATTTTTAACATATCTAACATTATAAACATAATGATTCCAACTTTTCATCATAACCTGCCAATACCCAATTTTTCATTAATCATGATGGGTATACTAACATTACAGGCATAATTCCATCAATAGTCATATACATGGTTTAATTAGCATCATAGGCATGGTTTAATCAACATAAAGATTTCAATAAACATAGTGATTCCATGGACATGTATTAGTCCAACTTGCCAAACAATTAAGCCCAAGTGATTCATAACAACATCAAAATCATGACAAGTTTAACTTGCAACGTTGCCATAGCAATATCCCCAAATTATAATTCAAAGATAAACAATATAAACATGGATTAACAATAGTTCCTAAATCCGGTTTCAATTCATGGCATGTCCATATTGTTTTATCGTTTTTGCCTAAAAAGTAACGTAGAACTTACAATATGAAGCAAATAATCCAAATAAAAATCCCAAATCAAATAGCCCCAAATTCATTGTAGCTTCTAGTTGTAGCCTTCAAGAATCGTCCTTCGTCTTCTATAGTTTTGTTCTTTGTATTTTTAATTTAAAGCTCTAGGTTTAATGGTGGCGGCATGAGGCTGAAATGAAATAGTATGATTTCGGCTAGGTCTTAGGTTCTTTTTATAGTGTTTTCAAGTTGATTTAGACCGTCGATGGAGCTTGATTCAATAATAGCCGTTCGTTTGAAGGAGAGCCCAATCAGGAGCTGACACCTAGCCCTAGTGACAAGGCAAGGCTCAGAAATTCGACCAGGCCCTGGTCAGGCCTGCCAAGACCTGACTAGCCAGCACATTCTGACCTGGGCACACTTGGTAGGTGCACCAGGCTAAAAATGCACTGGCGCACTTCCCAAGTGCGCCAGTTCATTTTTGTTCTGGCGCACTTCCCAAGTGCGCCAGTGCATTCTGACCCGTTTTCTGTTTTTTCGCCCAACTTCGTTCGTCCATATCTTCTTCATACGATATCCGTTTTACGCAAACTCGGACTCTGTCTTAAGCAGAATTCCGAGACGAACGCAATGGCGTATCCCGTTTCCCCTAATTCTTTGATTTCAAATCAGTTATACTTTAATTGTGCATTTCACAGTTATAGAATACACGGGGTGTTACAGTGGGTCTCATTCCAATTTAGAAAATAATATATATTCATGTGTTGAATAAAAGAAAATTCATGTGTTGAATAAAATATATATTCATGTGTTGAATAAAAGAAAATTCATGTGTTGAATAAAACATATATTCATGTGTTGAATAAAAGAAAATTCATGTGTTGAATAAAATATATATTCATGTGTTGAATAGAATACATATTCATGTGTTGAATAAAAGAAAATTCAATTGTTGAAGAAAATATTCATTTGTTGAATAGAATAACGAAGTTATTGAAATATATAAAGCCGTGTTGGTTAGACATGCGCCATTTTGACGCGAACGATATTTATATCGATTATATTCGTTTTTATAATGAATATAGAAAAGGAACTGATTTCAAAATATAATGTATTGAAAATATTGTCATTTATATATCCATGATATGGAATATTCAATTTTGATTAGAAATTGAATATGAAGTTGAAATCGTTTTTAAAACGAAGTTAAAACGATTTATAAAATACGTTTTGAATTGAAATCGACGAAATATATTACATATATATATAATGGCCTGAATAGAACGCGCCGCGCTGCGGCAATTCGCGAATTTCGACCATTGACTTCGAATTGACGTTGCGGGAGATCCGACCGTCGGATTCTCCTAAAAACGGAACCGTTGGGTTCGTATCGAAAAGAGCTTTCTAACGAATATTAGAAATTAGAAATCTAATGGTTGGATTTGGAATTTTGTCCAAATCAAATTTGGAAAAGGTCGTTATAAGTGCAGTTCGATGACCGTTGATGGAAATCGACTGTACGGGCCTTGATAAAATTATTAAAAATAGTGATAATTTGTGTAAAATCATAAGAAATGATTTGTGAATAATTGGGATGAGAAACTCCATATTTGAAAAGATAAAAATAGATTTTTATCGAAATGAACTAGTTTTGAACTAGAATAATAATTTGTTTATTTTTAAAATAAATAAATTGGATTTGAAATGGTTTTGAAAATAACCAGAATTTCCAATAATTGCATTGGAATGGATTTGAATCGAAATTGTCTTCGGAATATTTCGATGTTGGATTTCGTGATCATACAGATATTGTTATGGAAATTTGAAAGATATATATATCGTTATTTCCAATACGATATTTGTTGGTCGTAGAATTTGATATTGAATATAAGCCGGTATATTTTCTATTCAGAGCCTTGTATTTAATATCAAATGTGATTTGGGTTACTCGTGAATGGTGTCTTCAATAACACTGTTCTTAAGCCCTGTTGAGAAAAAGATTAAATCTTTTTATTTATATTTAATGAAGTGTACCAATTAAATAATATTTAATTGGAATTGAATTGGTATTAATTTTTGGGTTTGTAGTGAACAGTGTTTTAAATAACACTTGTTCTTTAACCCGATAATTAATGGAATGTGATTTTGGGTTTATCGTGAACCGTGTTTTAAATGACACTGATTCTTTAACCCAGTTAAAGATTAAAACTAAGTGGAGTTTTAATGAATCTTTAATTTGATTGAAAAGATCGAGAATGGAGTATCACCAGTTCTACTCCAGGCGATAGTTAAATCTTTAATTAGATTTGAACGTGAAATAGTAATTGAAGTTACCGATAACACTGTGGTGTTAGATATGAAGTACGACCAGTTTTACTTCATGGGATGAATAGGTGGGGATTGGGAAATAAAATAAATTATTACTCCGGTGTGGTTCGCTAACCCCGACTAGTTTGAATTGATATTCAAAAAGGAGATTAAAGAATAAATTTAAAGAATTTATCTTTGATAAAATTAATGGGAACCTTTCCCAAAGTATAAGAATATTTGAATAAAAGAATATTCTGAATTGGAATGAGGCATATGTTATGTTTGTGTAACACTTGTTTATTATATACGCGAGTTATTCGGAAAGATCGGGTTTATCCCATTCTGAATAACTGATTCGACGTGGTATCGAAGATGAAGACGGTGGTTGAAGACCGGAGGTCTTCACGTCGTTTGGATAATTACTGATGATCTTGATTGGGTCGTACACCCAAGAGGAGGGAATCAGTTGGTGATCATCCAGACGTACTTGGAGATCGATGGATATGCGGGGTACTAGGTGCCTCCAGTTTCGTTCAGACCCAGAACGAACTTGTAAATGGACTGTGTGTCTGACATTGGATTATAGTCTGTGTGATTGATTTCTATTAAATATATATCTGTTTGGTGGCGGAGAATTTATTCTCTTGCTTAACGCCCTTCTCTGAGACGTACGAGCTCAGGGGTTATATATTGATGGAAATCGACTGTACGGGCCTTGATAAAATTATTAAAAATAGTGATAATTTGTGTAAAATCATAAGAAATGATTTGTGAAGAATTAGGATGAAAAATTCCATATTTGAAAAGATAAAAATAGATTTTTATCGAAATGAACTATCTTTAACTAGAATTAGAATCCATTTATTTTTAAAATAAATAAAGTGAATTTGAAATGGTTTTGAAAATAACCAGAATTTCCAACAATTGAATTGGAATGGATATGAATCGAAATTGTCTTTTGAATATTTCGATGTTGAATTTCGTGATTATACATATATTGTTATTGAAATTTGAAAGATATATTTATATCATTATTTCCAATACGATGTTTGTGAGTCGTAGAATTTGATATTGAATATAAGTCGATATATTTTCTATTCAGAGCCTTGTATTTAATATCAAATGGGATTTGGGTTTGTCGTGAATGGTGTCTTCATTAACTCTGTTCTTAAGCCCAGTTGAGAAAAAAAATTAAATATTTTTATTTAGATTTAATGAAGTGTACCAATTAAATGATGTTTAATTGGAATTGAATTAGAATGTGATTATGGGTTTATTGTGAACCATGTTTTAAATGACATTGGTTCTTTAAACCAGTTAAAGACAGGATGTGAGTTCCCAAGTTAAACAATCATTAATATTGATTTTTGGGAAGATTAAAACCAAGTGAAGTTTTAATGAATCTTTAATTAGATTGAAATGATCGAGAATGGAGTATCACCAGTTTTGCTCCAGGCGATAGTTAAATCTTTAATTAGATTTGAACGTAATTGAAATTATTGATAACACTGTGGTGTTAGAGATGAAGTTTTACCAGTTTTACTTCATGGGATGAATAGGTTGGGATTGGGAAATAAAATAAATGATTACTTCGGTGTGGTTCGCTAATCCCGACTAATTTGAATTGATATTCAAAGGAAGATTAAAGAATAAATTTAAAGAATTTATCTTTGATAAAAATAATGGGAACCTTTCCCAAAGTATAAGAATATTTGAATAAAAGAATATTCTGAATTGCAATGAGGCATATATTGTGTTTGTGTAACACTTGTTTATTATATACGCGAGTTATTCAGAAAGACCGGGTTTATCCCATTCTGAATAACTGCTTCGACGTGGTTCCGAGGATGAAGATGGTGGTCGAAGACAGGAGGTCTTCACATCGTTTGGGTGATTACTGATGATCTTGATTGGGCTGTACACCCAAGAGGAGGGAATCGGTTGGTGATCGTCCAGACGTACTTGGAGATCGATGGATATGCGAGGTACAAGGTGCCTCCGGTTTCGTTCAGACCCAGAACGGACTTGTACGGACTGTGTGTCTGACATTGGATTTTGCTCTGTGTTGATTGATCTCTATTAAATATACATCTGCCTGGTGAAGGGGAATTTATTCCCTTACTTCACCCTTCTCTGAGACGTACGGGATCAGAGGGTGTATATCTATAGACATCAGTTGCATGGAGTGGATTGCCTGTGTGGCATGCCTAAGTGGTAAATGATCAAGGCTTTTGTTGAAAAGCAAAGTCTTGTGGTTGATGATCAAAGCACCGCCTGTGTGGCATAGCTTTGTGTAACGTGAATTCGTGAGCCTCACACCCCGGTTGTGAACCAGAAACAGGAGAGGACATCAGGGAGGGCATGCGTTTCCTTCTAGCTAGGGTGGTGTCAGTAACCTACCTGTCCTGACATTTATATTATTTTTACCTGTGTGGTTGTTGCTGTTGCGAGGCGCCTCGGATATATCGATGACTATGTGGAGCCGATGGAGTCATAGGACTCATTTACGCCCCAAAGGGCGGGGAAACGCAGTGTTCAGGCATAATAATCCACATCGGTGGACCGACCCTGACGATCCAAGGCTTTCCTACGAGCTTGACTGAGGGGCGGGCTAGAGGCTCTCGAAGCGGTGAGGACGATCCCTAGCCTCGGTTCGCAGATGGAAATCCAACTTCCAATACGTGACTTTGCCGTTTTGATTGTAGAACCTATATATGGCGACATAGTGGTATGGGGCACTTATGCCATCTATGATTGATACTTATGATTGAAATTGTTTTGACACTATACACTTATAGTAATAATAAAAGATGAAATTTCACGTATCAAGCATTCTTTGGCTATTATAAGGTAAAAACCCTATCCTCCGGCTTGTGTTGCATTGTGTGATGGGACCTGGGTCTTATAATAGCTTCATTGTTCTTTATTTAGCATTGTGTTGTTGTTTTATGCACTGGTATTCTTGGGAGGAAACCCGTTCCGTGTTATACGGCGTGGTCCCTTGATTTACCTAACTTTAAAATAAAGATTAATAACTGTTTTAGTTCTCACACCAGTCACATGACTGACTTGGAGTTTATTGTTTTAACCTAAACTCTAGGTGCCCTTATTTTGACATGGGTAGCTAGTAGTTTTGGTTTTGCAGATTTATATCCACAGGAACCTGGTTTACAGCTGGAACGATACTCGGAAAGCTCTGTATCCGTGTATTACTTTCAGTTGTATTTTGTATTATTTTTCCGTTTCTATGTAATGTATTGTAATCTCCAATATTTAGTGAATGTGTAATATTGATTTATACTCTATATATTCATGTATTCTGATGGAATTGTTGAAATAAACAATGAAATGTTCTTCTGTTTGTGTTCCGATGTGGCTTGTCCTCAAAGTATTCGCTTTTTCCTTAACGGGGAAGTTACGGGTTCTTATAGGTAAGTATTGGGTCTCATACATAATGATGTATATGGAGCAAGGTATGCATTAGCTAGAGGTCGGTTTTGTTACTTCTTAATATTTACTGATGATGTGAGTAGATATAGATATGTGTATCTTATGAAACACAAATCAGAATCCTTTGAAAAGTTCAAAGAATTCAAAATGAAGTTCAAAACCAATTTTGATATAAAATAAATACTCTTTGAATAGATCGAGTGAATAGTTAAGCCAATAATTTAATGACTATCCAAATGATTATGAAATTGTTTCACTACTCACTCCACCTAGAACACCATATTTGAATGGTATGTCTGATAAGAGAAGACACACCTTATAAGATATGGTACGATCAATGATGAGTCATACAAATCTTCCAACAAATTTGGAATTATCCCCTTAAAACAATTATTGCCCTATTAAAATGATTCTAAAGACGCCATATAAGATATGAAATAGGAAACTTCCTAGTGTGACTGAAATAACCCGGAAATCTGAGCCAATTTAAAAAATTTATTTTGGCAATTTTAGCGAATTTTGAATATTTAAAATGAATTATTTTAAATAATAACGACGAGAAAATTATTTTGAATAGAATTCAAACGTATATATTTATATAGCTCGACGTTAGAATACAAATATTTATTTATAATTATAAAAGGAATTGAAAATGGCGCGGTAGTTCGATAATTCGATTTCATAATTCAAATGAATGTACCGGGTGCAAAATAAACCGAATTTTAGTGAAATCAAAAATATTAGAATCTATTTTTGAATATATTTCCAACGAATCAGAAAAATTGAAATTTCATAGCGGGGATAAAAAGTTATGTCCAGTTGAAATTTCAGAATAGCCGCTATGGAATTTCGGCCCTTAAAAATAGCCATTTTGCAAACGACCTCGGATTTCGACGAAACCACTTTTGTTGGATCCGTGATGTCTAGTTATTACTAGGTTTCAAAATTCATAATTTTTCGATTCAATATGTGAGCGTGGCAAAGGAAAACGCGTTTGACCAGTATTAGTTGATTTCGATCGACTGGAAAATGGCCATTTTCAAACGATCTCAGAATTTGAAGAAATTAGTTTTGTTAGGACTATATTGTCAATACGAATCCAGAAATTATTTTTCTGGAATTTTTCGAGTCCGTGTGTAGGCCCAGTAAATAGAAATGCGCGTTCAAATTCAATATATAGAGTTATATTTTGATTTTGACGAAAACTGATCGAAACGATCAAATCATCCTACATGGCATATCCCATTGTGTTCGGAATGGGGGTAATTAGCTAGGGGCGACAGTCGTTGGGTTCGATTTTAAGTTTGAATTTAAAAGCTACCTTTTGGGAGTTTAAAAATAATAAATTATTAAATATAATATATATCTCCTAAATCTAGGTTTTCCCTTCAGTCAAACCTCGAGGCCCTTTTTCAATAAAAAAATCCGCTCGTCCAAATCAAACGCCGCCTCTCCCAGTGCCATCGTCGGAGATCCGACCGCCACCCCTTCCGATCAGCTCCATCGCCCCTCCTCCGCTTCCTTCTCCCACGTTCTCTGCTGTATCGACCCTCAGCGCCCCCCCCCCAAATCCCATACCCGTTCGACCCCAACCCAATTCGAGCACCAAGCCCACCGCGCCGCTGGCCAGAGGCACCGCCACCTACGTCCATGCGAGTGCGCCACCCTTGGAGTGACCTCCGACCATCCTCCAACCAAGTTCGACTGACGAAAAAAGAAGTGAGTTTTATGATTATTATTTTTTTAGTGATAAAAACTGATTTTTTTAGTAGTGATAAAAACTGAATTTATACAGGATTAAAACTGATTTTTATTTGCTTTTAAAAAAAATGAATTTATATAGGATTAAAACTGATTTTATTTAACTTTAAAAGATTTGATTTTTAATTCGAAAGAGACTAGATTTTTAACTAGAGAAAGAAGGGATTTTTATTTAGATAAAAATATAATTTTTATTCATGTAGCGTAATAAAAATATAATTTTTATTATATTACTAGCGAAGATAAAAATAGAATTTTTATCTATATAGTGGCGAAGTAAAAATAGAAATTTTATCTATATAGTAGCGATATAAAAATAGAATTTTTATCTACGTCGTAGCAATGTAAAAATAGAATTTTTATCCGTATGGAGTGATTATAAAAATATGATTTTATATACATGGCAACAATATAAAAATGTGATTTTTATATATGTAGCGAAAGCGGGCAAAGAAAGTGACAGAAGGGCGAGAATGGGAAGGTTTTCTACATAAGAAGAGTCGTGGCGTTGGTTTAACTAGTCGGTGAGAACTTCACACCTTTAATTTTCTTTTTCTAGTTAATAATATATACTAGGATGCAGACGGTGTTTAGTAGCACCCGACACCCGTCGTCCACAGACCATGGACGGCTTGTATGCTTGTTTGATTTTGATGTGTAGTTGATTGTGTGATGTGATGTGAAATGAAATAAAATATTTAGATAGTTAAAAATATTTTATAGTTGAAAATAGAATTTTTAACGTGTATATAAAATAAATAGTAATAAACAAATCGGAGATTTGTTTATATACACTGATTTGACTGATATTGATTGGGGCGATAAATTTTACACATCGCCCAACTGCACAAATAAAATCTGTGTTTGATTGTTTGAAACCCCACATGGGTATTAGGATGATATATGGCATACACTAATCCCAATAAATAGTTGTATGTCGATTGATTGACAGGCTGTTATAAGCGT
Source organism: Allium sativum (assembly GCA_030737875.1). Classification (NCBI taxonomy): domain Eukaryota; kingdom Viridiplantae; phylum Streptophyta; class Magnoliopsida; order Asparagales; family Amaryllidaceae; genus Allium; species Allium sativum. Next base: position 607,130,979 of record CM060926.1, on the reverse strand, counting down.
TAAATATTTATATTTGATGCTTATACAGTGTAGAATGCACTTTGGAAGATGGTTGATTATTTGTCGTTGTTGATATACACATGCGTTGTATGGAAATCCATAGAAATAAAATCTATGGTAATTGATAGGGCCTCATTCTAGTTTTGAAATAGAATATTTGAAAAGAAATATTTGAATAGAATATTTGAAAAGAAATATTTGAAGTAGAAATATTTGAAAAGAGAAATATTTGAATAGAAATATTGGAAAAGAAATATTTGAAATAGACTATTTGAAAATAGAAATATATGAAGCCGGGTTGATTAGATTGACGCCATTTTGACGTGAATATTGAATGAATTGAAATTCGAATTAAATTGAAATTGAATTGAAATGAAATTAAAACGAATTTATATTGAAAATTTCAATTTTGATTTGAATTTGAAAAGGAAGTTGAAATTGTTTTTGAAACGAATTTAAAACGATTTATAAAATTCGTTTTAAAAAGGAAATCGACGAAGTATATATTATATATATTATATATATAATATAATGGCCTGAATAGAACGCGCCGCGTTGCGGCAGTTCACGAATTTCGACCATTGACTTCGAATGGGTATTGCGGGAGATCCGACCGTCAGATTCTCCTAAAACCGGAACCGTTGGGTTCGTATCGAAAAGAGATTTCTAAGAATATTAGAGATTTGAAATCAAACAGTTGGATTTGGAATTATGTCCAAATCAAATTTGGAAAAGGTCGCTGTAAGTGCAGTTCGATAGCCGTTGATGGAAATCGACTGTACGGGCCTTGATAAAATTATTAAAAATAGTGATAATTTGTGTAAAATCATAAGAAATGATTTGTGAAGAATTAGGATGAGAAACTCCATATTTGAAAAGATAAAAATAGTTTTTTTTTTCGAAATGAACTAGTTTTGAACTAGAATAATAATTTATTTATTTTTAAAATAAATATATTGGATTTGAAATGGTTTTGAAAATAACCAGAATTTCCAATAATTGCATTGGAACGGATTTGAATCGAAATTGTCTTCGGAATATTTCGATGTTGGATTTCCTGATTATACAGATAGTGTTATGGAAATTTGAAAGATATATATATATTGTTATTTCCAATATGATATTTGTTGGTTGTAGAATTTGATATTGAATATAAGCCGATATATTTTCTGTTTAGGGCCTTGTATTTAATATCAAATGTGATTTGGGTTTGTTGTGAATGGTGTCTTCATTAATACTGTTCTTAAGCCCAGTTGAGAAAAAGATTAAATCTTTTTATTTAGATTTAAATGAAGTGTACTAATTAAATAATATTTAATTGGAATTGAATTGTTATTGATTTTTGGGTTTATCGTGAACAGTGTTTTAAATAACACTTGTTCTTTAACCCGATAATCAATGAAATGTGATTTTGGGTTGTCGTGAACGGTATCTTCAATAATACTGTTCTTAGACCCAAGGAGTTAAGAAAATCAGGAACTAACTATAGGTTAGCGAAGTAGAACGGTTTCTGGGGTATTGATCTGATGTTGGTTTCGGCTTTCGGGGTAAATACTTAGGGAACTGCTCACTTGCTAATTTACGGTTAGGGACTGATTGAAATGTGATGTGATTTTGGGGTTTATCGTGAACCATGTTTTAAATGACACTGATTCTTTAACCCAGTCAAAGATTAAAACTGTGGAGTATTAATGAATCTTTAATTAGATTGAAAAGATCGAGAATGGAGTATCGGCAGTTTTGCTCTAGGCGATAGTTAAATCTTTAATTAGATTTAAACGTGAAATGGTAATTGAATTTACCGATAACACCGTGGTGTTAGATATGAAGTAAGACCAGTTTTACTTCGTAGGATGAATAGGTTGGGATTGGGAAATTAAAACAAACGATTACTTCGGTAAGGTTCGTTAACCCCGACTTGTTTGAATTGATATTCAAAAGGAGATTAATAAATAAATTTATAAGAATTTATCTTTGATAAAATTAATGGGAACCTTTCCCTAAGAATGTGAAACTAGAAACTAACGGTAGGTTAGCTAAGAAGAATGGTTTCCTGGGTATAGATCTGATGTTGGTTTCGGCCTTCGGGGTTAATATTTGGGGAATTATTCTCTTGATTAATTTACGGTTAGTGACTGATGAGCTGGAATGAGGCGTATGTTGTGTTTGTGTAACATGTATTTATTATATACGCGAGTTATTCAGAAAGACTGGGTTTATCCCATTCTGAATAGCTGATACGACGATAAGTCAAAGATGAAGACGGTGGTTGAAGACTGGAGGTCCTCACGTCGTTTGGATAATTACTGATGATCTTGATTGGGTCGTACACCCAAGAGGAGGGAATCAGTTGGTGATCGTCCAGACGTACTTGGAGATCGATGGATATGCGGGGTATTAGGTGCCTCCGGTTTCGTTCAGACCCATAACGAACTTGTAAATGGACTGTGTGTCTGACATCGGATTTCATTCTGTGTGATTGATATTGATTGCATAGCGTAAATTTCCGGTGTGGCATGCTAAGATGCAAATGATCAAGGCTTCTGTTGAAAAGCAGAGTCTTGTGGTTGATGATCAAAGCACGGCCTGTATGGCGTAGCTTTGTATAACTTTGATTTGCGAGCCTCACACCCCGGTTGTGAACCAGAAACGGAAGAGGACATCAGGGAGAACATGCGTTTCTTTCTAGTTAGAAGTGGCGTCAGTGGTTTTACACGCCCTGACGAGTTTGACTTATGTTGTTGTTGCTGTTGCGAGGGGCCTTGGATATATCGGTGACTATGTGAAGCCAATGGAGTCATTCATTGGCTCATTGACACCCCAGAGGGTGGGGAAACGCAGTGTTCAGGCATTTTAATCCACATCAGTGGACCGGCCCTGATGATCCAAAGGTCACTCGAGCTCTGACCTGAGGGGCGGACTAGAGCGTTTCGAATCGGCAGAGGACTATCTTTTGCCTCGGTTCACAGATGGAAATCCAACTTCCAAATACGTGACATTTGCGGTTTTGATTATAGAGCCTAGTACGGTGACATGATATATGGTACCCATGCCGCCTATGATTGATATTTATGATTGTATATAAAATCAGAAACTAACTGGAAACGAGCTAAGATGAGTGGTTTCCTGGGTATTGGTCTGATGTTGGTTTCGGCCTTCGGGGTTAATACTTAGGGAATCATTCTCTTACTAATTTGCGGTTGGAGTCTGATTAAGAATAAAAAACATGAGATTTCACGTATCAAGCATTCTTTGGCTGTTATAAGGTAAAACCCTATCCTCCGGCTTACGTTGCATTGTGTGATGGGACCTGGGTCTTATAATAGCTTCATTTTTCTTTATTTAGCATTGCGCTGTTGTTTTATGCACTGGTGTTCTTGGGAGGAATCCTGTTCCGTGTTATACGGCGTGGTCCCTTGATTTACCTAACTTTAAAATAAAGATTAATAACTGTTTTTAGTTCTCACACCAGTCACATGACTGACCTGGAGTTTATTGTTTTTACCTAAACCCTGGGTGCCCCTATTTTCCGCACGGGCAGCTAGTAGTTTTGGTTTTGCATATTTATATTCACAGCAACCTGGTTTACAGTTGGAACGATATCCGGAAAGCTTTGTATCCGTGTATCTTCTTCAGTTGTATTTTGTATTATTTTCCGCTGCTATGTAATATATTGTAATCTCTGATATTTATCGAATGTATTTTATTTGTTTATACTCTGTTTATTCTTGTATTCTGATGGAATTGTTGTAATAAACAATGAAATGTTCTTCCGTTTGCGTTCTTTCGTGTGTTGTTCTCGAACTATCCGCGCTTTCCTTCATGGGGAAGTTACGGGTTTTTACATTTGGTATCAGAGCTTTGGTTTACAAATCTTAGAGAACAAGACACGTTAGAACCATACGAAAGAATTCATCAGAAATTGGATTAGTAATATCCAATGGGAATGACTCGTTAGAGAAGGGATCAGTAGTATCCTAGAACGAGTGTGAAGAGTAGTGTTTTGAAAAATAAAATTGAAAACAAGTTTTGTTTTGAAAATTTAAATCAATTATACATATTTCATTATTTATTTATATTGATTTGGACTATCCAGTATATACAGATTTTGCGTATACGTCTAATCCGCGTGTATTCGAAATTTTAATTTACTGGATAGATATAGAATCACACTATAGTCGCCCGGAGATGATTCTGATGATGAGGCCTCATCATCAGTGTTTATATTCGAGTGACGAAAGTGAGATTTCTATATATTTCCTATTAACTGGTGTGAGAACCAAAATTAGATAGGGCTTATTGTTGTGATTTTGCATCAAAAATCTGATTTTTAGACTATATATCAAAGTTATAAATTTGAAATGATAATCAACTAATTGATTGCTGATTGTGTTGTTTGATTATTGGCTGATTAATTAAAATGTTGAACCTTTAACCAAATTGAATCAAATAGTGAGTTGTACTGAAAATTTATCGCATTTGCATGCATATGCATGTACATACATTGAACAGGTCATAGCAAGGAGGCTAGAGCAGAAGAATAAAATTGTTTGCCCGACAAATAGGTACATGTTTACCATAATTTACTGTTTTGTTTGGGTGATGATGATTTTATGAGCCGATTGGCTAGCCGCTTGGCTTTTTCTTTTTCTTTTGGATTGAAGAAGGCCATGGGAGGCTATATGAAATATCCCGAAGTCCCCGGTGCAGGGGAGGTTATGGCGAAATTTTTCGAAAATTTAGGGTGTTAGCCAAATTTTTGAAAAATTTGAAAAGTTTTTAGAAACTGAAAAGTTGAAGAACTTAAGCCGTAACAAAAATGTTGGAAGTTGAGTTGATTAGATAAACAACTTTCGGCTTCGTTCCTTTTCGGGGACGAAAAGTTTTAAGTGGGGGAGGTTGTAATAACCCGGAAATCTGAGCCAATTTAAAAAATTTATTTTGGCAATTTTAGCGAATTTTGAATATTTAAAATGAATTATTTTAAATAATAACGACGAGAAATTTATTTCGAATAGAATTCGAACGTATATATTTATATAGCTCGACGTTAGAATATAAATATTTATTTATAATTATAAAAGGAGTTGAAAATGGCGCGGTAGTTCGATAATTCGATTTCATAATTCAAATGAATGTACCGAGTGCAAAATAAACCGGATTTTAGTGAAACCAAAAATATTAGAATCTATTTTTGAATATCTTTCCAACGAATCAGAAAAATTGAAATTTCATAGCGGGGACAAAAAGTTATGTCCAGTTGAAATTTCAGAATAGTCGCTATGGAATTTCGGCCCTTAAAAATAGCCATTTTGCAAACGACCTCGGATTTCGACGAAACCACTTTCGTTGGATCCGTGATGTCTAGTTATTACTAGGTTTCAAAATTCATAATTTTTTGAATCAATATGTGAGCGTGGCAAAGGAAAACGCGTTTGACCAGTATCAGTTGATTTCGATCGACTGGAAAATGGCCATTTTCAAACGATCTCAGAATTTGACGAAATTAGTTTTGTTAGGACCGTATCGTCAATATGAAGCCAGAAACTATTTTTCTGGAATTTTTTGAGTCCGTATGTGGCCCCAGTAAATAGAAATGCGCGTTCAAATTCAATATATAGAGTTATATTTTGATTTTGACAAAAACTGATCGAAACGATCGAACCAGCCTACGTGGCATATCCCATTGTGTTCGGAATGGGGGTAATTAGCTAGGAGCGACAGTCGTTGGGTTCGATTTTGAGTTTGAATTTAAAAGCTACTTTTTGGGAGTTTAAAATAATAAATTACTAAATATAATATATATCTCCTAAATCTAGGTTTTCCCTCCAGTCAAACCTCGAGCCCCTTTTTCAATAAAAAACCTGCTCGTCCAAATCAAACGCCGCCTCCCCCAGTGCCATCGTCGGAGATTCGACCGCTGCTCCTTCCGATCAGCTCCATTGCCCCTCCTCCGCTTCCTTCTCCCCCGTTCTCTGCTGTATCGACCCTCAGTGTAACACCCCGTAATTTTATAACATTAAAATTCACAAATTAAAGTATACTTAATTGTTAGAAAAGAATTAAGTGAAATGGGTTGCATAGACAAATATATATATATTGATATATATATATATATATATATAAATTAAAAATTAAATAAATAAATATGCAAAAAAGTTCAAAACAGCGAATTGGGAGGGGGAATAACCGAACCGACCCATTTTTGAGGTCGACCCGAGCCTTGCTGGGTCGACTAGGGGTTAATCCAGGGTGTTTGGTTGTCAATCCGTGGGCCGATTCGCTCAAATGCAGATTTTGCATTTGATTGGTTCTCATGGTTCAGGGTTAATCTAATGGTCCTAAATAACTTCCTACACCTATAAATACATCCTAATGCTAACCCTAAACCTAATTAAAATAGAATAGTTAACCGTCGCCATGGAAATCAATGGAGCCGCCGCCAACTAAGAAAGAAGAAAAGCAAATTCAATTCTAATTCTCCCAACCCTAAAGCAAAGCAAAACTCTCTCTTTTCTTCTCTAAATAGTGAGTATGATGATCTTAACAAGATTATTATCATTTTAATTAGGTTGAGTTATGAATGGATTATGAGTAGATGATGTGAATTATCATATATGTTGTTGTAAAGCCCTTTTGTTATCATGTATATTGTAAATCCAATGTTATGTGATGATGATATCTTATATGTTGTAAATCATGCTATGATGATGTTATGTATGTTGAAAGTTTCTATGCTAAGTTGTGATGAATCATACATGTTAAAAAGGCCATGATGTTACCATCTATGCTAGTTAGTTCATATTAATTAAATCATCATGTTTGGGTTATGTTGATCTATATGACAAGTCACATATGCAAGTTAGATTGATTAGAAAAGTTATGAACATATGCCAAGACATCTATTATGACATCTAGAATTATGCTATGACATATGTGATATCCTATGCTAGTTCACACCATCATTATGTTGCCTAGAAACCTCATATGCAAGTTTATGTATAGATTTGGGCTATGATCATATCATGTAAATTGAGACATTTAACAAGTTGACACCTTTTGATCCTTAACATGTGTAGTTTATGCAAGTTTCACCCCTATTATGATTAGATTTATTTTAATTGTCTATATGTTGTGAAAATTTATCTTTGTGCTAGGTGTTAGACTATACAAGTCTAGCCTATATTATGCGTTGAATAAGCGAACGTATAAACGTGGGGTAGGGGTAATATTAAGGATTTAATATTAAAAAGTTGGGGTGCAATAGATATGATTTTGCATGCCATAAGTGGATGGCCATAATTGAGTCAATTATGGACATCATTAAAAGTTGACTTAATTAATAATTTGAACAGGGAATTATTAAAACTGGGGTAAAAGATTTTAAGTGTTAATCAATGCTTAGGACACGAGGTTGGACTCGTTTGTGACGTAAACCTGCCCGGACCCGCCGGCAAATCCAGTGGTCACAAATGTCAGCCCAATGTGAGAGGTCCTAGGCATAAACTAAAGCATAATAGTTGTAAAGACACGAGGTTAGACTCTTTTATGGTGTAAGACTGCCCGGACCCGCCCGGCAAATCCAGCTGCCATAAATGCCAGTTTAATGTGAGAGGTCTTTATGAGGTTATGGCCTGAATGAATTAAGAAATACTTAACCAGATAAACATGTAAAGTGGGACATGGGGATTAAGTAGGTGCCTTGGGTGGCACGAAGAATCTAGGGGGTGCCCTTAGTAGCATGTGAAATACGATTAGTAAGACTTAACCAAACACACATGTAAATGAACATGACTAAGAGGGTTAAGTGGGATATACTAGTGACAAGCTTAGGTGGGTAGCTTGTAGGGGCCCATTTCGACCAGTATCCCAAACGTATCTTTGTGGGCTCGACCCAAGTCGAGGACGGGACATGCATGCTGGGTTTGACTGTAAGAGGCCAAAACTGGGAGCGGTGGCAACGCAAGTCCAACGAGTTTCGTATGCGTGTGTGGACCCGGGCTGGTAGGTAAGACGTTGTTGCATCGTGTAGGTATAAGCCGTGCATTCTCAAGTTGTATCGGGTTGCCACTTTAGGGGAGTGATACACCCCACTGTGGGGCCAGCACGTGTATCTACCAGTAGGGAGCCGATCGAAAGTGGGTAGTGGGGTACACCTAGTGGAGATAGGGGCAGACGGCACCTATGTAGTCAGCTAGGGGTACGTAAGGCTATTTATAAAGTTTCTGTGTGAAGCAAGTGGGATCAAACAATAGGGTAACTGGTGTGGTGCAGTGTAGTAATGTGCGGTGCAGTGTAGTAATCATTCGTTAGTAATTAGATGTGCCTTTACTGTTATCTTTAACGTTATCTTTAACGCTATCTTTATCTTCCTAAGAGTTCATAGATATTTACTTGTCTTCCAGCTTATGCCTTAGTCTAATTATTTTGATAATAGTATTGTTAGAATTATCATACTCGCCAGACTTTATGTCTGACCCCCTCTATTTCTATCCTTTTTCCCCCTCCAGGTCCTCAGGTTGGGCCCAGCTCTAGTGTAGTTTGATTGAATTGCTTCATCTCTCTTTGGAAAGCTTGGACCGTTGAAGTAAAGTCCAGCTTGTTATCTTTTTAATGGCTATTTATGTAATGGGATTATGTATTTTGTTTTTATGAAGATGGATATTGTACTTGGTTATGATCTATGGTTTTATGATGTAACAAACATGTTTAATTTCCGCTGCAATAAAATGAAGTTTTAGATTTCCAAGTACTATTTACTATCTGTCTTGTTGTAATTTTTCTGTTCTATATTCACTTATAACCTCCATGGAAGTTAATGCATTCCCTTCGTGAGTGACATTAATGGACGTGGGGTGTTACACGTGGTATCAGAGTTTAAGGTTACCAGAATAGATAAAAATACTTTAGAAAAATAATTATTTTTGGAAGGAGTGCTTTCAAAAACATGTTTTAATGAGATGTTTAAAGAGAAAAGTTTTTAAGAAAAAAAAACATAATCCCCAATAGCCCATATCTTTATCTTTCGAATTCTCCATTCTGAATCTTTCCTTTTTCGTTTCATCATGGCTGAAGATCTTAATCTACCCGACGGTGTAACGATACCAGGATGGTATAGGAGGTTATTAGAGGCTAGGGCCGTTGCAGGTCCAGCCAATGTTCCTCCACCACCAGTTGCACCCGTTCCTCCTCCTCCTCCTCCTCGCGTAGATACTTTTGCAAAGACGTGCAAGGAATTCAAGGCTATGGGTGGAAAACCATTTCAAGGGTCAGAAACGTTTGTGGAAGCTAGAGATTGGCTTAAGGAGGTGGATGAATTGCTAGAAATCTTTGAAGTAGAAGAAGGGAGGAGAGTTCGATTAGCAGCTTGGTTGATGAAGGGAGAGGCCTCGTTTTGGTGGGAGGTCACTAATGGGGAGCGTCCTGTTGACTCTTGGGTGGATTTCAGACGTAGGTTCGAGGCGAAGTTTCTCTCAAGGGCGGAAGAAAATTTATATATGGAAAGGTTCTTGACATTGAAGCAAGGAAGCTCATCAGTGAAAGAATATGTCAATAAATTTAATCAGTTAGCAAGGTTTGGCTTGGACTTAGTGAACACGCCGGAGAAGAAGGCGCTGAGGTTCGTGAATGGCTTGAATGAACCATTGCAAGGGTTGGCTATGACCCACATCCCAATGGGGGCCACCTTTGAGAAGTTAGTAGAAATGGCGCTTATGCATGAGGAGAAAAGCGCTAAAGCTGATAAGGCACCCGAGAAGAAGGGGGATTAGAAGAAACCACAACAGCAAAACAAGAAGGGTGGTAAAGACAATAACGGCAAGGGAAAGAAGAAATGTTTAAATGTGGGACACCAGGCCATCGCAGCAAGGATTGCCGAAAGAAAAAGAAGACAGGTTGTTTTCATTGTGGCGATGCGGGACATTTAGTGAAGGACTGCCCAAAGAAGGGGCAGAGGGCAGGAGCTACCTCGGGAGGACATGTGCAGGCTCTTATGGCACCAGGGCAGGCAAGGGGACAAGTTCAGGCTCTCGCGGTCCCACCGCTGCAAGAACGAGGTAGAACCATTTCTGTTGAAAGCTTAGTTTTTCTGTTTGGTCATCCTGTCCGTACCCTATTCGATTCGGGCGCATCGCATTCGTTTATCTCTACATCATTAGTTGAATCACTGCACTTAAACACCAGTTTAGTAGAGGATCCTTTAGTTGTTTCGAATCCAATTGGGGGCTCAGCTTATTTGTCTATGATGTGTTTGGATTTGAAAATTTCCATACTTAGCGTCGAAATTAGATGTGATGCTTATGTGTTGGGCTTCACGGGCTATGGGCTAATTTTAGGAATGATTGTTTATCCAGAAATGGGGCCGTTCTTGATTGTGAAAGGAGAGTAGTTAGGCTCGTGACTCGCCTTGGCAACACTCTCGAAATCTTTTGTAATCCCATAAATTCGGTTATGCTAAGTTATCTAGAATCGCTTGACACGTCTGAGGAAAATCTACGATCTGTTAGAGTGGTCCGAGAATATTCGGATGTGTTTGAGGAGGTGAAGGGCTTGCCTACGAAGCGGGAGATAGATTTTCGAATATATCTTGTGGATAATGCGAAACCAGTATCTTTGCCAGTACGCCACATGGCTCCACGTGAAAGGAGGGAACTCGGTAAGCAAGTGAATGAGTTGCTTGAGAAGGGGTTCATAAGATGAAGTATATCGGAGTGGGGTGCTCCAGTAGTGTTTGCCCCGAAGGCGGATGGGTCCCTTAGACTTTGTGTGGACTATAGAGAACTTAATAAGCTTACTAAGAAGAACAGACACCCACTGCCGAGGATTGACGATCTCTTCGATCAGTTAGTTGGCGCCTCAGTGTTTTCGCAGTTGGACTTAGCTATTGGGTCCCATCAGTTGAGAGTGGCTGAGGATAGCATAGACAAGACTGCCTTTAGGACTCCGGACGGTTTCTATGATGGCTAGTGATGCCCTTCGGTTTGACAAACGCCCCAGCATATTTTGTTGATTTGATGAGTAGGGTGTTTAGGGAGTACCTTAACAAATTCGTGGTTGTCTTTGTAGATGACATCTTGATCTTTTCTAAGGATGAAGAAGAGCATGCCCTACATCTTATGGAAGTGTTGGAGACCCTACGAGTGCATAGCCTTAAGGCTAAATTTTCTAAGTGTCACTTCTAGAGGAAGGAAGTACGGTTCTTAGGACACGTGGTTTCCAAAGAAGGGATAGCGGTAGATCCCGCGAAGGTAGTGGCCATCCAAGATTGGAAGGTTCCTAAAAATGCTACCGAAGTGAGAAGTTTCTTGAGGTTAGCTGGCAACTATAGGAAGTTTATCAAAGACTTCGCAAAGATATCAGCTCCATTGACACGCTTGACGAAGAAGAACCTAGTTTTCACATGGGACGTAGATTGTGATGATGCATTCCAACGTTTGAAGAGAGCTTTGACTTCAGCCCCAGTCTTAGTATTGCCAGACGGGAGTAAGTCGTTTACCGTTTATACTGACGCTTGTGGGACAGGACTAGGCGCAGTCTTAATGCAAGAGGGTAGGGTAATATCCTATGGTGGAAGGCAGTTGAGAGCGCATGAGAAAAATTATCCTACACATGACCTAGAATTGGCCGCTATTGTTTTCGCGCTTAAGTCTTGGCGTCATTATCTTCTTGGCGACAAATTCGAATTATTCACTGACCACATGTCTTTAAAATACCTATTCTCTCAAAAGGACTTGAACTTAAGGCAGCAAAGGTGGATGGAGTTCTTAGCGTCCTACGACTTCGAAATAGCCTATACCCCTGGTAAGGGTAACGTGGTGGCAGATGCCTTAAGTAGAAAAAGATTATCCTTAAGTCCTTTGTTTGTTGAGCGGCGAAGTTTAGAATTCATTTCGATGTTTGACTTTAGACCTTCCGTTGACTTCGTACCCGGTTTGCTAGCATCCTTGGAGGTCAGACCTACGCTTTTGGGACGGATTGGCGAGGCACAGCGAGACGACCCGCAGTTGGTTGAGTTAGTAGAAAAACTCAAAGGAGGGGAGTCATCAAACCATCTCCGTAGGTATACCCTAGACGATAAGGGTTGGTTACATAGGGACGGTAGACTTTGTGTACCAAAAGACGATGACCTAAGGAAGACTATTCTTGACGAAGCACATCATTCGAAGATGACCATTCATTCGGCGGGGACAAGGTGTACAAAGACATGAAGAGAGTTTACTTTTGGGCCGGTATGAAGAAAGACGTGGCCGAGTATGTCGCTAGATGCTTGGTATGCCAACAAGTAAAAGCGGAGCAAAAGAAACCCGGTGGGTTGCTTCACCCGTTGGAGGTTCCACTATGGAAGTGGGAGAGTGTCTCGATGGATTTTGTGGATGGATTACCGCGATCGAGGAGGGATAATACGGGGATTTGGGTTATAGTAGATAGACTTACTAAGAGCGCCCATTTCATTCCCGTGAAGAGTAAGAGGACTGCTCCATGGTTAGCTTCTGTATATGTCCGAGAAATAGTTCGTTTGCACGGTGTTCCTTCTAGCATAGTGAGCGACCGCGATCCTATTTTCACTAGCGTATTTTGGAGAAGCTTACAAGAGGCGGTAGGGACTCAGTTATGTTTGAGCACCGCATATCATCCTCAGACGGACGGCCAGACCGAGAGGGTGAATCGCATTCTAGGGATCTGTTGAGGCTATGTATCCTAGATTTTGGGGGTACGTGGGAAGAGCAACTTCCATTGGTGGAGTTCGCATATAATAACAGCTTTCAGTCCAGCATTGGTATGGCACCATTCGAAGCTCTTTATGGACGACCTTGTCGTTCACCTACATGTTGGTGGGAATCTATGGATAAGATCTTACTTGGGCCCGATATGATTAGGGAGACTTCGGAGAAGATCGACTTGATTCGAAGGAGGATGAAAGCAGCGCAAGATAGGCAGAAATCTTATGCGGATAAGAGGAGGACAGATCTCGAGTTTGAAATTGGGGACATGGTCTTTGTCAAAGTGTCTCCATTACGAAACGTTGTTCGCTTTGGGTCCGCTGGGAAATTAGCACCAAGGTTTGTAGGGTCGTTTCCTATTAAGGTGAGGATTGGATGGATGGCGTATAGAGTGGAGTTGCCCGAGAGACTTAGTGGTGTACATGACGTATTCCATGTGTCACATTTGAGGAAGTGCTTGCACGAGACCGCGGAAGTGGTAGAGCCGAGCTTGCTTACAGAGGTGGAGATAGAGCGTGATGCGACAAATCGACGAGCTCCTACGCGCATTCTTGGGTCGGAGATCAAGAGGTTGAGGAATCGAGAGGTCAGACTAGTCAAAGTGCAATGGGGAGATGATGAGAGCAACGCTACTTGGGAGACGGAAGAGAAGATGCGTTCACGATACCCTTTTCTTTTTGAGGGTATGTCCTTTAATTTCTCCTTTATCGCTTAGCTTGTACTTATCTTATCTTTAGTATATCCTCTCGCTAGTATCTTTGACCTTTAGTTAGGATAATCCTATGGTTGAAACATGTGTTTGAGACATGTTATGTATGGTGGATGCAAATTGGATGCAAGTGTTTGCTAGTGGTTGCTCGTGGATGCATATACACACACTATTAGACACCAAATCGGCCCAGTCACTTCATATTGCATATTGCATATATATGGATGTATTTAGTAAAATGGATGTATAATGGTTGTATTATCATATAGTTGCTGCATTCGGGTGGATGGTTGTGCATGCATATAGAATTAATATGTATCATTAAGAATCTTTTGCATACATATTGGACGCATGACACTATCATGAATTGCACTTAGGAGGTCGACTGAATCAGTAGACCGCCTAATTTTGCATTAGATATGGACATATACACACACTGTGCATATAAACATTAAAGCATTAGAAGTCTTTTAAGGACAATGGACGCTGGTGTTTGATGGTTGAGTAGATGGACGATTAGATGGTAGGATATACATTCTTCTTGACTTGGAGATTTCGGGGATGAAATCCTTTAAGGAGGGGAGAATGTAACACCCCGTAATTTTATAACATTAAAATTCACAAATTAAAGTATACTTAATTTTTAGAAAAGAATTAAGTGAAATGGGTTGCGCAGAGAAATATATATATATACATTGATATATATATATATATATATATATATATAAATTAAAAATTAAATAAATAAATATGCGAAAAAGTTCAAAACAGCGAATTGGGAGGGGGAATAACCAAACCGGTCCATTTTTGAGGTCGACCCGAGCCTTGCTGGGTCGACTAGGGGTTAATCCAGGGTGTTTGGCTGTCAACCCGTAGGCCGATTCGCTCAAATGCAGATTTTGCATTTGATTGGTTCTCATGGTTCAGGGTTAATCTAATGGTCCTAAATAACTTCCTACACCTATAAATACATCCTAATGCTAACCCTAAACCTAATTAAAATAGAATAGTTAACCGTCGCCATGGAAATCAATGGAGCCGCCGCCAACTAAGAAAGAAGAAAAGCAAATTCAATTCTAATTCTCTCAACCCTAAAGAAAAGCAAAACTCTCTCTTTTCTTCTCTAAATAGTGAGTATGATGATCTTAACAAGATTATTATCATTTTAATTAGGTTGAGTTATGAATGGATTATGAGTAGATGATGTGAATTATCATATATGTTGTTGTAAACCCCTTTTGCTATCATGTATATTGTAAATCCAATGTTATGTGATGATGATATCTTATATGTTGTAAATCATGCTATGATGATGTTATGTATGTTGAAAGTTTCTATGCTAAGTTGTGATGAATCATACATGTTAAAAAGGCCATGATGTTACCATCTATGCTAGTTAGTTCACATTAATTAAATCATCATGTTTGGGTTATGTTGATCTATATGACAAGTCACATATGCAAGTTAGATTGATTAGAAAAGTTATGAACATATGCCAAGACATCTATTATGACATCTAGAATTATGCTATGACATATGTGATATCCTATGCTAGTTCACACCATCATTATGTTGCCTAAAAACCCCAAATGCAAGTTTATGTATAGATTTGGGCTATGATCATATCATGTAAATTGAGACATTTAACAAGTTGACACCTTTTGATCCTTAACATGTGTAGTTTATGCAAGTTTCACCCCTATTATGATTAGATTTATTTTAATTGTCTATATGTTGTGAAAATTTATCTTTGTGCTAGGTGTTAGACTATACAAGTCTAGCCTATATTATGCGTTGAATAAGCGAACGTATAAACGTGGGGTAGGGGTAATATTAAGGATTTAATATTAAAAAGTTGGGGTGCAATTGATATGATTTTGCATGCCATAAGTGGATGGCCATAATTGAGTCAATTATGGACATCATTAAAAGTTGACTTAATTAATAATTTGAATAGGGAATTATTAAAACTGGGGTACAAGATTTTAAGTGTTAATCAATGCTTAGGACACGAGGTTGGACTCGTTTGTGACGTAAACCTGCCCGGACCCGCCCGGCAAATCCAGTGGTCACAAATGTCAGCCCAATGTGAGAGGTCCTAGGCCTAAACTAAAGCATAACAGTTGTAAAGACACGAGGTTAGACTCTTTTATGGTGTAAGATTGCCCGGACCCGCCCGGCAAATCCAGCTGCCATAAATGACAGTCTAATGTGAGAGGTCTTTATGAGGTTATGTCCTGAATGAATTAAGAAATACTTAACCAGATAAACAAGTAAAGTGGGACATGGGGATTAAGTAGGTGCCTTGGGTGGCACGAAGAATCTAGGGGGTGCCCTTAGTTGCATGTGAAATACGATTACTAAGACTTAACCAAACACACATGTAAATGAACATGACTAAGAGGGTTAAGTGGGATATACTAGTGACAAGCTTAGGTGGGTAGCTTGTGGGGGCCCATTTCGACCAGTATCCCAAACGTATCTTTTTGGGCTCGACCCAAGTTGAGGACGGGACACGCATGCTGGGTTTGACTGTAAGAGGCCAAAACGGGGAGCGGTGGCAACGCAAGTCCAACGGTTTTCGTATGCATGTGTGGACCCAGGATGGTAGGTAAGACGTTGTTGCATCGTGTAGGTATAATCCTTGCATTCTCAAGTTGTATCGGGTTGCCACTTTAGGGGAGTGATACACCCCACTGTGGGGCTAGCACGGGTATCTACGAGTAGGGAGCCGATCGAAAGTGGGTAGTGGGCTACACCTAGTGGAGATAGGGGCAGACGGCACCTATGTAGTCAGCTAGGGGTACGTAAGGCTATTTATAAAGTTTCTGTGTGAAGCAAGTGGGATCAAACAATAGGGTGACTGGTGTGGTGCAGTGTAGTAATGTGCGGTGCAGTGTAGTAATCATTCGTTAGTAATTAGGTGTGCCTTTACCATTATCTTTAACGTTATCTTAAACGCTATCTTTATCTTCCTAAGAGTTCATAGACATTTACTTGCCTTCCAGCTTATGCCTTAGTCTAGTTATTTTGATAATAGTATTGTTAGAATTATCATACTCGCCAGACTTTATGTCTGACCCCCTCTATTTCTATCCTTTTTCCCCCTCCAGGTCCTCAGGTTGGGCCCAGCTCTAGTGGAGTTTGATTGAATTGCTTCATCTCTCTTTGGAAAGCTTGGACCGTTGAAGTAAAGTCCAGCTTGTTATCTTTTTAATGGCTATTTATGTAATGGGATTATGTATTTTGTTTTTATGAAGATGGATATTGTACTTGGTTATGATCTATGGTTTTATGATGTAACAAACATGTTTAATTTCCACTGCAATAAAATTAAGTTTTAGATTTCCAAGTACTATTTACTATCTGTCTTGTTGTAATTTTTCTGTTTTATATTCACTTATAGCCTCCATGGAAGTTAATGCATTCCCTTCGTGAGTGACATTAATGGACGTGGGGTGTTACACTCAATGCCCCCCCCAAATCCCGTACCCGTTCAACCCCAACCCAATTCGAGCACCAAGCCCACCGCGCCGCTGGCCAGAGGCACCGGCACCCACGTCCATGCGAGTGCGCAACCCTTGGAGTGACCCTCGACCATCCTCCAACCAAGTTCGACTGACGAAAAAAGAAGTGAGTTTTATGATTATTATTTTTTTAGTGATAAAAATTGATTTTTTTAGTAGTGATAAAAACTGAATTTATATAGGATTAAAACTGATTTTTATTTGCTTTTAATAAAAAAACTGAATTTATATAGGATTAAAACTGATTTTATTTATACTTAAAAAGATTTGATTTTTAATTCGTTAGAGACTAGATTTTTAATTAGAGAAAGAAGGGATTTTTAATTAGATAAAAATATGATTTTTATTCATGTAGAGTAATAAAAATAGAATTTTTATTATATTACTAGCGAAGATAAAAATAGAATTTTTATCTATATAGTAGCGATGTAAAAATAGAATTTTTATCCATATAGTAGAGATGTAAAAATAGAATTTTTATCCATATGGAGTGATTATAAAAATATGATTTTTATATACATGGCAACAATATAAAAATGTGATTTTTATATATGTAGTGAAAGCGGGCAACGAAAGTGAAAAAAGGGCGAGAACGGGAAGGTTTTCTACATAAGAAGGGTCGTGGCGTTGGTTTAACTAGTCGGTGATAACATCTCGCCTTTAATTTTCTTTTTCTAGTTAATAATATATACTAGGATACAGACGGTTGTTAGTAGCACCCGACACCCGTCGTCCACAGACCATGGACGGCTTGTATGCTTGTTTGATTTTGATGTGTAGTTGATTGTGTGATGTGATGTGAAATGAAATAAAATATTTAGATAGTTAAAAATATTTTATAGTTGAAAATAGAATTTTTAACGTGTATATAAAATAAATAGTAATAAACAAATCGGAGATTTTTTTATATACACTGATTTGACTGATATTGATTGGGGCGATAAATTTTACACATCGCCCAACTGCACAAATAAAATCTGTGTTTGATTGTTTGAAACCCCACATGGGTATTGGGATGATATATGACATACACTAATCCCAATAATTAGTTGTATGTCGATCGATTGATTGACAGGCTGTTATAAGTGTTAAATATTTATATTTGATGCTTATACAGTGTAGAATGCACTTTGGATGATGGTTGATTATTTGTCGTTGTTGATATATACATGCGTTGTATGGAAATCCATAGAAATAAAATCTATGGTAGACGATTGGGCCTCATTCCAGTTTTGAAATAGAATATTTGAAAAGAAATATTTGAATAGAATATTTGAAAAGAAATATTTGAAACAGAAATATTTGAAAAGAGAAATATTTGAATAGAAGTATTGGAAAAGAAATATTTGAAACAGACTATTTGAAAATAGAAATATATGAAGCCGGGTTGATTAGATTGACGCCATTTTGACGTGAATATTGAATGAATTGAAATTCAAATTAAATTGAAATCGATTTGAAATGAAATTAAAACGAATTTATATTGAAAATTTCAATTTTGATTTGAATTTGAAAAGGAAGTTGAAATTGTTTTTGAAACGAATTTAAAACGATTTATAAAATTCGTTTTAAAAAGGAAATCGACGAAGTATATATTATATATAATATATATATAATATAATGGCCTGAATAGAATGCGCTGCGCTTCGGTAGTTCGCGAATTTCGACCATTGACTTCGAATGGGTATTGCGAGAGATCCGACCGTCGGATTCTCCTAAAACCGGAACCGTTGGGTTCGTATCGAAAAGAGCTTTCTAACGAATATTAGAGATTTGAAATCTAACGGTTGGATTTTGAATTATGTCCAAATCAAATTTAGAAAAGGTCGTTGTATGTGCAGTTCGATGGCCGTTGATGGAAATCGACTATACGGGCCTTGATAAAATTATTGAAAATGGTGATAATTTGTGTAAAATCATAAGAAATGATTTGTGAAGAATTGGGATGAGAAACTCCATATTTGAAAAGATAAAAATAGATTTTTATCGAAATGAACTAGTTTTGAACTAGAATAATAATTTATTTATTTTTAAAATAAATAAATTGGATTTGAAATGGTTTTGAAAATAACCAGAATTTCCAATAATTGCATTGGAATGGATTTGAATCAAAATTGTCTTCGGAATATTTGGATGTTGGATTTCGTGATTATACAGATATTGTTATGGAAATTTGAAAGATATATATATATCGTTATTTCCAATCCGATATTTGTTGGTCGTAGAATTTGATATTGAATATAAGCCGATATATTTTCTGTTCATGGCCTTGTATTTAATATCAAATGTGATTTGGGTTTGTTGTGAATGGTGTCTTCATTAACACTGTTCTAAAGCCCAGTTGAGAAAAAGATTAAATCTTTTTATTTAGATTTGAATGAAGTGTACCAATTAGATACTATTTAATTGGAATTGAATTGGTATTGATTTTTGGGTTTATCGTGAACATTGTTTTAAATAACACTTGTTCTTTAACCCGATAATCAATGAAATGTGATTTCGGGTTGTCGTGAACGGTATCTTCAATAATACTGTTCTTAGACCCAAGGAGTTAAGAAAATCAGGAACTAACTGTAGGTTTGCTAAGTAGAACGGTTTCTAGGGTATTGATCTGATGTTGGTTTTGGCCTTCGGGGTTAATACTTAGGGAACTGCTCACTTGCTAATTTACGGTTAGGGCCTGATTTAAATGTGATGTGATTTTGGGGTTTATCGTGAACCGTGTTTTAAATGACACTGATTCTTTAACCCAGTCAAAGATTAAAACTAAGTGGAGTTTTAATGAATCTTTTATTAGATTGAAAAGATCGAGAATGGAGTATCACCAGTTTTGCTCCAGGCCATAGTTAAATCTTTAATTAGATTTAAACGTGAAATGGTAATTGAATTTACCGATAACACCGTGGTGTTAGATATGAAGTAAGACCAGTTTTACTTCATGGGATGAATAGGTTGGGATTGGGAAATTAAAACAAATGATTACTTCGGTAAGGTTCGTTAACCCCGACTAGTTTGAATTGATATTCAAAAGGAGATTAATTAATAAATTTATAAGAATATATCTTTGATAAAATTAATGGGAACCTTTCCCTAAGAATGTGAAATTAGAAACTAACGGTAGGTTAGCTAAGAAGAATGGTTTCCTGGGTATTGATATGATGTTGGTTTCGGCCTTCGGGGTTAATATTTGGGGAATTATTCTCTTGATTAATTTACAGTTAGTGACTGATGAGCTAGAATGAGGCGTATGTTGTGTTTGTGTAACACGTATTTATTATATACGCGAGTTATTCAGAAAGACCGGGTTTATCCCATTCTGAATAACTGATATGACGATAAGTCAAAGATGAAGATGGTGGTTGAAGACCGGAGGTCTTCACGTCGTTTGGATAATTACTGATGATCATGATTGGGCCGTACACCCAAGAGGAGGGAATCAGTTGGTGATCGTCCAGACGTACTTGGAGATCGATGGATATGCGGGGTACTAGGTGCCTCCGGTTTCGTTCAGAGCCAAAACGAACTTGTAAATGGACTGTGTGTCTGACATCGGATTTCATTATGTGTGATTGATATCGATTGCATAGCGTGAATTGCCTGTGTGGCATGCTAAGATGCAAATGATCAAGGCTTCTGTTGAAAAGAAGAGTCTTGTGGTTGATGATCAAAGCACGGCCTGTGTGGCGTAGCTTTGTATAACGTTGATTCGCGAGCCTCACACCCCGGTTGTGAACCAGAAACGGGAGAGGACATCAGGGAGGACATGCGTTTCTTTCTAGTTAGAAGTGGCGTCAGTGGTTTTACGCGCCCTGACTAGTTTGACTTATGTGGTTGTTGTTGTTGCGAGGCTCCTCGGATATATCGGTGACTATGTGAAGTCGATGGAGTCATTCGTTGGCTCACTGACACCCCAAAGGGTAGGGAAACGCAGTGTTCAGGCATTTTTATCCACATCGGTGGACCGGCCCTGACGATCCAAAGGTCACTCGAGCTCTGACCTGAGGAGCGTACTAGAGCGTCTCGAATCGGTAGAGGACTATCTTTTGCCTCGGTTCACAGATGGAAATCCAACTTCCAAATACGTGACATTTGCGGTTTTGATTGTAGAGCCTAGTACGGTGACATGATATATGGTACCAATGCCGCCTATGATTGATATTTATGATTGTATATAAAATCAGAAACTAACTGGAAACGAGCTAAGATGAGTGGTTTCCTGGGTATTGGTCTGATGTTGGTTTCGGCCTTCGGGGTTAATACTTAGGGAATCGTTCTCTTACTAATTTGCGGTTGGAGTCTGATTAAGAATAAAAAAACATGAGATTTCGCGTATCAAGCATTCTTTGGCTGTTATAAGGTAAAATCCTATCCTCCGGCTTGCGTTGCATTGTTTGATGGGACCTGGGTCTTATAATAGCTTCATTTTTCTTTATTTAGCATTGCGCTGTTGTTTTATGCACTGGTATTCTTGGGAGGAAACCCGTTCCGTGTTATACGGCGTGGTCCCTTGATTCACCTAACTTTAAAATAAAGATTAATAACTGTTTTTAGTTCTCACACCAGTCACATGAATGACCTGGAGTTTATTGTTTTTACCTAAACTCTGGGTGCCCCTATTTTCCGCATGGGCAGCTAGTAGTTTTGGTTTTGCAGATTTATATTCACAGGAACCTAGTTTACATCTGGAACGATATCCGGAAAGCTTTATATCCGTGTATCTTCTTCAGTTGTATTTTGTATTATTTTCCGCTGCTATGTAATATATTGTAATCTATGATATTTATCGAATGTATTTTATTTGTTTATACTCTGTTTATTCTTGTATTCTGATGGAATTGTTGTAATAAACAATGAAATGTTCTTCTATCTACGTTCTTTCGTGTGTTGTTCTCGAACTATCCGCGCTTTCCTTCACGGGGAAGTTACGGGTTTTTACAGTGTCTATTATAAAGGTTTGGAATATGAAGCTTTTGTTAAACGTCTTGCCTCTGATAAAATCAGATCCAAATCTGATAATTATTTTGTGGAATATCCAAAAGAAGCAAAAGGATATTATTTCTATAAATCCTTTGAGAATAAAATGTTTATTGCTCGAATTGGTATCCTTTAAAAGAGAGTCGGTCTATAAGATACCGATAGGAATAAAATAGATTTCGAAATGCCTCGGAAACCACAAAATACCATTCAATCTTGTATAGAAAAGAAATTGAGTGGTAGTGATACAATAATTCTAATGTTTTGTATGAATATCACATTAATTGTTGTGAATAATGTTAGTTTTTTAAAACAAGAAATAGATATTGATTCTAAGAAAGAAAATGTTTAGGTTAAGAAGTTCATGACTGAACTTAATTCATTGTTGATCCAATGATTTACATTGTGATAACAATGTGGCTACTGCTCAGGCATAAAACCTTAAACTCATTATTGATCCAAATATATATTAAAGAAATATAATTCTTATGTGAAGTTGTTCACCGAGGAAATGAACATATATGCAAAGTTGCAAAAGTTGTAATGTTGCAAACCTACTGAATTAAACTCTGTCGCAGCAGAAGTTTAATAGTCACACTAGTTTCATGAGTATATGATACATAAATGATTGACTCTAGTGCAAGTGGGAGATTGTTAGAGTTTATACCCTAGAGGCAATCTATTTGATATTATTAATAATATTGTTGATGTCATTGTTTTATTTGGAATAAACATATTTTGTTATGTAATATTTACTGCATAATATAATTATTAACATAATAGAAGTTCCTAGAATAATAATACAAAATTATATAGTTCAAGTAAGACTTGAACTTGAGATTATATAATATATTAAGTATTATAATTCTTAAACGTCCCCAGTCAAGTTTTATTGTTTATGTAGGACAACAATAAAACATTGAGACTAGTATGTTGATTGACTGATGATCACATCTCATTGATCATTAACATACGTGATATTAATGTCAAGACATAAATATGTATTGAAGAATATCATATTAGGCTGACCCAACGTGAGAAAACTACATGGAATATAATTAACAGTATCATAAGTTATTCTCATAGTGGCAATGATGTAATGGTCCTCAGACCTTAAATTGTTATAATTTTATTCGAGGATATTTGTGTTTTGATATCATCTAAAGTTGCTTAAACCCAAGTAGACGATAACGGTGATTATTGGATACATCTCAAACTGAATGAAAATTATGAATGATCTAAATAGAATTTAATCCTACAATATATTTTTAGTGATATCCATAAGCCTCTTGATTGAGTGAAACTATGAAATGCATGGTCGTGCTCAAATATTGATTAGTTTTATATAGTATCCTCATCAATCGAGATAAAAGGATTAAATTATAAAGAGGATGATACTATTCATACGAGTTTAATCCTAGATATATTAGTTAAAAGGGTTATATTACGTTGATGCATTGGTCGGAGAATGGTTATATCGAATCGTCGATATTATTATAACTTGGGTAGCAGCGACGTATTGCTAGATGCCAATCACTATTTATGATTTTTAAATACGATTTAAATTCATTTCCAATGTTGTAATAACCTATTAGATCACACAATATAGAACATTATATAGGAGAGAAAATATTCTAGACAAATAAAATATCAATTTGTTGAATTTTTATTTGAAGTTGGAACAAGTATTCAGTTGGTTCCTATTTTTAGGTTAACGTTTGTTAATAAAGGGATATCTATTTCCTTTTATAAAAACATGGCTAACTCTAAATTTTTAGGATTTGATCAGATCAAAATGAATGAACCTGAATACTTTTTCCAAAAACCCTTGAATAACTACGGCGGCTAGTACCGCTTCCTCCATTAGTTTCTTCTTTGATTCGATCGAAGACTAAGATGTTCTTGTGGATACCAATAGAGGGCCAGCGCTATGTTGACCTAATCGATTCGAACAACAGCCGTTTTCTTCTTCAAATTCGTGGATCTGGAAACCACAGGTATGAAACCCTAATTAATTTAGTTTTACTTTATTATTCTTGCAATCGATCCTTGTTTTAAACTGTTAAAACACTTATTTTGGACGTCGATTCGATTGAATTAAATCCAACAATTGATTCATTCCTTTCTAATATATATTCAAATTTCAAACGTAGCTATTCTCTTGCCTATTTTCCATTTATTCCACATTTATTACTTTTCGCCCTTAAAATACACTTTTATTTCAATTTTTGAATTTATGTGTATATATTTACGCACAACTTCGTTTCTTTTTAAAAACCAAACGGCGTTATGCTGACATTTATTTCTTACTCATTTTGACTGATTGCATGTTACTTTGGAGTTCATATTCATATATATATATATATATATATATATATATGTACATATATATATATGTACATATATATATATATGTATGTATGTATGTATATAGCGAAAGTCTATTTGAACACAACATTTAGACACAATTGGTGACACAATGAATTTACACCATTGGATCACCCTATGAATTTCACTCTTCCATATAAAGACGTAATGATATAATGGTTAAGATTGTGTGTCCAATAATTTGTGTCTAAATAGCCTCTCTCATAGACACACACACATACACAGATATATATATATATATATATATATATATATATATATTACTTACAAATACGCATGTATACACATATACATGTATATATACTCACCTATATATATGTATATAATTTTTCTTATATGTACATTTATATATATTTTTCTCTTAGAACATGCATTTCTTTAGTCGTCCCTCTAAAATTAAAAACATGACGTTGACGAGACTTGAACTCCTGACCTCCACCTTAGGAAGTGCATGTCTTACCAAATAGCCTAACTTAGCTTTTGTTCATAAGACTAAAAACATTGGTAGTTATTATTCTTATTGGTGTTCCTCTTATATCTTCTTTTTAATGTTTGATCAAAAACTTCATTTAAAGATATCTTTTTTGTTTCAATTCCATTCTTTGCAAACCATAGGTCGAAATTAATGAGAAAATCACCATGGATGCAATGATGCTAATTCCGTGACCAAATTCTAAAAAATTTCAAAATTTTATTTTATTATTTGATTAAAAATGCGGGTGTTACATTACCCACCCTTAGGAAATTTCGTCCCTGAAATTTGGTTAAGGGTAAAATTAAGTAATTCCTTGGATAATTTACTGGCAATTTCCTAAGGGTTTTTGGTTGAAAATTTGTTGAAAAAGTTTTTTTGATTTTCAAAATATTGCATTCATCTAGAAATTGCCAGTATATTTAGGATGCGTGCATGTTCTTATGTTAAAAGTGCCGGGTGTCATCATTGTTTTTTTTTCTTTTAGTTATATCTTCACCTATTCCTTAGCTTATTTAACTTAATCAACCAATCAAAGTTTAATTTTAAATAAGCCTTCTAATTCTTTCAAAACTAAAATAGGAAAACAAGCACACTACACAGCTACTACCAAGGGCAAAGAATCCTAGGACCATGTCCCCGCTGACAAAGAAAAGTCCAAACCACAGGATCTAAACAATTTGCTTGCCCTTTACCATATACTTGTCATAACTAGTCCTTGTTGTGTATTAACAGGCTTTTCCTAGCAACAACCTAGGCTTTATAGTGCTTACCCACTTTACGGAAATTTTCCATTATTGCAAAATAATTCTCGCTATCAACTTTATATCCTAAATAATATTCCTCGTATTCCGTAGGTATTAATCCTTACCTATTTCATGATTTAAAAAAGTGGTTTGGCTTTACCATTTTTTTTCAAATAATAAAATCTAGAGTAGGCAAGGACAACTATTTCTTAATTAAATTCACAATAGCTCATCTTTACTATGCTAGTTAGATTACTTACAATTATGTGCTAATTTCTAAACTTATCCCAAACATCTACTCTGTTCTAAATTTTTAACAAAATATTTTGTCCGCCCACCAAAGTTTATGTCAAAAACAATTGTCAAAATTTATGTAAAAAGAACAGAGATTTTAAAAAAAATTCCTAATCGAAAAATTTTGTATCTGACAAAATGCAATCTTTTCTATGTTTTCTTATTTAATTCTTTCATACTCTACAACTTAAAGAATATCGAGCTATACATGCTCTATAATGTACACATATTTCTAAAAAAAATCGTTTTAGATAAAAAATTCATAGGAAATCACCATTTCCAAAATTTACCCCTCTTTTTCCCTAATGCTCAATACGTACTTTTCAAATATGTCACTTACATAATTTTTTTTCAAACGACAAAAATACCTCTTTTTGTTCAAAAATTGTTTCTACACAATTTAGCTAGTACATATTTCAAAATTGTAAACTTTGAAGGTCAAAACTTGAAAAACAGCAAAAACTATCACCCAAAAGCTTTTAAGATTTTAAGTTCTTAAAATTTAACAATAGGGCTAGACTCAAAGTGGGTTTCTAACTTACATAGACTTTCCTAAATATTCCCAAAAAGTTATTTATCTTAAATATATATTCCAAATCCAGCTTCCTTTTTTTACTTTTTCTCAATTTATAAGGCTTTACTGCCAAACCTACTAATCTGAAATACTAACATTTAAGATATTAACATATAGGATATATCTTTTTCTATTACAAAAGATATTGTATATTTTTCACTAAACCACCTAAGAGTCTCTTATTTTCAAATTTTCATAACCATTTCTTTAGTATACATAACTGATATCCTTACTCTCTCCGTATGCAGCTCTTTCTATTTAGTGGGTTCCTTTATGGATCTAAGTGTATATATATTATTTATATTTAAAAATAAAAATACGCTCACTCTCTATCTATATAGGAATCCTAAACCTGTTCCCTGATACACGATGTGACAATCCAAATTTTGATAGACCGATTTCTTCACAAAATATCAATATATCGAATCCCGAGATGGCTTGACTGGTATCCTGTAGAAAAGACAGAGAAAATAAATATATCAGAGCTTGACAGAACATCTCGCAGCGGAATGGATAAAATGTGATAATCAAATATAGCCTTATTGAAATAATAACATTGCCTAACAAGTGTCCAAAGGCTACCAAATATCTGCCATAAACCTAACCTGCGAGTATGTTATGAGGAGGGGTCAGAACACAAAATTCTGGTGAGAGAACAAATTATACATTCTAAAATAACCCTATATATATCATTTAGTTACATTTTCTTATTATTAGGTTATTCGGGTTAACAGCACTCTAGGCTCCATTAAGTCGTACTCATCTACTATCAAGTAGATAAAACCTAATATAATATACGAGCGTCACGGCACGCGCTTCGCGCATGGTAATGGCACGTGCTTTGCGCGTGTTCGTCATATGTTATGTATTTTACATATGCAAATACTTCGCGCATGACCACGGCATGCGCTTCGCACGTGGATTTGATTTTGTGCCTCCATCAAGACATAATAAAGGTATAATATAATATATTACTTTGAGTTTTAAACTTTTTTTTGTTTGACCTACACACGTTTTTTGAATTTTTGTTTTACATGTTACCACCACAAATTACCTCATGTACATGGAAATACCATTACTAATATAATTAGACATGGAAAACGTGCGTCGCGCGTGAGTTGTTATTCCTCAAATACCTTTTATTTTACAAATATTATGTAAAACTAAAAGAACGCAGAAAAGAGTTAACAACATCAACAAATTCGAAAGTATTTCTACATAAAATGTTATTCGAAAGTATTTGCTTTCTACTACTTCTTGTCGAATATTCATACTAATATAACAGAAGGTGGTTTGAAGCTTTCTCTCTTTCACCAAGTATTTTCTACTTTGATGCTCTGCGCCTCTGGTACCTGTGAACATATGAATTTTTGGAGTTAAAATATCACCTATCAAATATGAATTTTTCTCTATTAGATTTTTTTTTTTGGGGGGCTGGCATATTGGTTGCAACTCCCATGCATTACATATGTATGTCTTGAATGCAACTCCCATGCTTTAAATATGTCGTATAACACAATAAATCATATATAATCCACTATAAATAGCCAACATGGTAAAAACCAAAACAGTGACACGGTAAATGTCACCTGTAACACATTAAAAAAACATACAATGAAATCTTATTTGTTAGACTGAGTTATTTATCATTTAACAAAATCATGTGAATCGGCCACATGCATAAACATCATCTCACTTAATACCTTATTAACATTACTTTCAACTTCAATGCTCGTATAAAAAACAAATATATACACACATACACACACACATATAAAGTAGAAAATACCTGAATTGATCGTACATGTAGCAGCGAAACTTGAATGAGAAAATATTAGTAAATGAAATAGTACATATGTTTATATACAACTACATGCTAGTGAAAAAAAAATACAATCTGAACAATTTAATCTCGTTTGAATCAAACTAACGAACATGTATTCAAAAAAATCTAACCTGGAGCTTGAAACTTTTGCAGCAGTGAATAGTGGCGAAGAAAAGTTAACAGCAGTAAAGAAAAAAAGCAAAGAGAGAAGTGGAGATGATAACCAGTATCTAAAGGGGTAATCGGGTAATTCTATAGTGCTAGGTTTGTGGGGATGAGCTTGCTTCGAGTTTGGAGAAGCAGTAAAAAAAACGAAATTTATGCTTCCGTAAATAATAAAACTTAATTCCTATATTAAAAGCAAGAAAGTAGAGGAATAAAGCTTAATTGATTTTGTGTCATCCAATTTATTCATTTAAGGAAGCAAAGATTTGATTTTGTGCCTCCATCAAGACATAATAAAAGGTATAATATATTGTATTATTTTGAGTTTTAAACGTTTTTTATGGTTTAACCTGCACGCATTTTTTGAATTTTTTGTTTTATATGCTACCACCACAAATTACCTAGTGTACATGGAAAGACCATTACTAATTACTAATATAATTATACATGGAAAACGTGCTGGCATTTAGTAATAATAAAATGTATAATAGAAGTACATACATTGTTTTATATGGAAAGGGCATCAATATTTGTAACAATAAAAGGTATAATATAATATATTATTTTGAGTTTTAAATATATTTTTTGGTTTGACCTACACACATTTTTTGAATTTTTTTTGTTTTATATGTTACCACCACAAATTACCTAATGTACATGGAAAGACCATTACTAATACAATTATACATGGAAAACGTCCTGGCATTTAGAAATAATATTAATTTAGTAATAATAATAAAATATATAATAGAAGTACAAACATTGTTGTATATGGAAAGGGCGCCAATATTTGTAATAATGAAAGGTATAATATAATATATTATTTTGACTTTTAAAAGCTTTTCTGGTTTGATCTACATGCAATTTTTGAATTTTTTTTTGTTTTATATGTTACCACCACAAATTATCTAACGTACATGGAAATACCATTAGTAATATAATTATACATGGAAAATGTGCTGGCATTTAGTAATAATAAAATGTATAATAGAAGTATGTACATTGTTGTATATGAAAATGTGCTGGCATTTTCTGAATTGATTAAAGGGAATTAAATGAATAAATTTATGCTGAATATGGGCTTTGAATAAATGTAACAGTTCTAGGAAATGTTAAGGTAGTTAAATGACATTCATTGCCCATTCCTTTTAATTGTGGAAGATTATTTAAGTAAAGGGCATTTTCGTCATATTGTGTGTACACCAAAAAAGTGTGACACCAAACCTATTCCGATTATTAGTAAAGATATTAGTAAAGATAAAGGGCATTAAATGAATAAATTTATTATGAATATGTGTTTTGAAAAAATGTAACAGTTCTAGGAAATGTTAAGGTAGTTAAATTACATTCACTGCCCTTTCCTTTAGTTGTGGAAGATTATTTAAGTAAAGGGCATTTTCATTAGTTTGCGTGTACACCAAAAAAGTGTGACACCAAACCTATTCCGATTATTAGTAAAGATATGTAACTATGCCCAACATCTTAAGGTACTCCCAATAGTACCCTCCGCGTACGTTCCCCAAGATCACACCATGGACGTATACACGACCTCTACCGCATATGAAAATCTATATCGTTACGCTACCTAAGGGTGTGGATCCTCGTATCCGAACTCCATGGTCGAATCACGTCTCAACACGGAGTAATGCCCAAATGTCTACAACACACCACCCAATGCGTGTACCTAGACCCTCACACGAAAATACTGCCTATTTTAACCTGAGTCCCGTTATAAGGCTGCATCCAATGCATGGAACTCAGTCGGGAGCTTTCAATATACGTAAAGGCATTGAAAGCTTCAATAGGTCTATAATACAGATATTCGCATATAGTTTATCTCTTTTCATGGTGGCTATAGCCCCACCCTAGCCTCTCCCTTAACTAATGAAAGACTACATCAAGAGCTAATGGTGTGCACCTAACAACCAATCTAGCATCCAATTTGGTGTGTCCCTCACCAA
This sequence comes from Allium sativum, assembly GCA_030737875.1. Classification (NCBI taxonomy): domain Eukaryota; kingdom Viridiplantae; phylum Streptophyta; class Magnoliopsida; order Asparagales; family Amaryllidaceae; genus Allium; species Allium sativum. Next base: position 607,100,625 of record CM060926.1, on the reverse strand, counting down.
TGCCTCGATAAAAAAACGTTGTCTATTGGTTTATCTCTTAGTCTTTCTGCATCCCACTAATCGTCGGTACCAAGTATCCGACGATTACTATCCTTAATTTGGTCTTGACCAATCTCCTTCATGAGTGAGGAAAATTGCCGAATTACCCAACGCCATCCGTCACAGCCTTCTGACTGCCACACCATAGTTGCAATTAAGATATACTCTAGATGGTGCAACAGACCTACCTCCAAGCGATGGCTTTATCCAGTTATTCCTCAAAGGGACAAATCAAAATACCCTACCACATCCTGCAGAAGCCTCATGCCTCCCTTCAACCCCGTAGAATAATTAGTTGGGCGTGCTCCTCTCATGTCTCCAGACACCACGATGATGTACCCCGTTGGGTTCTTCACCTCCATATGTACGGATTGGTCCAAGCGGATCACGCCATCGCGTTATTAGAACCTGCTCTAATATTTTTGTAACACGCGTTATTAGAACCTGCTCTAATATTTTTGTAACACGCTTGCTTTAACTTAACTCGTTACTAATTAACTTGATTATCCAAATACTCACTTTTAATTTAAGTTACTTGGTTCATTAGCTCATGATTGGATGCTAACTTTCTTTGATCATCTCTATGTCGTTGGAGCGGAACTCTGCTTAGTACTTACTACATTTATTGGACTTAACAATTCTAATTATAAGTCTAATAACAATAAGCGTACTTTATTCTTCCTTATTTAATTATAACCATATCTTACACTATTACCACAACCATTGTTGTGGGTTTTCTTATTTACTTAGTTCCCTTAACTAAGGTTTATCAATAAGTTATCTTTTCATTTTTAATTGTAACCTACGTTATAATTCTACTTGTCCATAGGACAAGTCTACCTATCATACTACATTCTCATTCATATAATTAATTATAATAGGTTATATTCCCCATTCATCACATTTTTCTTAGGTTCCTTAATATGAACCAACTTTTACTAGTCTAGTATTGAATCTAGTATTGAGAAAACCACGGATTTACAAATCTGATGCTAAAAGAATAAAAGAAATCCAAATGATTCATATTAATAGAATTTACCTCAAATAGACAAGAAATCTGAATACCTGTATTTTAGATCTATAATCTTTGTATTCAAATCTTGAATCGGAATTCCTAAAAAGTAATATTCTTATTTCTGAAAGATTTGGAGAAGAAAGAATATAGAAGAGCCTTGGCATTGTCTCAGAAAATATAAGTTGGAGGCTAGGCTCTACTAGTCTATTCATAGGTGTACAGGAGATTTGGTCTTTCGGATTAAATATAATAAATTCTGAACCGTAAAGATCGAAAATATGATGTTAATTGGAGCATATTTGGGTTAAACTGGACCCATGGTGGGTCAGCCGTGTATCGACCCACCTCTAAGGTGTGTCGACCCCTTAGTTGACCCGCATATGGTCTAGGTCGACCTATGACCTTGGCCATTAACGTTAGTTTTGTCAAAATTAAATTCTTGTCTAACGTTGCTTGTAACGTTTCTTTTCTTGCTAGATATTGCTATGTAAATATACTCTTTCATTTATGATGCATATTCAGTATTTCGATTTCAAAGTTATGCACATATATGCGCGTATAACTCTTCTAATCGTTGCTCAATCACACCTGCTCAATAAATGTCATTATTAATGCTATAAATTTACTGATTCATTCTTTTCTATTATATATATATATATTCAAATTTCAAACGCAGCAATTGTCTTGTCTATTTTCCTTTCATTTTATATTTATCACTTTCCGCCCTTAAATTACACTTTAGTTTCAATTTTTAATTTATGCATATATATTTATGCACAACTTCATTTCTTTTCGAAATTCTAATGGCGTTATGCCGACATTTATTTCACTCATTTTAGCTGATTGCAGGTTACTTTTGGATTTCATATATATATACATACATATATATATATATATATATATATATATATATACAAACACACACACACATACGCACATATATGCACATATACATGCATATATATACAATTTTTTTATAGGTACATTTATATATTTTCTCTTAGAACAAGCTTTTCTTTAGCCGGCCCTCTAAAATAAAAAACGTGACCTTGGTGGAACACTAACTCCTGACCTCCACCTTGGGAAGTGCATGTCTTACCAACTCACCTAACTTAGCTTTTGTTTACAAGACTAAAAATATTGGTAGTTATTATTCTTATTTGTCTTCCTCTTATATCTTCTTTTTCATGTTTGTTCTAAAACTTCATTTAAAGATATCATTTTCGATTTAAATCCGTTCTCTGCAAACCATAGGTCTAAAGTGATCAGAAAATTGCCACAGACACAATAATGCTAATTCTGTGACAAAATTATGAAAACTTTTCAAATTTTAATTTTACTATTTGATTAAAAATGTGAGGTGTTACGTTGTATGTAACGAACATATCATGATTATAGCAGACGTGGCTGGAAGTACTAGTATCCAATCACCAACCCTCTGATCCACTAATACGGTGAATCTCAGTAATCATAGCTATAAGAGGCTCCTCAGTCAGGTTTTCCTATGTTGCAGGACCTGGCCTGTTCCCACACTTGCGTGCCATATGATCTGGTTTTTCTCAGTTCTAACATAAGAACAACTGTCAAGGATCACTCTTTTGGGTTGGTCAATGTTGTCCTTTTTAGTTCCCTTACGGGTTCCCATTCTATTTATTTCGCTGGTTCTGATTCTTGAATTGCTCCTGACTTTAATTTAGAACTTTGGGCTTGGTCCTTTTAGTGCTGTTGTTGGTGACAGCTAGCACTTCCTCTTTTTGGTCTTGCTTGCAAGCCCCCTCCTCAATACGCAGGCGATGATCATGCTTTCTAAGGAGTATTCTTTGTCTTATGTCTCAATACATTTTTTAAATCATTCCAACCTGGGGGTAGTTTGTTTATTATCACAAAAATTTGAAACTGTTCATCTAAAGCCATACCTTCTGAGATGATCTCATGAGTTATTTTCTGAAGTTCATGCGATTGTGTCTCTGCTGGCATGTCGTCTGTCATCTGATATTTGAAGTAGCGGCAGACAACATACTTTTTTGCGTCGTCCTCCTCTGTGTCATACTTCTTCTTCAGGGCCTCCCAGATTCCCTTTGCTGATTTTTCCAAGTTGTAGTAGTCATACGAATCATCACTGATTTCATTAAAGATGAAGTTCTTGCACATGTAGTTGTTTATCCATAAAAATCATACACCCATTAGTGGATCGAACATATGGGTCGAGCACGGATATAGTTCAAGCCATTAAGCTACTTGAACAAGCATAAGGTTCGAACACTTAGGGTCGAACACTCATGATTGAACACTCTTCATCGAATAGCTTCAGGGCTCGAACAGCTATAGGGTCGAACATGGCTTGGACGTCAGGGTTGGTCGAACAGGATGATTGCATGTAGGGTCGGTCAAGCCTACTTCCTATGGGTCGGCCGGACATGCTCCCTGAGGGTCGGTCGAACATTGATTCACAAAGACAGTTGTCAACAACTGGTAGTGGCATTTTTGTAATTACTCGTATGTTCGACCCACAGCCTGTATATACACATTTCAGCTAACCACTTCACTCCAACTTTTCCTATAAATAGGTCATGGCTTCCTTACTTTTGAAGGAGGATTTTTACAACCCCGAAGGGCTGTCGAATTGCATTCTCTCCTAATCCAAGAGATTTTAACACCGTCTATCATCTCAAAGTGAAGATCAAGCATTGAATTCATTATGATATCCACCAAAGCAGTCAAACATCTTAGAGATTGAAGATTCTACACAATTTCTCCTTACATTTAGCAAGATCCATCTAATTCTTCACTGATTTGTATTAATTTGAGTGAAGACTTGGCATAGTGGAGAATATGAATGTACTTTTGAGTGATTCCAAACTTGTAGCTCTTGAATTGCTAATGGAAATCTTTACCGAAGTGGATGTAGATCTCTCTTGAGACTAAACCACAATAAAAACTTTGTGTCTATTTTTTTTTCCTTGTGATTGTGGCCTCTTTTCTTACCAATTGGTGAAGTACCATTTGTGTACCTTTTGTGTTGAATTCTAATTTGGAGTTTAAAATTTGGCGCCCACCGTGGGGCCGCATTCGCATTACCCTCTCTCACACTTTCTCACAAGGTTGAAGGCCTTGCATTAAGGTTCTAATCCTACTCCAACCATAGATCTCACAGATCTACGATCTAAGCCAATCAACGACTTCTTCCAAATTCAAGTCCTTATCCGAAGTCATGGGTAGACCATCGAAGAAGACTGTTAGTAAAACTGCCGAAGAGATTAACAACGCCGCCAACAATGAGAATACCCCGCTCACCAACAAATTTTAAGTTAAGGAAACTTCTAAGGCTGGAACAGCCTTAATGAGAAGAGAGTTGAATGAAGTTGTTACGGGTTTAACATGCCAAATGGACATTGCAAACAATGTCATAATAAAGAAGCTTGAGTCTATGTTCGCCATGCAGGACGCTTCTGCAAAAGTTACCATGGATGTCGCTCGTGCCAAATTTGCTCAAACAAATTATACAGAAAATGCGGATTCTTCCACCTCAAGTCCAAGTCGAGGAAATTCTGTCCAAGAGGTTGCAAATCCTAATGATCCTCAACATTAAGAAGCTAAACCACTTATGCGCAACCGCTCCGATAAAGCGGACTCTCAACAAGCGCTTGGAACCACCAAAGGGGCACCTCCCCAAGCAAGAGGCCCAGGGCCCCGAAATCCGAACCGAGAACATTTGCTTAGCTAAACACTCGGCAAGGATAACGACGTCTGCCCAGTGGACCAGCTCAATGAAGAGGAGTGCATATCGGAGATGGTCCGCAAAATCATGGAAAAGAGCTTGAGAAAGCAAGACGATGAGAAGGAGTGGGGTTTTGCTCCTACCAAAACCCCACTCACGGAGAGGATTAAGATGGCTCCATATCCAAACAAGTTCAAACCCTCGATGGTGCAAGCTTACAATGGGACTAGTGATCCAAACGTGTTCTTGTTCAAATATGATCAACACATGGATGGAGCACACGCCACACACGAGTTGAAATGCTTGTACTTTCCGACATACCTTGAAGGGGTGGCCTCACTTTGGTTCACAAAGCTACTACCCAAGTCTGTAGATGATTTTGCTACTTTGGCCAAGCTATTCAGATTCCATGCTATGAAAGTGTGGATGGCATGGAGTTGAATGAACTTGAGCAAAGGTCGAGAGATCCCATCGGAGCTTTTATAACCCGCTTCAACATGCCGCAGCGGAGGTTGGGAATTATGAGCCTCGTTTTGCTTTAATGGCTTTAAAGGGAGCCATAAATAAAAAGACCAAGCTTGGATGATGGATTAAGAAGAAGAAGCCAAGTACGCTTGAGGAACTATTCGACAAAGCCGAAGAATACATAGGTGTGGATGAAGATCCATCTTATGCCATGGATGTTCCTGAAAGCAGCGCATAGCCCGAAAAGAAAAGTAATGATGCAAAAGGTAGCCAGAAGAATACGGGTGGTCAGAAAAGGGGCAATGATGGAAAAGATAACCGAGCCAATAAGAAATTCTGCTTCTTTGAAAATTCAGAATTGACTCCTTTGAACAACACCATAGAGAACATCTTTATGGCAACTAAAGATAGTGAAGAGTATCCAACACCGAAGCAAGCAAAGGTCAGCGATGCCACGATAAAATCCGGAAGATTCTGTCGGTTTCATAACCAACTGGGCCACAATACAAATGAGTGTAGACATATGAAAAGCCTTATTGTGGAATTGATAAGAAAGAACAAACTTCAACAATACACAAAGAACCCGCAAAACACTCAGATCGCTCAAGGACAAGGGACATCTGTGGGACAGCTTAGAACAAAATGAAAATGCTTCGATTGACGTCATTCCAAGACTAATCATCAATACCATTTCAGGTGGGTCTCATCCAGCCGGAAGAAGCTGGGGAGACATTGTGAAGTACACTAATGAGATGAAGAGCCTTCCTAAAGGAGATGAAATCGTGATCATGCACAAAGCTTTTTCGGCAAAGGTGCCAAAGACTCCATGGGATGATATTGTATTCAAGGAAAGAGACTCGGACGGATTACTAACACCAACAGTAGATTCAATGGTGATCACTATCGGTTTGGGTCCATCCATAGTCAGAAGAGTCTTGGTTGATAATGGGGCATTCGTCAATGTCCTCTTCATTAATGCATTCAACAGGATGAACCTTTCCATGGATGACGTGAAGGCTTGCCAAAACAAGATCCACGGGTTGACAAGGCAACCCACTCAACTAATTGGCATCATCAACTTGCTCGTCGAACTCAGAGAAAGGGAAAAGAAGATTTCCATAAAACAAGATTTCGTTATAGTCGATGAGCTTTCAGCATATAATTCCTTCCTTGGAAGACTAACCCTCAAAGCCTTTAGGATAACAATGGCTCCGTGGTGCCTAACAATGAGATTCCCTACTGAAAAACGGAATTGGCATAATTAAAGGCGACCAACATGCAGCGAGAGAATGTTATATGACAGAACTTGTTGAAGCTAGGAAGAAAGAAGCAAAGAAGGATGTGGAGCCTCCGCTCCACATTCATCCCCTCCCTTTATAGCAATTAGGGCGGGGCCCACACACTGGCGAGCATAGCGGAGCTCGGAAGGAGATCGATCCAAGAAAAGCCACTGTAGGGGAGGATAGAGTTGCTCCATCTGAAGCCACAATCTCCATTCCAGTGCATGATAAAGACCCCGACCGAGTCTTGAAAATAGGTTCTCGCTAGGCCAAAAGCTACATAAGGATTTAATCTTGTTTTTAAAGGCAAATTCAAATGTTTCGCTTGGACACATTCCGTTATGTGCAGAATATCACCTGATGTAATTGTGCATAAGTTGAATATTAATCCAAGTTTAACCCCAGTAAAATAAAAAAGACGAATTCAAGGACTTGAAAGATCTGTAACATTAAAAGAAGAAGTAGATAGGCTATTCAAGAATAACTTTATACAAGAATCTACATATCCCGATTGGGTTTCCAATCCAGCTGTTGTAAAAAAGTCCACGGTAAGTGGAGAGTGTGCATAGACTATTTGGACCTCAACAAGGCATGTCCCAAAGGCGGTTTCCCGGTACCTAGAATTGATCAACCTGTCGACGCGATGGCAGGGCATAAGATGTTATCTTTTATGGATGCATACTCTGGATACAATCAGATTATGACGCATAAGACAGATGAAGAGAACACAAGCTTCATTATAGATAGAGGCTTATACTGCTATAAAGTAATGCCATTTGGACTAAAAAAATGCAGGAGTGACATACAGCACCTTGTGAATTCCATGATCAAATCCAAATCAGAAACACAATGGAGGTCTACGTTGATGATATGCTGGTAAAGTCAAAGAAAGCTGAGGACCATCTTGAAAACTTGGCTGAAATGTTTCACATCCTCAAAAAGTATGGAATGAAGCTCACTCCGCTTAAATTCTCTTTTGGAGTTGCGTCAGGAAAGTTCTCGGATTCATATTTAATGCTAGAGGTATTGAAGCGAATCCCTCTCAAGTCACAACCTTGTGGGAAATGCGTGCTCTAAGGACAAAGAAAGAGCTTCAAAGTTTGAATGGGAAAGTAGCTGCACTTAACAGATTCATTTCTATGGCAACGGATCGATGTATTCCAATATTCGATGCTTTGAAGAAAGGGAAGAAAGATTTCCAGTGGACTCTTGAGTGTCAAATGACTTTCGAAGAGTTGATTAAGCACATGGAGTCGCTGCCAATGCTTTCTAATCCTAAAGATGGAGAAGAGTTGTTCCTATATTTGGTTGTTTCATCGCATGCCTTAAGCGTCGCGCTTGTCCGGGAAGATGCCAAGGTTCAATGGCCAGTCTACTACATCAGTAAGAGGCTCGCTGGGGCAGAACTAAACTACCCAAAGTTAGTAAAGCTTGCATATTGTCAGCTCATCACCTCAAAGAAGCTAAGGCCGTATTTCCAATCCTATCCTATAAAGGTTCTCACCGATCAACCGCTAAGACAAGTTCTCTTTCGCCCAGAAACTTCAGGGAGGCTATTGAAATGGAACATTAAGCTCAGTCAATATGACATCACTTATCACCTTCAAAAAGCTGTTAATCGGCAGGCTTTACCTCATTTCATCGCCGAGTTCATGGATGGGGGAGAGGAACTAGATGAACCAGCAAAGACGGTGTCTTGTTGGAAGCTATACATCGATGGATCCAGAAATGATTACTATTCAGGGGTCGGAATTGTCCTAGAATCTCCGAAAGGCTATTCCTTATGCTATGCTTTAAGATTGGAGTTCCCGTCAACTAACAATGAAGCCGAATATGAAGCATTAATCGCAGGTCTAAAACTACTAAAGAAATTGAATCTTAAAACCTTGCAAATCCTTAGTGACTCACGGCTGGTGGTATGTCAAGTCCTAGAGGAATTCCAAAAAAAACTTGGAAACCTTCCTACCTATCCTGCCAAAGCTCTGGAACTTCTTAACGACCTTGACTACTACACTATATATCACATTCCTAGAGAGGAAAATTCAAAGGCAGATTCTTTTACCAAGTACGATAGTTCCTCAGATGCGCAATTGTTGGGACTGATTCCCATTGAAGTCCTTTTATCCCCCGCCATTGCAGAAGCATATATTGACTAGATAATGGATACTTTCGAAGAACCTGTGTCCTGGATGACTCCGATTAAGGAGTATATCCTCAATGGAACACTTCCAGAAGAGCCAAAAAAGCGGAGGAAGATACTGAACAAAGCTCCATTATACCTTATCCAGGACGGAAGGTTGTATAGGCGAGGGTTCTCCATGCCACAACTGCGATGTGTAACCAAGGAAGAGTCCAGAGCAATCTTGGCAGAATTACATGAGGGAGAATGCGGAGATCACACAGGTGGTCAAACACTGGCCAAGAAAATTCTGCGATATGGCTACTTTTGGCCCGATGTGAACCTGGATGCATTGACTTATGCCAAGAAATGTGACAGATGCCAAAGGTTTGCGAATATTCCAAGAGCACCTCCCACTGAATTGACTCAGATGGTTAGTCAATAGCCATTCGCCGTCTGGGGCATAGATTTGATTGGGGCATTGCCTACAGCCAAGTCAAATATTAAATATGCAATCGTGGCAATGGACTACTTCACTAAGTGGGATGAAGCTGAACCTTTAGCAACTATTACCACGAAGAAGGTGATCAACTTTGTTTTAAAGAACATAATTTGTCGATTTGGGGTACCTCAGAAAATAATCACCGACAATGGAACTCAATTCAAGAGAAGTGAATTCCTAGATTTCTGTGCTAAATACAAAATTAAAAAAATTGCAACGGTTGCTCATCCGCAAACCAACGACAAGTCGAAGCAATCGACAAATTTTGAAGTCAACCATCAAGAAGTATCTTGAAAAAGCTAAAGGTGGTTGGATAGATGAGTTTCCTCTTGCACTATGGGGATATCGTACAACTCATAAAACTGTGACTGGGCACACTCCATTCTCACTCGCAATTGGATCCGAGGCTTTGATTCCGATGGAGCTGGAAGTACCCACTCACCGAAGAATCCACTTCAACCAGGAGGAGAATGAGAAACTGCAACTCAAAGCACTTGATTTGCTTGAAGAAAAAAGAAAGGAAGAAGAACTCAGGATCATTGCGCATCAAAGAGGGATAGATCTTCATTTCAATGCAAAAGTTAAACGAATAACCTTCCAAGTTGGTGCCCTAGTTCTAAAAAGAATCATGACGGGAACTGGAGTATTTAGACCCAACTGGGAAGGGCCGTATATGAATAGCCAAAAATTCTCATATGGCACATTCGAGTTGAAAACGACAGATGGGATCCGACTTCCGAGATCATGGAATAGCATACATCTTCATCATTTCTTCGTTTAATAGTTCTTTCATTTTGCAAACCATAAACATCATGCATTGTAAATACCATGCAACACTGTTACAAGTCTTGTGCATATTAATGAAAGAAATTGCTTTACTTTCCTAAATCGTACATTTGCAAATTCTAGTTTACAAGTTGATTAAAATCAATTTTGATCACAGGTTCCTTAAAAAGAACGTTGATGTATCTATGTCCTAATAAAACCTGGCGACCAATACAACACATCCCGATTGAGATAGCTCAAATGCCCATTGGTCAATGCTTAAAACACCATTAGCAACAAGTTACGAAGATGCAAAGCACAACACCGCAAATAAGGGACGCCAGGAATTAAACGGTCAAATGATGTGGCATTCAAACTACAAAAGAAGTTGTGAGTTTCACCGAAGAGGCACCTTCTTAGTTGCAAGATCCATGACCCTAGTTCTAACAAATTGGGGTAAGACCCGATGAACGAACTAGCGTCAGCCCCGGGAAGCATTGTAACTTTAAACCAAAGACCTCCCCGAGAGACACCTAATTGGTCGCCAATTCCATCAATACATGGCCCAACTGTGACAAACACTGGGCTTTCAAACCAAAGTGTAACGACCCAGAATTTGGGGCTAATTTAAAAATTTTATTGTAGAAAATTTAGTGGATTTTAATGTTTAAATTAATCTATTTTAAATAAAAACGACTAAAAATTTACTTTAAAACAAATAAATTTAATTTAATTCTAAAAAGGAGTTTAAAACAGCGCTGCAGTTTGAAAAGTCGAATTTGAACTTTGACTGACTGTACAGGATTCAAAATAAATCAGAATTGAGCGAAACAAGAAATATTTAAATCTGTTTAATCATATCTTTCTAACGAAACTGAAAAACTGAAATTTCATTTTATAAATCAAAGGTTATGTCCAGTTTAAAATCTAGAAAATTCGCTATAGAATTTATATATATTTTAATATAATATATTGGCCTTAAAAATAGTCATTTTTCAAACGACCTCGGTTTTCGACGAAACCACTTTTGTTGGAACCGGAATGTCAAATTATTGCTAGGTTTCAATTTTCATAATTTTTCGAATTAATGTGTGAGCGTAGCAGAAGAAAACGTGTTTTGTCAGTTTCAGTCAAATTTAATTGACTTGAAAATGGTCATTTTTCAAACGGCCTCAGAATTCGATGAAATTAGTCTCGTTAGAACCGTATCGTCAAAACATAGCTAGATTTATTTTTTTGGAATTTTTCGAGTTAGTATATGGCCCCGGTAAATTAAAATGTTCGTTCAAATTAAATAAATAAAGGATTTAATTTTTAAATTAAAGAAAAACATATCGTAACAACCGAATTGGGTTACGGAACATATTCCATTGTGTCCGAGATGCGGGTATTTGGCTAGGGGTGTCACTCGTTGGGTTTGATTCGGAGTTCAGAAGGATACACGAGTTAAATAAATATAAAATACACTGAAAATACAGTATAAAATACGGCCCCCTATACAGTACAATACGCAACCCTAATCTCTAATTGGACCAGTCGCCATTCACAAAATCGATGGCCTCCATCTTCCGATCCTTCTCCCCTCCGATTCTATGATCCACGCAATTATTTCAGGCGATTTCAACACGAATATTGAAGAGCACCTCGAGCTCTGTATAATCAACGGATGTGATCGGATTTCATAACTTGGATGGCCTGATTTTCATGCAAAAAGTGGCAGCGTTTGCCACTGTTTTCAAGGCGAGAGGGCCCACCGAGTTGGCCAGAAAGGAAGGCGATGGGGAAGGGTTCGAAGGCGGTCGGAGTAGCATTGGTGGATCGGGGTACGGTGGCCCTGATGTTGGCGGCGCTGGAGTTTCTTCTGACGGTGTTGGGTTATCACGATTAACAGAAGAAAGAAGAAGAAAGGGGATTTAGAGGGGGTGACGTGGCTAATTTTTCTAGGAGGGGGATTGTTTTGTTTTAATTTAATTAATCATTTAAATGTTCAAATCTTTTAAACAGCGTAACTTCTTCGTATAGCAACGAAATCGCCCGATTTTCGATGCATTGGAATCAGAAGAACAAGATCTATGCGATGACACAGACCAGAACAGAAACAGGGCACTTTGGAAATTCATCCAAATCTGAACACGAGCGATTTCTGAAAATAAATCAATGTGAGAATTCTGTTTCTTTTTAATAATTAAAATAAAAATAATTATGATAGTGATATTTGCCCTCTACTGTTAATTGATATGTGTTGTTATTCGTGATTGAATTTGTGATGATGAATTTTATTATGTTGATCTATTTGATTGGATGGACAATTACGATGAAATAAAATGGTCAAAACAAATTATAACATTATTTTTGTTGGAAGGAAATAGTTATAAATAAAGAGTTATTTTATTCATTTTGTTGAATAAAACTTTCAACAAAACCAAGTAGCCATTTGTATATTATTTTGTTGAATAAAGTTTTCAACAAAACCAAGTGATCATTTTTTTTATGTTAGCGATGTTAGAACTTAGAAATAATGATCACATTTAAAATATGCCTTTATATGATATTAGAGAACTTAGAAATAATGTTTAAATATAAAATATTATTTTATATGATACTAGAATTCACAGAATATGTTAACATAGGAAAATATTATTTATAAAATTCATAGAAAATGTTAACATAGAATAATATCATTTATATAATATTAGAATGCATAGAAAAATTGTTAACATCTAAAATATACTTTTATATGCCATTAGAGTTTATAGAAAAATGATAGCTTACAAAATATACCTTTATATGTCATTAAAATCTAGAGAAAATGGTATATAGAAATTATTCTTTTACATGGTAACAGAATACATAGAAAAGTGTTAACATAGAAATTATTCTTTTTAAAATGCAAATAAAACATAGAAAAAGAATTATACTTTTTAAAGTGATCGTAAACATAAATTAGAAAAGAGAAGAAAAAGATTACATTAGGAAAGATTACATTTTTAATGTAATTAAAGTAGGAGAGAAAATATTACATTTTTTTATAATGTAATAAAAGATATAAAAGTTACATTTTGCAATGTAATTAAAGTAAAGAACAAAAGTACATTTTTTTTTGTTAAAATGTAAATAGAGAACAAAAGTTACATTTTTTTGTTTAAATGTAATAAAATGACAAAAGTTAGCGCAAGATTAACACTTTTGTTAATTAGATTACAAAGAGTAAAATTAACATTTTTGTTAATTAGATTATAAAGGATAAAATTAACCTTTTTTGTTAATTAGATTATAGAGAAAATTCTCATTTTTGTTTACATTAGAAGTTTACAAACAAAATTCTCGTTTTGTTTGCATTAAAAGTTTACAAGCAAAATTCTCGTTCAAAATTCTCGATTTTTTGTTTGCATTAAAAGTTAATAAAAAAAATCGTCATTTTTGTTTGCATTAAAAGTTAATAAACAAAATCGTCATTTTTGTTTGCATTAAAAGTTAATGAACAAATTCATTATTTTTGTTTGCATCAAAAGTTAACAAACCGATTTATCATTTTGTTGTATTGAAAGTTGCTAACGAAATTAGTCATTTGGTCGCATTGAAATTTATAAAATAAATTTATCAATTTAGAGAAATGAATTGGAAAACATTCATTTTGTCACTTTGAAAAAGAATGAAGCAAATTCATTCATTTTGATCATTGAAAAGGGATTAGATAAAAATGTATATATTCATACTTTAAAGAAGACGAGTTGAAAATGTATATTTTTATACATTAAAGGAAATGAATAGAAAATGAACATTTTTTTATGTTTAAAAAGGATTTAAAAGAAAATGAACATTTTTTTTATGTTTAAAAAGGATTAAAAGAAAAGCACATTTATATATGAATTCAAAGGAAAGAGTAAAAAGAACATTTATATATGAATTCAAAGGAAAGAGTAAAAGGAACATTTTTATATGAATTCAAAGGAAAGAGTAAAAAAGCACATTTATATATAAATTCAAAGGAAAGAGTAAAATGAACATTTTTATATGAATTCAAAGGAAAGAGTAAAAAAGAACATTTTTATATGAATTCAAAGGAAAGAGTAAAAAGAACATTTTTATATGAATTCAAAGGAAATCAAAGGAAAGAGTAAAAAGAACATTTTTATATGAATTCAAAGGAAAGAGTAAAAAGCACATTTTTATATGAATTCAAAGGAAAGAGTAAAAAGCACATTTTTATATGAATTCAAAGGAAAGAGTAAAAAGAACATTTTTATATGTATTCAAAGAAAAGAATAAAGGATTACAATCTTTGTGTGTAATCAAAGAATGAAATAAAAAGATTACATTTATGATGTAATCAAAGAATGAAAAGAAAAGGTTACATTTTTCATATAATAATAGAAATAAAAGATTTTATTTCTAAGTGATATTAAAAATATTCATTTTGTCCTTTTGAAAGGATTTCACCAAAACATTCATTTTTGGTCACTTAAAAGGATTTCACCAAGACATTCATTTTTGGTCATTGAAAAAGGATTGCACAAAAGATTTGAAATAAAAGCTAATATTTTTATTGTCAATTAGTTGTAGTAAAAAGATCATATGTTAAAAATATGATGTTAGTGATGGCTTGAAAATGTGCATGTAATGTTGAAAAGCTTGATGTATTAAATAATATTCAAATTGAATATTACACTTCCATTTACGAGTCAACCGACTTGTTTATATGATTGGGCCGATTATTTTCACACATCGCCCAAGTGCACAATTAATTTACTATTTGTTTGATGGATGAAACCCCACACGGGTATTGGGATGATACTGTACACACACTAATCCCAATATTTAGTTATATGTCAATCGATGGATTGACAGTCTGTGATGAGCGTTAATTATTTACTTTAATGCCCACTCGGTTATAAAATCCACTCTGGTTGTTATTTGGGTGTTTGATAATTATTTATCACGATTGTTGATTACATACAATATATGGTTGTTGATTGAGTCACATTCCAATAAAGAATATTCTAGGACAGAATATTTTAGAAAATGTCTTATAAAAGGAATATTTTAGAAAAAGAATATATTTTAGAAAAATATATTTTTATTTAAATGAACTAGTTATTAATTAGAATAAACCATTAAATTAAGATTTAATGAAGTTTTCCAATTTGCTAATATTTAATTGAAGATTAAATTAAATAAATTGGATTTGGGTTTGTCGTGAATAGTGTCTTAAATAACACTGTTCTTAAACCCCATATGAAAAGAATAATCTTTTATTTAGATTATTAAAGTTTTCAATTATATTTAGTAATTGGAATAAGAAAAAACGTGAGTTGGGTTTATTGTGAACCATGTTTTTAAGTGACATGTGTTCTTTAACCCGACTAACGATGAAAATATGATTCGTAATTTATAAATCTTTTATTAAGATTTAAATGGGAATTTTCCCAAAAGTGAAGTTTTACCAATTTAATATATTAAATTGGAGTCGAATGGAGTTTGAATTAATAATAACCGAGATAAGCTTCTGTAAAGGAAGATCGATACTACATATGGAATTTAAAAGACTTTGCCATTATTCCATTTATATTATTGGTCGTATAAAGAAATTTATAACGATTATATATTGATTTGTTTTCTGTGAAGATTCCATATTTTATGGAAGACGATTTTGGGTTTACCGTGAACTATGTTTTAAATGACATTGGTTCTTTAACCCAGTTAAGAATAAGATTTATTTCTTAAATCTAAAGAGTCATTTAATAATGATTTTTGATATTTAAAACCAAATGGTGTTTTGAATAAATCTTTAAAAGAAAGATTTAAGAGTAAATGTAAAGAATTTATCTTCGATAGAATAATTTGAATATTTTATTTAAAAGAATATTCTGAATTGGAATGAGGCGTTGGATGTGTTTTTATAGTACTCGATTTTTAATTATAAAAATACGAGAGTTATTCGGAAAGACCGGGTTTAGCCCATTCCGAATAATTACTACGATGATGAAGAGTCGAAGTTGAAGACGGTGATTGAAGACCGACGATCTTCACATCGAATGGATGTGTTGCTACAGAGACCCTTGATGGGAGTAGCTACCTTGAAGGGGCTTCAGTGGCGGCCGTCCGAATTATGGTTGATTGTTCGGATTTGGTTTTCGCTCAGACCTAGAGCATAAGCTAGTAAATGGATGCGTGTCTGACATTGGATTTCGTTCCATGTGAATTAAATCGATTTCTATTAATGTATGTCTATTTAGTGGTTGAGAATTTATTCTCTACTTAACACCCGTGTATGCATTAATAGTGATTGATCACATGGCATGAATTGTCAATGTGGTACGCCAAGATGCAATTGATCAAGTGTGACGGCAAGGAATTTCGCTCGATCCGAATCAGTCGTTAAACCGACCAAGACCGTTCGAAACCCCTGATCGTTTGAGAACAGGACAAATCAGAACGCAGACGGAAGAACATTTCATTGTTATTACAACAATTCCATCAGATACAAGAATATACCGAGTATAAATGAATAAATTACATTCGATAAATATCAGAGATTACAATAAATTACATAGCAGCGGAAAAATATACAAAGCACAATTGAAAGTGATACACGGATACAGAGCGTTCCGAGCATCCTTCCAGCTGTAAATCAGGACCCTATGAATATAAATCTGCAAAACCAAAACTACTAGCTGCCCGTGTGGAAAATAGGGGCACCCAGAGTTTAGGTTAAATCAATAAACTCCAGGTCAGTCATGTGACTGGTGTGAGAACTAAAACAGTTATTTAAAACTTTACTTTAAAAGATAGTAATTCAAGGGACCACGCCGTATAACACGGAACGGATTTCCTCCCAAGAACACTAGTGCACACAACAAAACGGCGCAATGCTCTTTGGAAAAATGAAGCTATTATAAGACCCAGGTTCCATCACACAATGCAACGCAAGACGGAGGATAGGGTTTTCCCTTATAATGGCCAAACATGCTTGGTACGTTTAAAACAAATCATTTGATACTATAATAAGTGTATAGTGTCAAAACATTTTAATCATAAATATCAATCCTAGGCAGCATGGGTACCATCTATCATGTCGCCATACTAGGCTCTACAAATAAAACCGAAATACACGTATTGGAAATTGGATTTCCGTCATGAGTCGAGGCAATGGGCAAGCTCCTCTCCGCTTCGAGACACTCTAGCAAATGCCTCAGGACTACACACTCTGGGTAACCCCTGGATGCTTCAGGGCCGGTCCTCTCTTACGTTTGAGGATTAATTATTCCTGAACACACGTTTCCCGGTCCTTACAGACCTAAAATCGAGGCGCCTCATCCAACAACCACATAAGTGAAAAGTATATAAATGTCAGGGCTGGTAAGTCGCTGACACCACCAAAGCTAGAAAGAAACGTCGTTCTCTCCTTGCAGTCCTTATCCCTTTTTGACTCATACCGAGGTGTGAGGCTCGCGAATTCACGTTATACACAAAGCTACGCCACAAAGGCCGTGCTTTGATCATCAACCACAAGACTTTGCTTTTCAACAGAAGCCTTGATCAATTGCCACTTAGGCGTGCCACACAGGCAATTCATGCCATGCGACTGATGTCCATCGATATACAACCTCTGAGCTCGTACGTCTCAGAGAAGGGCGTTAAGAAAAAGAATAAATTCTCCGCTGCCAAACAGATGTATATTTAATAGAGATCAATCAACATAGAATAAAATTCAATGTCAGACACACAGTCCATTTACAAGTCCGTTCTAGGTCTGAACGAAACCGGAGGCACTTTCCTTGCATATCCATCGATCTCCAAGTACGTCTGGACGACCACCAACTGATTCCCTCATCTTGGGTGTACAACCCAATTAAGATCATCAGTAATCACCCAAACGATGTGAAGACTTCCGGTCTTCAACCACCATCTTCATCTTTGACATATAGTCGAATCGGTTATTCAGAATGGGTATAAACCCGGCCTTTCCGAACAACCCACGTATATTAAAAACAAATGTTACACAAACATAACATACGCCTCATTCCAATTCAGTAGCTACTAACCGTAAATCAACAAGAGAACAATATCCCAAATATTAACCCCGAAGGCCGAAACCAACATCAGATCAATACCCAGGAAACCATTCTTCTTAGCTAACCTACAGCTAGTTTCTAAATTTCATATTCTTTGGGAAAGGTTCCCATTAATTTTATCCAAGATAAATTCTTTGAATTTATTCTTTAATCTCTCTTTGAATGTCATTTCAAACCAAATTATGGTTTTCCAAACTAGTCGGGATTAGCAAACCACACCGAAGTAATTATTTATTTTATTTCCCAATCCCAACCTATTCATCCCATGAAGCAAAACTGGCAATCCTCCATATCTAACACCACGGTGTTATCGGTAAAATTAATTACCATTTCACGTTCAAATCTAATTAAAGATTTAACTATCGCTTTGGAGCAAAACTGGTGATACTCCATTCTCGCTCACTTTCTAAATTTGATAATTTAGATTATCAATTCACATTTCAATCTAATTACAGATTCATTAAAACTCCTTTTACTGGGTTAAAGAACTAATGTCATTTAAAACACAGTTCATGATAAACCCAAATAAATCGGTTCTAATTCAATTCCAATTTATTTATTTAAAAATAAATGGGTTTTAATTTTAGTTCAAAACTAGTTCATTTCGATAAAAATCTATTTTTATCTTTTCAAATAGGGAGTTTTTCATCCCAATTTTTCCCAAATCATTTCTTATGATTTTATACAATTTATTACTATTTTTAGTAATTTTATAAAGGCCCGTACAGTCGATTTCCATCAACGGCCATCGAACTGCACTTACAGCGACCTTTTCCAAATTTGATTTGGACGTATCTCCAAATCCAACCGTTAGATTTCAAATTTTTTAATATTCTTAGAAAGCTCTTTTCGATACGAACCCAACGGTTCCGGTTTTAGGAGAATCCGACGGTCGGATCCCCCGTAATGTCCATTCGAAGTCAATGGTCGAAATTTACGAACTGCCGCGGCGCGGCGCGTTCTATTCAGGCCATTATATTATATATATATATAATATATATTTCGTCGATTTCTATTTAAAACGAATTTTATAAATAGTTTTAAATTCGTTCAAAAACATTTTCAACTTCCATTTGAAATTCAAATCAAAATTGAATTTTTCCTTATAAATTCGTTTTAAAATTCATTTCAATTCAATTCAATTTGTATTCATTTCAAATCGATTTTTATTCTATTTCAATTCATTTTCAATTCAATTCGAATTCGTTTTTTATTCAATTCAATTCGAATTCGTTTTCTATTCAATTCAATTCAAATTCGTTTTCTATTCAATTCAATTCAAATTCGTTTTCTATTCAATTCAATTCAAATTCGTTTAATATTCAATTCAATTCAAAAACGAATATAATCGATATATATATATCATTCGCATCAAAATAGCGCATCTCTGATCAACACGGCTTTATATATTTCAATAATTTCATTATTCCATTCAACAAATGAATATTTATTCTATTCAATACATGAATCTATATTTTTGTCAACACATGACTAATCTCAACGAATGAGTACTGTCCACGTGTGACTATCTTTGTTATTTAATATATTTTATAAATATTATGGTATCTATCGTTTGATTTAAATCAGACTCCAACCGTAAATTAGTAAGAGAACGATTTCCTAAATATTAACCCCGAAGGCCGAAACCAACATCAGATCAATATCCAGGAGACAACTCATCTTATCTATTTTCCAATTAGTTTCTAATTTTATATATGATAAAGATGTAAATTTTATTATTAAAATATTTCGTTCAACACATGACTAATCTCAACGGATGAGTACTGTCAACACATGAACCTTTATTTTATTATATTCTTTATTTTCTAAATTGGGATGAGGCCCAATCAATCACCATATAGCGTTAACTATATGGATTCCATACAACACATGTATATAATAGCAATGATAAATAATCAACCATTATCCAAAGTGCACTACACTGTATAAGCATCAAATATAGATATCTAACGCTTATTACAGCCTGTCAATCAATCGATCGACATACAACTAATTATTGGGATTAGTGTATGTCATATATTATCCCAATACCCTTGTGGGGTTTCAAACAATCAAACACAGATTTTATTTGTGTAGTTGGGCGATGTGTAAAATTTATCGTCCCAATCAATGTCCTTCAGATAGGTGTACATAAACAAATCGTTCGATTTGTAAATGAATATTTATTTGTTCACATTCATGTTAAAAATTATATTTTTAACGATAAAATATTTTATTCAACCTATGAATATTCTACTCGGTTCATTTACAAAATAAATTTGATGTTTTTATTTTTCTAACTTATTTTAGAAAATTTCGGCGGCATAACGGCACGATACTAGGAACGGGACAAGGCCTAGCCTTATCCCCGGTCTAGTGATGGCCCACGCCGTACACATATCAATCAATCCATTCCATTTCACCAAACAATCAAGTTCAAATCAAATAATCTAACCAACTACACAACCAAACAAACAAGTCCATGGTCTATGGACGATGGTGTCGGGTGCTACTAAGCACCGTCTGCATCCTAGTATATATATAAAACTAGAAAAAAGAAAATTTAGAGTGAGAAGTTCTCACAGAGGGTTTCACTCCGTCGTGCTTTGCTGTTGAACCGCTGAACCATTTGAATCCAGTTGAAATTCCAATACAGTCTTTTCATGTAGTTCAAATAAAAATTATATTTTTATTGCTTCATTTCAATAAATAAAAATCATATTTTTATTTCTACTTCTTATATAAAGATCGTATTTTTATTCTCTCTCTAATATAAAAATTATATTTTTATTCTCTACATTATATAAAAATTATATTTTTATTCTTCACATCCAATAAAAATCATTATTTTATTATCCTCCTTATATAAAAATTATATCTTTATCTTTATACTTCTATAAAAATTATATTTTTAATCTTTCTACATAATAAAAATTATATTTTCAACCTTTCTATATAATAAAAATTATATTTTTATTATCTATAACTATAAATAAACATCGTTTCTCCATCTACTAAAAATTAAATCTTTTTGTAAGTAAATAAAATCAGTTTTAAAAGAAAACAAAATTCAGTTTTAATGAAATGAAAACTTACAGTGTTCGATTTATGCAACGGGGGTTTGCGGTGGCCGTTCATCGGAGGTTGGGGATTTTGAGGAGGCGCTGGCCTCGGTCTTCACGTCAGGGGGGGTGCTGCTGCGAGGTGAAGTTTGTGGCGGTGCAAGGTAGCAGAAGGGAGGGGAAGAAGGTAGTGCGGCAGCGGGTGGTGGCTCGGGTGGATCGAGGAAGAAGGGGACGAGGAGGAAGGAAGACGTGGAGGAGGATGGGGCGGTACGGGGTCTGGAGGAGAGCGATGTCGGCTGGAGTAGCGCCGGGAAGAGGAGCGGGAGGGGGTCCACCTGCGGTGGTGCGGCGCCCCTTGGAAGGCGCGACGGTGGCCCACTCGGGAGTGCAACGGGGAAGATCTCGATCGGTCTCCCTTTTTTTATTTTTTTTATTTTCTCTTTACGAATGAAGAAGGGGGGCTAGAGAGAAGATAAGGAGAGGAGAGAGGAAATTAATTTTAAGTTCAAAAAGTTGACTTTTTTATTCGACCTCGAAACGAGGCCCACCGCCTGTCGTCCATAGCTAATTACCCCCATTCCGAACACAATGGGATATGTATCGTATAGGGATGGCAAAAAAATCCGTACCCGCGGTTATCCGCGGGTAAAATCCGTCATGGGTATGAAACGGATAGTTAAATGGGTATTCATGGGTAAAATAAACGGTTATTTTTAATATCCATCAATTAATGGAGCGGGTACGGATAGTAAGATATCCATGTCCACGGGTACCCGTGCCCGTATTGAATGTGATTTATTATCAATAGTCAATACAAAAAATATTGTTGTTAGCTGTTCAGTATTTGTGTGCATGTTTTTACTCAACAGTTTATAACTGGTTGTTGATATTTTGATGGATACTTCTGTTGTTGTCTCTTCTTTTTTGGATATTGGTTTAAATATGTATTGGTATTTTGAGGTTAGCATTTAAGAATTGGTCTAATTTGTTTTTTTACCAAATGTACTTTTAAATAATTTCAATAAATGGCTAAAAAATAAATTGAATAAATATAATGGATACCCACGAATACCCGCCATTACCCGCAACCCGTTTAAAACCCGTTTAATGGATACCCGTGCGGGTATGGGGCGGGCACGGGGCAAAAACTCACCCAACGGGGCGGGTGATGGGGTGGTACTACCCGCGCCCGCCCCGCCCCATTGCCATCCCTAGTATCGTAGGCTGATTCGATCATCTCGATCAGTTTCCGTTGAATTTAAAATATAATTCTTTATATATTCAATTTAAACGCACATTTCAATTCACCGAGGCCACATACTAACCAGAAAAATCCCCAAAAAATATTTTCTAGCTTCGTATTGACGATACGGTCCTAACAAAACTAGTTTCGTCGAATTCTGAGACCGTTTGAAAAATGGCCATTTTCCAGTCGATTAAAATCAACTGAAACTGGTCAAACACGTTTTCCTATGCCACGCTCACATATTGATTCGAAAAATTATGAAATTTAGAATCTAGCAATAATTTGAAATCACAGACCCAACAAAAGTGGTTTCGTCGAAATCCGAGGTCGTTTGCAAAATGTCTATTTTTAAGGGCCTGAATTCCATAGCGACTATTCAGAATTTTCAACTGGACATATCTTTTGATTCCCTCTATGAAATTTCGATTTTTCGGGTTCGTTGGAAAGATATTCTCAATTAGATCCTAATGTTTTTGGTTTCACTAAAATCCGGATTATTTTGCACCCAGTACATCCGATTGAAGTTTGAAATCAAATTATCAAACTACCGCGCCATTTTCAATTCTATATAATTATTATATTCTAACGACGACGTATATAAAATATACGTTCGATTTCTATTCAAAATAAATTCTTCGTCGATATTATTTAAAATAATTCATTTTAAATATGCAAAATTCACTAAAATTGCCAAAATAAAAATTTTAAACTGGCTCGCATTTCCGGGTTATTACAATCTCCCCCACTTAAAAATTTTCGTCCCCAAAAAGGAACCAAGTTGAAAGTGGTTTGATCAATCAACTCCACGTTCGATCTGGCTTCCATTCTCCAACTTTTCAATTTTTGAAAATTTTCAAATAATTCAAAAATTTGGCTAACACCCTAAATTTTCGAAAAATTTCGCCATAACCTCCTGTTTGCGAACAAATTATGCAGTTGTAAACAACTGTAAAATCCGTTCGGCTTTCCTAAACAACAAGGATTGTTGTAGAGGGTGTCGAACTCTGGGACCAAATTATTTTATTAATAAATCCAATCAAGTTATCCCTAACTTTTGATTGGTGGAAAACAAAGAAAATAGCAGAAATTAAATAAAAGAGAGTTTTAACGATAAATGAAAGCAATTAGGGGATAATGACATAGATCAGATTCATAATCATCAATAGCCAAAAGATTAACCAGATCTAATACATGTTTCTGTCACAAACATGAATCAACGATAATAGGTTTTTAGAAACAAATATGTAAATAACGACAAGCATAGCCTATGCAGGAGCTCAACTCTACAACCATAGACTATCAGGACAGATTCACTAATTAATTTCTAAAACCCTAAAATTGTATCTAAATCTGATAAGTGTTAGATCGAACTCGAATATACCCTGTGAAGGAGCACAGCTCTTAAACGACACAGGGTATGAAGGTTCAGATCTAACCCTTAGTTCAAATCTAGATCTACATGTATACAGTCCTCATCTTTTGGCTATGTGATTCATATTGAATCATACTATCAGCGTCATCACCCCCTAACCAAAGGGGATTAGCTAGACATAGCTAAAGAAGAAGAGATAAAGAAAATAAATAACATGAACATAAATAAAACTAAAACTAAATAGAAAAGAGGAAGGAGAATGATTTTATTCCAAGAAGAGAATTACAGAATAAAACCCAATGTGTCCTTACAAGACTAAGATACAATGTATTTATAGCTGATATGACAAAGGCTAGCTAGCTAATTACATAATGTGGGACTAAAGAAATAACCCAAATAACATATAAGCCAGTGTGAACGCAGCTTTAGAGTGAGTGGTCTAGCAAATAGGCTAGTGTGAACGCAACATGAGTAAGAGGCCTTCCAAATGAGCTAATGTGAATGCGGTTTGAGTCTTTATTGAGCCAAATCTTCTTAACTGAAATATAATTGCAACCGTTCTTCAAGCTTTAGATTCTTCAAGCTTTAGCAATTTAAAACTTCACTCTTTTTAAGTAAATTCTTCATGCTTTATCCATCAAATGCTCTAAACCATGCTTCTTGTCAACAATCTGAAAATACAGCTATAAATACAAAGTATCAATTATTTTAAAGGGAAAATAAGATAAATAAGCGAAATATACACATTTACGTGTATATCAAATACCCCCACACTTATCTTTTTATTCGTCCTCGAATAAACTAAACTAAGATATGTCACACTTTCGTAGGAAACACGATTGCATTTAGCGTATGCAACAAGCCGTTAAACCTCTGGGTGTCCCCAGTAGGACGAGTGTTGTCTCGTGAGGGTTTTCAGCGGATACTACCCACAAAATCCAAAGCGTCTTATGTACGCGGATTAATCAAACAATATATTTAAGGTCTTTCACATTCCACGGATTTCACCTAACTTCAATAATAACGGTTTAGCCCCAAATTGTCCATCCCATAATTAGTGCAAAAATGAACAAAAATTTTCAAGCTGAATCGTAATTCCTTGATAACACTGTAATTGTCTTGAAGGTTAAGAGCATGGTGTCAACCAAAGTTCTACATATCGACAATGTGCACCCAATCATTTCTTTATTCTTTATTCCTTTTTTTTTTTGAATGATTCTGCACCAATGCAACTGTAATGTATTGGATATGAGTTGTGCATAGATGAAGGAAAATTTTGTAAGTTCTAAAAATATTCTAGATAAGAGGGCAAGTGTATTAGTTGAACTTCAAATTACAAAAGATAAAGTAATACTAAGGCACATATGGACATTTTGTTTCCTTTCATCTCCTCAACTACAATCCTTGCTTCTAAGTACGGTATGATGGATGTGGATGGAATGGAAATGGATGCTTCATAGTCAAGAATGATGAAGACTATTTTATTCAGAGAGACTCTCTCTTTATTTCATTTTTTTTTCTATTCTTTTTTTTTCTTCTTTTTTTTTCTTCTTTTTTTCTTTTGCATGATGAATGATGAATTGAGATGGAATGATGACGTACATGATTTCATTTGATTCCTCCTCTACTACCAACACTTCGTGAAAGGAAAGTTTTGTGCCCTAGTTACTCTACTTCTATAACCTTAATTCAACACACAAGTCTGGATTGATGTTATACAAAAAGCTGAAAGGAATGATAAGCAAAGCTTCGTAAGATAGATAACCCATATAAAATAAGATGTGGTATATGGTTATCCTACCTTAAAACAAGTACGGAGTGGGTGGTGTAATATTGGTATAAAAAGTGACGTTTCTGAACCTTTGAAAATAAATCAGTACACGGTTCTTAAGTATACCAATATAAGAAAAACTTGTCGAAACATGGATGTAATTCGACTAAAACTTGGGTTTGAATAATGTGGGGTATCGAAGAAGAATGCTACAATGAGTCATTTCTCCTTAATTGGGCCAAGTGGATTTTAGAACTTACGAGTGTGAAAATTTGAGTGAGAAAAATATTATGCATGGAAACGAACTCAGAAAATCCAACAAATGTAAGGGCAAAATCATTATTATTTGATTTTTTTTTTGATTATTTTTACTTGCACATTCTAACATGTATAACAAAGGTTGACACGCTTACTCCAGAACATGACTAACGTCTGCACAGTCTCAAGCTAGCATCTTAAAAAGACACATTACGATTCAATGAATAAATAATGTTCATTCCCATCACCCAAAAATTCAACTTATCAAACAAGAACCAAGGTGTTATTTATGAATTTAAGTTGATCCTTGTTCAGTGAATGACCTAGCTTATAAAATTTGATTGCTGATGTAATGTAAATTCCCCCCACACTTGAGTGTGACTGTGTCCTCACAGTCGTTAATCAGACATATCTTAGTGAAAGGAAAAATAAAATAAGAGACTATTTACATATATACAAAAGAGGGTTAGTGCGTCTTACCGAATGTAATGTGGCTAATGGAGGACCATGAGCTCTTCCTCTTGGTTGGGTATTGGTTCCAAATAAGGTTTAAGGCGTTGACCATTGACCTTAAAGGATGATCCATCAGTTGGATTCTCAATCTCTACCGCACCATACGGAAAAACAGTCCGTACAGTGTAAGGTCCTGTCCATCTAGATTTTAGCTTACCCGGAAATAGATGCAGTTTTGAGTCATACAACAGAACTCTTTGACCTGGCATGAAAGTTTTACGTAAAATTGATTTATCATGAAAAACTTTTGTTCTGTCCTTGTAAATTCGTTCATTTTCATAGGCATCATTTCGAATTTCATCAAGTTCATTAAGTTGAAGCTTCCTATGTTCACCTGCTTGCTCTAAATCAAGATTTAAAGTTTTTATTGCCCATAACGCCCTATGTTCTAGTTCAACTGGCAAGTGACATGGCTTACCAAAAATCAACCGATAAGGGGACATACCCAAGTTGGTTTTGAAAGCGGTGCGGTAAGCCCAAAGAGCGTCGGTTAACTTTTGGGACCAATCTTTACGATTTCGATTCACAGTTTTCTCAAGGATTTGTTTAATCTGCCTATTCGATACTTCAACCTGCCCACAAGTTTGAGGATGTTAAGGAGTGGATAACTTGTGGGTTATCGAATACTTTCTCATGAGGGCTTCAAAAGAACGATTACAGAAATGTGTCCCGTTGTCGCTGATTATTGTGCGAGGTGTGCCAAACCTAGAAAAGATGTTTTCCTTTAAGAAGCGCACAACAACCTTATTGTCATTCGTTTTACATGGAATAGCTTCGACCCATTTGGAAACATAATCAACAGCTAAGAGAATGTAAAGGTTCCCAAAAGAATTAGGGAAGGGTCCCATGAAGTCTATACCCCACACATCAAAAATTTCGACCTCTAGAATGGGGTTTAGGGGCATCATATTCCGTTTAGAAATTTTCCCTAAGAATTGACATCGATCACAAGTTTTGCAAAATTCGTACGCGTCTTTGAAAAGGGTGGGCCAGTAGAAACCCGATTGGAGAACCTTTTCGGCTGTCTTTTTGGGACCGAAGTGACCACCACAGGCTTGGTCATGACAGAAAGAGAGGACACTGTGAGTTTCAGTGTCAGGAACACATCTTCGAATGATTTGGTCGGGACAATACTTGAAAAGATAGGGGTCGTCCCAATAAAAATGTTTCACTTGGGAAAAGAATTTGTGTTTATCCTGCTTAGACCAAAAAGAAGGAGTCTGCTTAGTGACTAAGTAGTTGACAATGTCAGCAAACCAAGGATCAGTGGATAGAGAAAACAGCTGTTCATCAGGGAAATTCTCGTTGATTGGAAGAGAAGAAGACGGGGCATTTGGAAGACGAGACAAGTGGTCCGCAATAACGTTGTCGGATCCTTTTTTATCCTTAATGGTAAGGTCAAATTCTTGAAGTAGAAGGATCCAACGAATGAGACGAGCCTTAGCATCCTTTTTAGAGAAAAGGTACCTAAGTGCGGAATGATCGGTATAAACCGTGATGTGTGAGCCAACTAGATAAGGCCTGAATTTTTCTAGAGCAAAGACAACTGCCAAGAGTTCCTTTTCAGTGGTAGTATAATTGATTTGAGCGTCGTTCAGAGTTTTACTCGCGTAGTAAATGACATGAAGAATTTTATCAATTCGTTGTCCTAAGACAGCGCCTACAGCGAAGTTCGAGGCGTCACACATGATTTCAAAAGGCATCGTCCAGTTGGGAGAGCAAATGATAGGAGCAGAGACAAGTTCATTTTTAAGATGCTCAAAAGATGAAATGCACTCGGAATTGAAGTCGAAAGGAACATCCTTACCAAGAAGGTTAGTCAGAGGTCGAGTGATTTTGCTGAAATCCTTTATGAAGCGACGATAGAAGCCAGCATGACCTAAAAAGGATCGGATGTCCTTAACAGATTTGGGAATGGGAAGATTAGAGATAACTTCGATTTTGGCTTTGTCAATTTCAATTCCTTTGTTAGAGATGACATGTCCCAAAACAATGCCATGTTTAACCATGAAGTGACACTTTTCCCAATTAAGCGTTAAGTGTTTCTCTTTACAGCGATTAAGAACAAGATCGAGATGATGTAAACACTCAGAGTAAGAATCACCAAATATGGAAAAATCATCCATGAACACTTCCAAAAATCGCTCGATCATATCAGAAAAAATGCTAATCATGCACCTCTGAAAGGTTGCAGGTGCATTACAGAGACCAAAAGGAATACGTCGGTACGCAAATGTACCAAACGGACAAGTGAAAGTGGTTTTCTCTTGGTCCTCAGGAGCGATAGGGATTTGATTATAGCCCGAGTACCCGTCAAGGAAACAATAGTACTCATGACCAGCTAGTCGTTCTAACATTTGATCGATAAATGGCAGAGGGAAATGATCCTTACGTGTTGCAGCGTTAAGTTTCCTATAGTCAATGCAAACATGCCAACCAGTCTGGGTGCGGGTTGGGATAAGCTCGTTAGCTTCATTTTGGATCACGGTAATCCCTGATTTCTTAGGTACGACATGAATCGGACTAACCCATTGACTATCAGAAATCGGGTAGATGATTCCATTGTCAAGGCATTTAAGGATTTCATCACGAACTGCTTCTTTCATGATAGGGTTTAGTCGACGTTGGGGATCACGAGTGGGTTTGGCATCATCTATAAGGTGGATTCGATGTTGGACTATCGATGGACTAATCCCCTTAATATCAGCCATGGACCAACCAATTGCCTCCTTATTTTTCTTAAGAATGGGAAGGAGCAATTGTTCCTGCTCTAAAGTAAGGTCAGAAGCGATGATGACAGGAAAAGTTTCATTGTCTCCCAAGTAAGTGTACTTAAGATGACTGGGCAACACTTTGAGTTCAGATTTTGGGGGCGACTCAACCGAAGAAATTGGTTGAGGGATAGACTCATTTGTGAGAGGCTCGACAGGAATCGAATCAGAGACATTTTCGGGAATATCTTGAAATAAGGTTTCGTAATTCGATTCAATTTCGTTATTCAGATGGTCGAGCTCAGATCCATTATCGTGGACAACATGGATTTCAGAAAACTGGTCCACATAAGAGTTAGGAGAGTTTTCAGTTCTGAAGATATTCAGCTCGACAGTCATGTTACCGAAAGAAAGTTTCATAGACCCATTTCTACAGTTGATAAGCGCATTAGAGGTTGCTAAGAAGGGTCGTTCTAGAGTCAAAGGGATCTGGTTTGCAGGATTGCTTACCTGTTGAGTTTCTAAGACAATGAAATCAACTGGAAAGATGAATTCGCCAATTTTGATCAACACATCCTCGATTTCTCCCACAGGTTTCTTAATTGAACGGTCAGCAAGCTGAAGGGTAACCTTGGTGGGTTTCAATTCTCCTAGCCCTAATTGGCGATAGACGGAATATGGAAGCAAGTTAACACTAGCACCTAAGTCTAGCAGACATCTATCGATTTTCTTGTCCCCAATAGTACATGATATTGTGGGGCAGCCAGGATCTTTGTATTTCACTGGCATCGATTGGGACAAGACTTCGCTTAGAGTTGCCGCTAGAAACACTTTCTTAGGTACATGTGTATGACGTTTTTGAGTGCACATATCTTTTAGAAATTTTGCGTATTGTGGAACTTGTTGTATAATATCTAAAAGAGGAATGTTCACTTTAACTTGCTTAAATATTTCAAGGATTTTTTCTAGCTGATCCGTCTTTTTCCTAGGTCGGAGTCTATGAGGAAATGGAGCAGACAACTCAGTAGGTTGGGCTACTTGAGTTTGAGGATGGGCCTGATTAGAATTGGACTCGATGTTTTGATCCGAGATGGTCGAATTTTCTGTTGGGTTTTGAATATCGTCTGGTAAATCATTTGGGTCGACCACATGGTTGTCAATCTTCTTGCCAGATCTAAGAGTCGTGACAGCATTCAATTGACTAACGTTCGAGTCTTGAATGATGTGAATTTGGTTAGGGTTTGAAGTCTGTCCTCTAGGGTTTTGGATGGGTTGACTTGGAAACGTACCCTTTTCCCTTTCACTTAATCTAGCGTTAAGTTGAGACATTTGTTTTTGAAGTTCACTCATTTGTTGAGTCGTGTTTTGCATGTGTGAAGTCAGTAAGTTTTGAAGATTGGTATTTGATTGGATATTTTGAGTTGTTGCTTTACCCAATTCTTCGAGAGTTTTCTCAAGTGATGTCAATCGTTTATCGTCTTGGGGAACAAAAGATTGTTGTGCTTGATTTTGAGGCGGTGGCGCAGGGTTTTGGAATTGAGTTTGTTGAAAGGGAGGTCTCGAAGTATTATTTGAAAATGACTGAAAAGGTGGTCGAACCGCATTCGAATTTGCATTGTTTTGGGTCCAAGAGAAGTTAGGATGGTTTCTCCAACCTGGATTGTATGTTGGGGAGAATGGGTCATTCCTAGCTTTGTTAAATGCGTTGAGTTGTTCCAATGAATGTGGGCATTGATCGGCTACGTGGTTAGGATCGTTACATTTGTAACATGAGGTCTGAGACGCTTGAGCTTGATTTATTTGCATTGATGAAAGGACATTATCGAATTTGGATATCATCGCGTCTATTTTTGCTTCTAAGGCTACTGATGATCCTACCGAATGAGCGTTAGATCGGGAATAAATCGATTTCTCGTTAGATCTTTCCCATTGAGCTGATTTTTCGGCCAAATTTTCGAGAAACTGCCAAGCGGCATTGTGATCTTGGGCTAGAAAATTTCCTTGGCACATTGATTCGAGCATGGTTCGAGAGTTATTTTCAAGTCCATCGTATAAAATTTGACAAAGAGTCCATTTTTCAAAATTGTGATGTGGACATTTGACTAGAAGCTCTTTAAATCTTTCAAAATATTTTGCAAAGGATTCACCCCCAAATTGACGAAAATTGACGATTTCATTTCGAATTTTAGATGTTTTTTCCAGAGGGTAGAATTTCTTTAGAAAAATGTTAACAAATTCACCCCAAGTTCCAATCGTATTTGAAGGCAAGCTATACAACCATTTCTCAGCATAATCGGTAAGTGCAAATGGAATTAACCTAAGTTTGATTCCATCGTCACTTAATTGTTGAAATTTCATGGTTGCACAAACTTGTTCAAATTTGGTCAGGAAAATATAAGGATCATCACATTCTAAATTGCCGAACTTTGGAAGAGTATTTATGTGATTCGAATGAATTTCAAAGTGGTTACCTGTTGGGGCGGGCAATATGATGCAAGAAGGAATAGAAACCCGATCGGGGAAGTATCTATCCATAAGAGATCGAGGGGGGTTTTCTTCGGCCATGGTTAAAGAAATGTTTGTTCGAACTAAACGATTATCCGAAGGATCACGAGTCCAATGACGCATGCACTAGCGAGAAGAATAAGGGAAGATGAGAAAAAAAAACAAATTTGAGAAGCGATTTTTTTTTTTTTTTAGAGAAAAAGAATTAGACACAAAAGTTTTTTCTTTTTAAATGAACCTAATGCAATTTACAATTTCTAAAATTATATAATGACGGTTTGATTTATTTCAACAAAAGATTTCTCAGCCAGTTAACGGACAGGAGTTATCGGTGCACCAGGAATCACCCTAGCAATGCAGCCGAAGGTTTAAGTACCTTCAGAGGAACAACTGATATAATATTTACGAATCACCGTAATATTTATAAACAGTTATTATTCTGCCGTAGTCTAGACACCGAGAAATAATCCGTTTGAACTAAACCAAGTTGTCAAAATATAATGAAGTCCTTAGAAAATAAAAACAAAACTACGATGAATGCGGATTTTTTTTTTATCAGTCACAGAATGCACAGTCTCAGAACAGTCACAGAACAGGCAATTGAAAAAATAAATAAAAATTTTTTTACAAGCAAGCCGATGCCCTGCAGAGGATTTTTACAAGCAATGTCTATATATATTTTTTATTTGCAGCAGCAGTTCCTGTAGAGTTAGAAAATACTCACCTTGATCGGTAGTCCGTCCAGTGCAGTTGAGTCACGCTAGCGCGTTCACACCCCACTTGGTGTGCAACCGCTCAAACCCTGAATTGTCCTCTGCTTTCTGTATTTGTTGCCTCCTCCTAATTAATCGCTTGACTGCGCTGCGGCACGGGTTCGGGCTCGAAACGAGGCCCACCGCCTGTCGTCCATAGCTAATTACCCCCATTCCGTACACAATGGGATATGTATCGTATAGGGATGGCAAAAAAATCCGTACCGGCGGTTATCCGCGGGTAAAATCCGTCATGGGTATGAAACGGATAGTTAAATGGGTATCCATGGGTAAAATAAACGGTTATTTTTAATATCCATCAATTAATGGGGCGGGTACGGATTAGTAAGATATCCATGTCCGCGGGTACCCGTGCCCGTATTGAATGTGATTTATTATCAATAGTCAATACAAAAAATATTGTTGTTAGCTGTTCAGTATTTGTGTGCATGTTTTTACTCAACAGTTTATAACTGGTTGTTGATATTGTGATGGATACTTCTGTTGTTGTCTCTTCTTTTTTGGATATTGGTTTAAATATGTATTGGTATTTTGAGGTTAGCATTTAAGAATTGGTCTAATTTGTTTTTTTACCAAATGTACTTTTAAATAATTTCAATAAATGGCTAAAAAATAAATTGAATAAATATAATGGATACCCACGAATACCCGCCATTACCCGCAACCCGTTTAAAACCCGTTTAATGGATACCCGTGCGGGTATGGGGCGGGCACGGGGCAAAAACTCACCCAACGGGGCGGGTGATGGGGTGATACTACCCGCGCCCGCCCCGCCCCATTGCCATCCCTAGTATCGTAGGCTGATTCGATCATCTCGATCAGTTTCCGTTGAATTTAAAATATAATTCTTTATATATTCAATTTAAACGCACATTTCAATTCACCGAGGCCACATACTAACCAGAAAAATCCCCAAAAAATATTTTCTAGCTTCGTATTGACGATACGGTCCTAACAAAACTAGTTTCGTCGAATTCTGAGACCGTTTGAAAAATGGCCATTTTCCAGTCGATTAAAATCAACTGAAACTGGTCAAACACGTTTTCCTATGCCACGCTCACATATTGATTCGAAAAATTATGAAATTTGGAATCTAGCAATAATTTGAAATCACAGACCCAACAAAAGTGGTTTCGTCGAAATCCGAGGTCGTTTGCAAAATGTCTATTTTTAAGGGCCTGAATTCCATAGCGACTATTCAGAATTTTCAACTGGACATATCTTTTGATTCCCTCTATGAAATTTCGATTTTTCGGGTTCGTTGGAAAGATATTCTCAATTAGATCCTAATGTTTTTGGTTTCACTAAAATCCGGATTATTTTGCACCCAGTACATCCGATTGAAGTTTGAAATCAAATTATCGAACTACCTCGCCATTTTCAATTCTATATAATTATTATATTCTAACGACGACGTATATAAAATATACGTTCGATTTCTATTCAAAATAAATTCTTCGTCGATATTATTTAAAATAATTCATTTTAAATATGCAAAATTCACTAAAATTGCCAAAATAAAAATTTTAAACTGGCTCGCATTTCCGGGTTATTACAATCTCCCCCACTTAAAAATTTTCGTCCCCAAAAAGGAACCAAGTTGAAAGTGGTTTGATCAATCAACTCCACGTTCGATCTGGCTTCCATTCTCCAACTTTTCAATTTCTGAAAATTTTCAAATAATTCAAAAATTTGGCTAACACCCTAAATTTTCGAAAAATTTCGCCATAACCTCCTGTTTGCGAACAAATTATGCAGTTGTAAACAACTGTAAAATCCGTTCGGCTTTCCTAAACAACAAGGATTGTTGTAGAGGGTGTCGAACTCTGGGACCAAATTATTTTATTAATAAATCCAATCAAGTTATCCCTAACTTTTGATTGGTGGAAAACAAAGAAAATAGCAGAAATTAAATAAAAGAGAGTTTTAACGATAAGTGAAAGCAATTAGGGGATAATGACATAGATCAGATTCATAATCATCAATAGCCAAAAGATTAACCAGATCTAATACATGTTTCTGTCACAAACATGAATCAACGATAATAGGTTTTTAGAAACAAATATGTAAATAACGACAAGCATAGCCTATGCAGGAGCTCAGCTCTACAACCACAGACTATCAGGACACATTCACTAATTAATTTCTAAAACCCTAAAATTATATCTAAATCTGATAAGTGTTAGATCGAACTCGAATATACCCTGTGAAGGAGCACAGCTCTTAAACCACATAGGGTATGAAGGTTCAGATCTAACCGTTAGTTCAAATCTAGATCTACATGTATACAGTCCTCATCTTTTGGCTATGTGATTCATATTGAATCATACTATCAGCGTCATCACCCTCTAACCAAAGGGGATTAGCTAGACATAGCTAAAGAAGAAGAGAAAAAGAAAATAAATAACATGAACATAAATAAAACTAAAACTAAATAGAAAAGAGGAAGGAGAATGATTTTATTCCAAGAAGAGAATTACAGAATAAAACCCAATGTGTCCTTACAAGACTAAGATACAATGTATTTATAGCTGATATGACAAAGGCTAGCTAGCTAATTACATAATGTGGGACTAAAGAAATAACCCAAATAACATATAAGCCAGTGTGAACGCAGCTTTAGAGTGAGTGGTCTAGCAAATAGGCTAGTGTGAACGCAACATGAGTAAGAGGCCTTCCAAATGAGCTAATGTGAATGCGGTTTGAGTCTTTATTGAGCCAAATCTTCTTAACTGAAATATAATTGCAACCGTTCTTCAAGCTTTAGATTCTTCAAGCTTTAGCAATTTTAAACTTCACTCTTTTTAAGTAAATTCTTCATGCTTTATCCATCAAATGCTCTAAACCATGCTTCTTGTCAACAATCTGAAAATACAGCTATAAATACAAAGTATCAATTATTTTAAAGGGAAAATAAGATAAATAAGCGGATAAAATATACACATTTACGTGTATATCACCTCCCCTGCACCGGGAGCCACGGGAAAATCCCGAAATTGCCATATAGGCCTTCTGATCTCAAAAAGAAAAAGAAAAAGCCAATCGGCTCATAAAATCATCATTACCCAAACAAAACAGTAAATTATAGTAAACATGTACCTATTTGTCGGGCAAACAAATTTTATTCTCTGCTTTAGCCTCCTTGCAATGACCTGTTCAATGTAAGTACATGTATATGCAAGCAAATGCGACCAATTTTCAATACAATTCAATATTTGGTACAATTAGGCGTAATGGTTCAAAATTATTAAACAAATAAACAAACAACACAAACATCAATCAATTAGTGGATTAACGTTTCAAATTCATAACTTTGATATATATACAGAAAATCGTGTTTTTGATGCCAAATCACAGCAAATAAATCTAGCTATATAAGTTTTGGTTCTCACACCAGTCTGATGGAAATATATAGATATCACACCTTCGAAATACGAACATAAATACTGATGATGTCATGACAATCATCAGTACCATCTCCGGGCGACTAGAATGTGATTCTATATCTATCCAGTATATTAAAACTTCGAATATACGTTCATGACGTGTATATGCAAAATCTTTATATACTTGATTGTCCAAATTCAAAATAAATAAATATTCAAATACGTATAAAATGGTTTAAATTTTCGAAACAAAATTGTTTTCATTCGAAAAATATACTCTTCACACTCGTTCTAGGATACTACTGATCCCATATCTAACGAGTCATTCTAATTGGATATTACTAATCCAATATCTGATGAATTCTTTCGTATGGTTCTAATGTGTTTTGTCCTCGAGCTCTGTAAGCCAAAGCTCTGATACCAAATGTGACGGCAAGGAATTTCGCTCGATCCGAATCAGTCGTTAAACCGACCAAGACCGTTCGAAACCCATGATCGTTTGAGAACAGGACAAATCAGAACGCAGACGGAAGAACATTTCATTGTTATTACAACAATTCCATCAGATACAAGAATATACAGAGTATAAATGAATAAATTACATTCGATAAATATCAGAGATTACAATAAATTATATAACAGCGGAAAAATATACAAAGCACAACTGAAAGTGATACACGGATACAGAGCTTTCCGAGCATCATTCCAGCTGTATAACAGGACCCTGTGAATATAAATCTGCAAAACCAAAACTACTAGCTGCCCGTGTGGAAAATAGGGGCACCCATAGTTTAGGTTAAAACAATAAACTCCAGGTCAGACATGTGACTGGTGTGAGAACTAAAATAGTTATTTAAAACTTTACTTTAAAAGATAGTAATTGAAGGGACCACGCCGTATAACACGGAACGGGTTTCCTCCCAAGAACACTAGTGCACACAACAAAACAGCGCAATGCTCTTTGGAAAAATGAAGCTATTATAAGACCCAGGTCCCATCACACAATGCAACGCAAGCCGGAGGATAGGGTTTTCCCTTATAATAGCCAAACATGCTTGGTACGTTTAAAACAAATCATTTGATACTATAATAAGTGTATAGTGTCAAAACATTTTAATCATAAATATCAATCCTAGGCGGTATGGGGACCATCTATCATGTCGCCATACTAGGCTCTACAAATAAAACCGAAATACACGTATTGGAAATTGGATTTCCGTCATGAGTCGAGGCAAGGGGCAAGCTCCTCTCCGCTTCGAGACACTCTAGCAAATGCCTCGGGACTACACACTCTGGGTAACCCCTGGATGCTTCAGGGCCGGTCCTCTCTTACGTTTGAGGATTAGTTATTCCTTAACACACGTTTCCCGGTCCTTACAGACCTAAAATTGAGGCGCCTCATCCAACAACCACATAAGTGAAAAGTATATAAATGTCAGGGCTGGTAAGTCAATGACCCAACCAAAGCTAGAAAGAAATGTCGTGCTCTCCCTGCAGTCTTTATCCCGTTTTTGACTCATACCGAGGTGTGAGGCTCACGAATTCACGTTATACACAAAGCTACGCCACAAAGGTCGTGCTTTGATCATCAACCACAAGACTTTGCTTTTCAACAAAAGCCTTGATCAATTGCCACTTAGGCGTGCCACACAGGCAATTCATGCCATGCGACTGATGTCCATCGATATACAACCTCTGAGCTCGTACGTCTCAGAGAAGGGCGTTAAGCAAAAGAATAAATTCTCTGTCGCCAAATAGATGTATATTTAATAGAGATCAATCAACATAGAATAAAATCCAATGTCAGACACACAGTCCATTTACAAGTCCGTTCTAGGTCTGAACGAAACCGGAGGCACTTTCCTCGCATATCCATCGATCTCCAAGTACGTTTGGACGACCACCAACTGATTCCCTCATCTTGGGTGTACAGCCCAATCAAGATCATCAGTAATCACTCAAACGATGTGAAGACTTCCTGTCTTCAACCACCGTCTTCATCTTCGACATATCGTCGAATCGGTTATTCAGAATGGGTATAAACCCGGCCTTTTCGAACAACCCGCGCATATTAAAAACAAATATTACAGAAACACAACATACGCCTCATTCCAATTCAGTAGCTACTAACCGTAAATCAACAAGAGAACAATTTCCCAAATATTAACCCCGAAGGCCGAAACCAATATCAGATCAATACCCAGGAAACCATTCTTCTTAGCTAACCTACAGCTAGTTTCTAAATTTCATATTCTTAGGGAAAGGTTCCCATTAATTTTACCAAGATAAATTCTTTGAATTTATTCTTTAATCTCTCTTTGGATGTCATTTCAAACCAAATTATGGTTTTCCAAACTAGTCGGGATTAGCGAACCACACCGAAGTAATTATTTATTTTATTTCCCAATCCCAACCTATTCATCCCATGAAGCAAAACTGGCAATACTCCATATCTAACACCATGGTGTTATCGGTAAAATTAATTACCATTTCACATTCAAATCTAATTAAAGATTTAACTATCGCTTTAGAGCAAAACTGGTGATACTCCATTCTCGCTCACTTTCTAAATTTGATAATTTAGATTATCAATTCACATTTCAATCTAATTACAGATTCATTAAAACTCCTTTTACTGGGTTAAAGAACTAATGTCATTTAAAATACAGTTCACGATAAACCCAAATAAATCAGTTCTAATTGAATTCCAATTTATTTATTTAAAAATAAATGGGTTTTAATTTTAGTTCAAAACTAGTTCATTTCGATAAAAATCTATTTTTATCTTTTCAAATAGGGAGTTTTTCATTCCAAATTTTCCCAAATCATTTCTTATGATTTTATACAATTTATTACTATTTTTAATAATTTTATCAAGGCCCGTATAGTCGATTTCCATCAACGGCCATCGAACTGCACTTACAGCGACCTTTTCCAAATTTGATTTGAACGTATCTCCAAATCCAACCGTTAGACTTCAAATTTTCTAATATTCGTTAGAAAGCTCTTTTAGATACGAACCCAACAGTTCCGGTTTTAGGAGAATCCGACGGTCGGATCTCCCGTAATGTCCATTCGAAGTCAATAGTCGAAATTTACGAACTGCCGCGGCGCGTTCTATTCAGGCCATTATATTATATATATATAATATATATTTCATCGATTTCTATTTAAAACGAATTTTATAAATAGTTTTAAATTCGTTCAAAAACATTTTCAACTTCCATTTCAAATTCAAATCAAAATTGAATTTTTCCTTATAAATTCGTTTTAAAATTCATTTCAATTCAATTTGAATTCATTTCAAATCGATTTTTATTCTATTTCAATTCGTTTTCAATTCAATTCGAATTCGTTTTATATTCAATTCAATTCGAATTCGTTTTCTTTTCAATTCAATTCAAATTCGTTTTCTATTCAATTCAATTCAAATTCGTTTTCTATTCAATTCAATTCAAATTCGTTTTATATTCAATTCAATTCAAAAACGAATATAATCGATATATATATCGTTCGCATCAAAATAGCGCATCTCTGATCAACACGGCTTTATATATTTAAATAATTCCGTTATTCCATTCAACAAATGAATATTTATTCTATTCAATACATGAATCTATATTTTTGTCAACACATGACTAATCTCAACGAATGAGTATTGTCCACGTGTGACTATCTTTGTTATTTAATATATTTTATAAATATTATGGTATCTATCGTTTGATTTAAATCAGACTCCAACCGTAAATTAGTAAGAGAACGATTTCCTAAATATTAACCACGAAGGCCGAAACCAACATCAGATCAATATCCAGGAGACAACTCATCTTATCTATTTTCCAATTAGTTTCTAATTTTATATATGATAAAGATGTAAATTTTATTATTAAAATATTTCGTTCAACACATGACTAATCTCAACGGATGAGTACTGTCAACACATGAACCTTTATTTTATTATATTCTTTATTTTCTAAATTGGGATGAGGCCCAATCAATCACCATATAGTGTTAACTATATGGATTCCACACAACACATGTATATAATAGCAACGATAAATAATCAACCATCATCCAAAGTGCACTACACTGTATAAGCATCAAATATAGATATTTAACGCTTATTACAGCCTGTCAATCAATCGATCGACATACAACTAATTATTGGGATTAGTGTATGTCATATATTATCCCAATACCCGTGTGGGGTTTCAAACAATCAAACACAGACTTTATTTGTGCAGTTGGGCGATGTGTAAAATTTATCGTCCCAATCAATGTCCTTTAGATAGGTGTACATAAACAAATCGTTCAATTTGTAAATGAATATTTATTTGTTCACGTTCACGTTAAAAATTATATTTTTAACGATAAAATATTTTATTCAACCTATGAATATTCTACTCGGTTCATTTACAAAATAAAAATGATGTTTTTATTTTTCTAACTTATTTTAGAAAATTTCGGTGGCATAACAGCACGATACTAGGAACGGGACAAGGCCTAGCCTTATCCCCGGTCTAGTGATGGCCCACGCCATACACATATCAATCAATCCATTCCATTTCACCAAACAATCAAGTTCAAATCAAATAATCTAACCAACTACACAACCAAACAAACAAGTCCATGGTCTGTGGACGATGGTATCGGGTGCTACTAAACACCGTCTGCATCCTAGTATATATATATATAACCAGAAAAAAGAAAATTTAGAGTGAGAAGTTCTTACAGAGGGTTTCACTCCGCCGTGCTTTACTGTTGAACCGCTGCACCGTTTGAATCCAGTTGAAATTCCAATACAGTCTTTTCATGCTGTTCAAATAAAAATTATATTTTTATTGCTTCATTTCAATAAATAAAAATCATATTTTTATTTCTACTTCTTATATAAAGATCGTATTTTTATTCTCTCTCTAATATAAAAATTATATTTTTATTCTCTACATTATATAAAAATTATATTTTTATTCTTCACATCCAAAAAGTCATATTTTTATTATCCTCCTTATATAAAAATTATATCTTTATCTTTATACTTCTATAAAAATTATATTTTTAATCTTTCTACATAATAAAAATTATATTTTCAACCTTTCTATATAATAAAAATTATATTTTTATTATCTATAACTATAAATAAACATCGTTTCTCCATCTACTAAAAATTAAATCTTTTTGTAAGTAAATAAAATCAGTTTTAAAAGCAAACAAAAATCAGTTTTAATGAAATGAAAACTTACAGTGTTCGATTTATGGAAGGGGGGTTTGCGGTGGCCGTTCATCGGAGGTTGGGGCTTTTGAGGAGGCGCTGGCCTCGGTCTTCACGTCGGGGGGCGCTGCTGCAAGGTGAAGTTTGTGGCGGCGCAAGGTAGCAGAAGGGAGGGGAAGAAGGAAGTGCGGCGGCGGGTGGTGACTCGGGTGGATCGAGGAAGAAGGGGACGAGGAGGAAGGAAGACGGGAGGAGGATGGGGCTGTACGGGGTCTGGAGGAGAGCGATGTCGACTGGAGTAGCGCCGGGAAGAGGAGCGGGAGGGGGTCCACCTACGGTGGTGCGGCGCCCCTTGGAAGGCGCGACGGTGGCCCACTCAGAAGGGCGACGGGGAAGATCTCGATCGGTCTCCCTTTTTTATTTTTTTATTTTCTCTTTACGAATGAAGAACGGGGGCCAGAGAGAAGATAAGGAGAGGAGAGAGGAAATTAATTTTTAATTAATTTTAAATTCAAAAAGTTGACTTTTTTATTCGACCTCGAAACGAGGCCCACCGCCTATCGTCTATAGCTAATTAATCCCATTCCGAACACAATGGTATATGTATCGTAGGCTGATTCGATCATCTCGATTAGTTTCCTTTGAATTTAAAGTATAATTCTTTATATATTCAATTTAAACGCACATTTCAATTCACCGAGGCCACATACTAACTAGAAAAATCCCCAAAAAATATTTTCTAGCTTCGTCTTGACGATACGGTCCTAACAAAACTAGTTTCATCGAATTCTGAGACCGTTTGAAAAATGGCCATTTTCCAGTCGATCAAAATCAACCGAAACTGGTCAAACACGTTTTCCTATGCCACGCTCACATATTGATTCGAAAAATTATGAAATTTGGAATGTAGCAATAATTTGACATCACGAACCCAACAAAAGTGGTTTCGTCGAAATCCGAGGTCGTTTGCAAAATGTCTATTTTTAAGGGCCTGAATTCCATAGCGACTATTCAGAATTTTCAATTGGACATATCTTTTGATTCCCGCTATGAAATTTCAATTTTTCGGGTTCATTAGAAAGATATTCTCAATTAGATCCTAATGTTTTTGGTTTCACTAAAATCTGGATTGTTTTGCACCCGGTACATCCGATTGAAGTTTGAAATCGAATTATCGAACTACCACGCCATTTTCAATTCTATTTATAATTATTATATTCTAACGACGACGTATGTAAAATATACGTTCGATTTCTATTCAAAATAAATTCTTCGTCGATATTATTTAAAATAATTCATTTTAAATATGCAAAATTCACTAAAATTGCAAAAATAAAAATTTTAAACTGGCTCGCATTTCCGGGTTATTACATCAAGGCTTTTGTTGAAAAGCAGGGCCTTGTGGGATGATCAAAGCATAGCCTATTACGTCATAGCTATGTGTATATCGTGACTTCGCGAGCCTCACTCCCCGGTATGAGTCAAAAACGGGATATGGACCGTAGGGAGTGCACACGTTTCTTTCTAGCTATTGGTAGTGTCAGTGCTTAAACTGGCT
The DNA here is from genome assembly GCA_030737875.1 of Allium sativum. Taxonomy (NCBI): domain Eukaryota; kingdom Viridiplantae; phylum Streptophyta; class Magnoliopsida; order Asparagales; family Amaryllidaceae; genus Allium; species Allium sativum. The sequence continues at coordinate 607,058,277 of CM060926.1, read as the reverse complement.
GGCATTTTACTTATGTGGATGATGGATTTTGAGGCACCTCGGATTTTTATAGACCGTTAGTGGTCATACTATAGGTTCAAAGGAACCGGGAAACGTGTGTTCAGGCATAACCAATCCACTGCCGATAGGCGGGGACCGGCCCTACCGCATCCAAGGGTTGCCCAGAGGTGTGATCCTGAGGCATTTGCTAGAGTGTCTCGAATCGGAGAGGAGCTTGCCCCTAGCCTCGACACATGATGGAAATCCAATTTCCAATACGACCTTGCGGTTTTGATTGTAGAACTAGTATGGCGACATGATATATGGTACCCATGCCGTCTATGATTGATACATTATGATTGAAATTGTTTTTAAAAACATATACTCACTAATATTAAATCTGTTTTATCGTATCAAGCATCTTTTGACCATTATAAGGTAAAACCCTATCCTCCAGTTTGCGTTGCATTGTGTGATGGGACTTGGGTCTTATAATAGTTTCATTTTTCTAAAAAGCATTGCGTTGTTTAACATTTTACTTTATTTTATGCACTGGCAATCCAATGGAGTAAACCCGTTCCGCGTTAGCGGCGTGGTCCTGTGATTACCCATATTAATTAGATAAGTTAAGTTAGATTTCTCATACCAGTCCCATGACTGACCTGTAGTTTGTTTCACTGGCAAACTCGGGTGCCCATATTTTCACACGGGCAGTCGAGTAGCTTTTTGCAGATATTTACAGGATCCTGGCTTACAGCTGAAGCGATATTCGGAGAGCTCTGTATCCGTGTATTCCTTTCAGTTGTATATTTGTAATATTTTTCCGCTGCTATTTTAATGTAATTTAAAACTCTGATATTATTGTATTTCTATTTCTGTAATAAGTATTCATACTCTATTATATTCTTGTACTCTGATGTAATTGTTGTAATCAGCAATAAAATGTTCTTCAGTTTGTGTGCTAATATGTGTTGTTCTCAAAGCAATCCGGACTTTCCTTTACGGGGAAGTTTGGGTCGTCACATGTGGTATCAGAGCTTTGTTTTACAGAGCTCGAGAACAAGACACATTAGAACCGAACAAAAGAATTCATCAGAGATTGGATTAGTAATATCCAATGAGAATAACTCGTTAGAGATGGGATCAGTAGTATCCTAGAACGAGTATGAAGAGTATTGTTTTCTTTAAAATAAATGAAAACAAATTTAGTTTTGAAAATTTTATCTTAATATACATATTTGAGTATATTATTACATTTTAATGTGGACAATCGAGTATATAAAGATTTCGAATATACGAGTAATTAACGGATATTCGAAGTTTTAATATATTGGATAGATATAGAATCACACTCTAGTCGCCCGGGAATAATTCTGATAATGCTGCAGCATTATCAGTATTTATTTTCGAGTTTCGAAAGTGGTATATCTGTATATTTCCATTTACTCGTATGAGAACCAAATCTTAGTTAGGACACATTGTTGTGATTTGCACTAAAAATATGATTTTTGACTATATATAAAAGTTATGTATATTTGAAAAATTAATCACCTAATTGATTGTTGGTTGTGATATCTGATAATTATTTTCACCAATTAAAATATTAGAATGATAATTATTATTATTTTGAAACCAATAGATAAAAAATTTAAGGTTGAGTTGGTTAATTAAACAATTTTTAGCTACGTTCCTTTTCGAGGACGAAAAGACTTTAAGTGGGGGCGATTGTAATGACCCAGAATTTGGGGTCAATTTAAAAATTTTATTTTAGAAATTTTAGTGGATTTTAATGTTTAAAATAATCTATTTTAAATAAGAACGACTAAAAATTTACTTTAAAACTAATAAATTTAATTCTAAAAAGGAGTTTAAAACAGCGCTGCAGTTTGAAAAGTCGAATTTGAACTTTGACTGACTGTACAGGATTCAAAATAAATCAGAATTGAGCGAAACAAGAAATATTTAAATCTGTTAAATCATATCTTTCTAACGAATCTGAAAAACAGAAATTTCGTTTTATAAATCAAAAGTTATGTCCAGTTTAAAATCTAGAAAAGTCGCTATAGAATTTATATATATTTTAATATAATATATTGGCCTTAAAAATAGTCATTTTTCAAACGATCTCGGTTTTCGACGAAACCACTTTTGTTGGAACCGGAATGTCAAATTATTCCTAGGTTTCAATTTTCATAATTTTTCGAATTAATGTGTGAGCGTGGCAGAAGAAAACGTGTTTTGTCAGTTTTAGTCAAATTTAATTGACTTGAAAATGGCCATTTTTCAAACGGCCTCAGAATTTGACGAAATTAGTCTCGTTAGAACCGTATCGTCAAAACATAGCTAGATTTATTTTTCTGGAATTTTTAGAGTTTGTATATGGCCCCGGTAAATTAAAATGTTCGTTCAAATTAAATAAATAAAGGATTTAATTTTTAAATTAAAGAATAACATATCGTAACAACCGAATTGGGTTACGGAACATATTCCATTGTGTCCGAGATGGGGGTATTTGGCTAGGGGTGACACTCGTTGGGTTTGATTCGGAGTTCAGAAGGATACACGAGTTAAATAAATATAAAATACACTGAAAATACAGTATAAAATACGGCCCCCTATACAGTAAAATACGCAACCCTAATCTCTAATTGGACCAGCCGCCATTCTCAAAATCGATGGCCTCCATCTTCCGATCCTTCTCCCCTCCGATTCTATGATCCACGCAATTATTTCAGGCAATTTCAACACGAATATTAAAGAGCTCCTCGAGCTCTGTATAATCAACGGATGTGATCGGATTTCATAACTTGGATGGCCTGATTTTCACACACAAAATGGTAGCGTTTGCCACCGTTTTCGAGGCGAGTGGGTCCACCGAGTTGGCCAGAACGGAAGGCGATGGGGAAGAGTTCGAAGGCGGTCGGACTGGCGTTGGTGGATCGGGGTATGGTGGCCCTATTGTTGGCGGTGCTGGAGTTTCTTCGGACGGTGTTGGGTTATCACGATTAACAGAAGAAAAGGGATTTAGAGGGGGTGACGTGGCTAATTTTGGTAGGAGGGGGATTGTTTTTCTTTAATTTAATTAATTGTTTAAATGTTCAAATCTTTAAAACAACGTAACTTCTTCGTACAGCAACGAAATCGCCCAATTTTCGATGCGTTGGAATCAGAAGAACAAGATCTATGCGATGACACAGACCAGATCTGAAACATGGCACTTTGGAAATTCAGCCAAATCTGAACACGAGTGATTTCTGAAAACAAATCAATGTGAGAATCCTGTTTCTTTTTAATAATTAAAATAAAAATAATTATGATAGTGATATTTGCCCTCTAATGTTAATTGATATGTTTTGTTATTCGTGATTGAATTTGTGATGATGAATTTTATTATGTTAATCTGTTTGATTGGATGGACAATTGCGATGAAATAAAATGGTCAAAACAAATTATAACATTATTTTTGTTGGAAGAAAATAGTTATAAATAAAGAGTTATTTTATTCATTTTGTTGAATAAAACTTTCAACAAAACCAAGTAGCCATTTGTAATTCTGTTGAATAGAATTTTCAACAAAACCAAGTGATCAATTTTTTTTTTATGTTAGCGATGTTAGAACTTAGAAATAATGTTCACATTTAAAATATTCCTTTATATGATATTAGAGAACCTAGAAATAATGTTTACATATAAAATATTATTTTATATGATACTAGAATTCACAGAATATGTTAACATAGGAAAATATTATTTATAAAATGCATAGAAAATGTTAACATAGAAAAATATCGTTTATATAATATTAGAATCCATAGAAAAATTGTTAACATCTAAAATATACTTTTATATGCCATTAGAGTTTATAGAAAAATGATAACTTACAAAATATACCTTTATATGTCATTAAAATCCAGAGAAAATGGTATATGGAAATTATTCTTTTATATGGTAATAGAATACATAGAAAAGTGTTAACACAGAAATTATTCTTTTTAAAATGCAAATAAAACATAGAAAAAGAATTATACTTTTTAATGTGATTGTAAACATAAATTAGAAAAGAGAAGAAAAAGGTTACATTAGGAAAGATTACATTTTTAATGTAATTAAAGTAAGAGAGAAAATATTACATTTTTTATAATGTAATAAAAGATATAAAAGTTACATTTTGCAATGTAATTAAAGTAAAGAACAAAAGTACATTTTTTTTTGTTAAAATGTAAATAGAGAACAAAAGTTAGACTTTTTTTGTTTAAATGTAATAAAATGACAAAAGTTACATCTTTTGTTAATAGATTATAAAGAGCAAGATTAACACTTTTGTTAATTAGATTATAAAGAGTAAAATTAACATTTTTGTTAATTAGATTATAAAGGATAAAATTAACCTTTTTTGTTAATTAGATTATAGAGAAAATTCTCATTTTTGTTTACATTAGAAGTTTGCAAACAAAATTCTCGTTTTGTTTGCATTAAAAGTTTACAAGCAAAATTCTCGTTCAAAATTCTCGTTTTTTTGTTTGCATTAAAAGTTAATAAACAAAATCGTCATTTTTGTTTGCATTAAAAGTTAATAAACAAAATCTTCATTTTTGTTTGCATTAAAATTTAATAAACAAATTCAATATTTTTGTTTGAATCAAAAGCTAACAAACCAATTTATCATTTTGTTGTATTGAAAGTTGTTAAGAAATTAGTCATTTGGTCGCATTGAAATTTATAAAATAAGTTTATCAATTTAGAGAAATGAATTGGAAAACATTCATTTTGTCACTTTGAAAAAGAATGCAGCAAATTCATTCATTTTGATCATTGAAAATGGGTTAGATAAAAATGTATATTTTCATACTTTAAAGAAGACGAGTTGAAAATGTATATTTTTATACATTAAAGGAAATAAATAGAAAATGAACATTTTTTTTATGTTTAAAAAGGATTTAAAAGAAAATGAACATTTTTTTTATGTTTAAAAAGGATTAAAAGAAAAGCACATTTATATATGAATTCAAAGGAAAGAGTAAAAAGAACACATATATTCAAAGGAAAGAGTAAAAAGAACATTTTTATATGAATTCAAAGGAAAGAGTAAAAAAGCACATTTATTTATGAATTCAAAGGAAAGAGTAAAAAGAACATTTTTATATGAATTCAAAGGAAAGAGTAAAAAAGAACATTTTTATATGAATTCAAAGGAAAGAGTAAAAAGAACATTTTTATATGAATTCAAAGGAAAGAGTAAAAAGAACATTTTTAAATGAATTCAAAGGAAAGAGTAAAAAGCACATTTTCATATGAATTCAAAGGAAAGAGTTAAAAGCACATTTTTATATGAATTCAAAGGAAAGAGTAAAAAGAACATTTTTATATGTATTCAAAGAAAAGAATAAAGGATTACAATCTTTGTGTGTAATCAAAGAATGAAATAAAAAGATTACATTTATGATGTAATCAAAGAATGAAAAGAAAAGGTTACATTTTTCATATAATAATAGAAATAAAAGATTTTATTTCTAAGTGATATTAAAAATATTCATTTTGTCCTTTTGAAAGGATTTCACCAAAACATTCATTTTTGGTCACTTAAAAGGATTTCACCAAAACATCCATTTTTGGTCATTGAAAAAGGATTGCACAAAAGATTAGAAATAAAAGCTAATATTTTTATTGTCAATTAGTTATAGTAAAAAGATCATATGTTAAAAATATGATGTTAGTGATGGCTTGAAAGTGTGCATGTAATGTTGAAAAGCTTGATGTATTAAATAATATTCAAATTGAATATTACACTTCCATTTACGAGTCAACCGACTTGTTTATATGATTGGGTCGATTATTTTCACACATCGCCCAAGTGCACAAATAATTTACTATTTTTTTAATGGATGAAACCCCACACGGGTTTTGGGATGATACTGTACACACACTAATCCCAATATTTAGTTATATGTCAATCGATGGATTGACAGTCTGTGATGAGCGTTAATTATTTACTTTAATGCTCACTCAGTTATAAAATCCACTCTGGTTGTTATTTGGGTGTTTGATAATTATTTATCACGATTGTTGATTACATACAATATATGGTTGTTGATTGAGTCACATTCCAATAAAGAATATTCTAGGAAAGAATATTTTAGAAAATGTCTTATAAAAGGAATATTTTAGAAAAAGAATATATTTTAGAAAAATATATTTTTATTTAAATGAACTAGTTATTAATTAGAATAAACCATTAAATTAAGATTTAATGAAGTTTTCCAATTTGCTAATATTTAATTGAAGATTAAATTAAATAAATTGGATTTGGGTTTGTCGTGAATAGTGTCTTAAATAACACTGTTCTTAAACCCCATATGAAAAGAATAATCTTTTATATAGATTATTAAAGTTTTCAATTATATTTAGTAACTGGAATAAGAAAAACGTGAGTTGGGTTTATTGTGAACCATGTTTTTAAGTGACATGTGTTCTTTAACCCGACTGACGATGAAAATATGATTTGGAATTTATAAATCTTTTATTAAGATTTAAATGGGAATTTTCCCAAAAGTGAAGTTTTACCAATTTAATATATTAAATTGGAGTCGAATGGAATTTGAATTAATAATAACCGAGATAAGCTTCTGTAAAGGAAGATCGATACTACATATGGAATTTAAAAGACTTTGTCGTTATTCCATTTATATTATTGGTCGTATACAGAAATTTATAACGATTATATATTGATTTGTTTTCTGTGAAGATTCCATATTTTATGGAAGACGATTTTGGGTTTACCGTGAACTATGTTTTAAATGACATTAGTTCTTTAACCCAGTTAAGAATAAGATTTATTTCTTAAATCTAAAGAGTCATTTAATAATGATTTTTGATATTTAAAACCAAATGGTGTTTTGAATAAATCTTTTAAAGAAAGATTTAAGAGTAAATGTAAAGAATTTATCTTCGATAGAATAATTTGAATATTTTATTTAAAAGAATATTCTGAATTGGAATGAGGCGTTGGATGTGTTTTTATAGTACTCGATTTTTAATTATAAAAATACGAGAGTTATTCGGAAAGACCGGGTTTAGCCCATTCCGAATAATTACTACGATGATGAAGAGTCGAAGTTGAAGACGGTGATTGAAGACCGACGATCTTCACATCGAATGGATGTGTTGCTACAGAGACCCTTGATGGGAGTAGCTACCTTGAAGGGGCTTCAGTGCGGCCGTCCGGACTATGGTTGATTGTTCGGATTTGGTTTTCTCTCAGACCCAGAGCATAAGGTAGTAAATGGATGCGTGTCTGACATTGGATTTCGTTCCATGTGAATTAAATCGATTTCTATTAATGTATGTCTGTTTGGTGGTAGAGAATTTATTCTCTACTTAACACCCGGGTATACATTAATAGTGATTGATCGCATGGCGTGAATTGTCAATGTGGTACGCCAAGATGCAATTGATCAAGGCTTTTGTTGAAAAGCAGGGCCTTGTGGGATGATCAAAGCATAGCCTATTACGGCATAGCTTTGTGTATATCGTGACTTCGCGAGCCTCACACCCCGGTATGAGTCAAAAACGGGATATGGACCGTAGGGAGTGCACACGTTTCTTTCTAGCTATTGGTAGTGTCAGTGCTTAAACTGGATGACATTTTACTTATGTGGATGATGGATTTTGAGGCACCTCGGATTTTTATAGGCCGTTAGTGGTCATACTATAGGTTCAAAGGAACCGGGAAACATGTGTTCAGGCATAACCAATCCACTGCCGATAGGCGGGGACCGGCCCTACCACATCCAAGGGTTGCCCAAAGGTGTGATCCTGAGGCATTTGCTAGAGTGTCTCGAATCGGAGAGGAGCTTGCCCCTAGCCTCGACTCATGATGGAAATCCAATTTCCAATACGACCTTGCGGTTTTGATTGTAGAACCAGTATGGCGACATGATATATGGTACCCACGCCGTCTATGATTGATACATTATATTGAAATTGTTTTTAAAAACATATACTCACTAATATTAACTCCGTTTTATCATATCAAGCATCTTTTGACCATTATAAGGTAAAACCTTATCCTCCGGTTTGCGTTGCATTGTGTGATGGGACTTGGGTCTTATAATGGTTTCATTTTTCTAAAAAGCATTGCGTTGTTTAACATTTTACTTTATTTTATGCACTGGCAATCCAATGGAGTAAACCCGTTCCGCGTTAGCGGCGTGGTCCTGTGATTACCCATATTAATTAGATAAGTTAAGTTAGATTTCTCATACCAGTCCCATGACTGACCTGTAGTTTGTTTCACTGGCAAACTCGGGTGCCCATATTTTTCACACGGGCAGTCGAGTAGTTTTTTGCAGATATTTACAGGATCTTGGCTTACAGCTGAAGCGATATTCGGAGAGCTCTGTATCCATGTATTCCTTTCAGTTGTATATTTGTAATATTTTTCCGCGGCTATTTTAATGTAATTTAAAACTCTGATATTATTGTATTTCTATTTCTGTAATAAGTATTTATACTCTATTATATTCTTGTACTCTGATGTAATTGTTGTAATCAGCAATAAAATGTTCTTCAGTTTGTGTGCTAATGTGTGTTGTTCTCAAAGCAATCCGGGCTTTCCTTTACGGGGAAGTTTGGGTCGTCACACAAAGGCCTCCCTGTGGGGCGCTCAGTCAATCGTCCGTGCCATTTATACATGGTCCGGCTGCGACAAACACTAATCCTTTAAACCAAAGACCTCCCCGAGGGGCACTTAGTTGATCGTCAGTACCATTAATACATGATCAGATTGTGACAAACACTGAGCATGTAAACCAAAGACCTCCCATGAGGGGCACTGGTCAGTCGTTAGTGCCATTTTTATATGGCTCGATCATGACACACCCAGGGATTCTAAATACCACCTCGGGGGCATTCGACCACTAGCCGGATCTTCTAAATTCGGTTAGTGACAGACCCAATGACCTTTTTGAAGGATCCCTACAAATTCTACAAGTGACTAATTCATTCGGCCACAACGAATAACGGGTTTATAAAAGACCTCTATGAAGGCACAAAAACCAAGACGTCTCCCGGGGCACCTGTTCAAATCTGACCTCCGAAAGGCCTGGATTTCCAAGCTAGCGAGAAACATGATTGAACACAATATATATAAAAGGCCTCTCAAGGAGGGGCATAAAAACAAAATTCCAATCCTCATAAAATGGTATGAGCTGGATCGACTAAACCGGAAATCTTCGACCATGATCATGCCGGTAAATTTTAGAATGACTAAAACACACGACCAAACGATTCCAAATGAAGTCGATCACGAAATGTCATGCCAAAACTTTCAATCTTGTGACAAATTTTGGTATGGTGGCATTACTACCGCATTAAAGAAATTTGACAATGCTCGCCTAAGCATACCACAAACTTGTCACAATTTTACATTAAAGGTTTAACATCTACAAGGATTACTTTAACCAATAAAGTGGAATTCCCTGAAATGGCTAAGGAAAACATAAGAGCTTCGACACAGTGAAAACCACAAAAGTGGTTAGTCACGGGAAAAGAAGTCTCAAGTAAGTTGGCAATTGCTGGAATCTAAGCATCCTGAGAACCCGAGGTGGTTAAAGTAGGAAGGGATGGATCACCAAGAGGAGGAGTAGAAGTTGGGGCAAGAGGAACTGTCGTCAAAGTTGAATCATTCAAGACTTCATTCATCGTTGTCTTTCCTGCAACAGGGGAGGATGACGGTGAGATCAAACCTCAGGCCGATGAACAATAAATACGAAATGCGGACATGTCAGGCAAAGGGCGTAGGAGTCTATGTATAGCATAGTTTCAATAATTTCAAGTTTACCTACAGCTACAAGACTGGCCTGAAGGTTCCTGTGCTCTTCGACCTCAAATCTGTTTGCATCCATGTCGTCATCTGTTTCATCATCATTGTTGTCCTTCTCTGCTAAATTTTCCTCAACATTATGCTCCTCGAGTGCTACGTCATTTTCTTTCGGAGAAATAGGAGGATTGTTTGAGAATGGTACACCAGAAGCCTCAGCATTGATAGGATGAGTAGGGTCATCAGCATTTGTCACATGCTGGGCTTGTCCTCCAAAAGGCCTAGCCTTGCCACCTTACAGTGCCCGCTTTTCCCTTAGTATCATCTTCCCCATTGTTAAAGCTTCACCGGTTTTCTCGTCTAAAAGCTCCTCTATAAGATCCTCTTCACCACGGTCGCCCCCGTCAATCCTAAGAACTTCTTCCCAGACAAGAGCCAAGGTATCATCAAAGTCTTTTCCCAGATAATACAGCTACCACGGCCCATGACGCTGTAAACATAAAACTTGAATAGGGTCTCCTGGGTCTTTGCTTTGACTTTTAAATAAGCATCCACGACTTTTAAATAAGCGTTGAGAAGAAAGCTTGTGTTGGAGGGTCAAGTTCTCTTGTCTTAGAATAGAAGAAGCACTTCTCTCTTCAACCAATTAGGACTCTGCAAGCTGTTGAGCAGTTTGGGCTTCTCGGACTTGTTTTACAAGCCCATCTTCTTTCTGTTTGGCAGCAACAAGCTCTTACTTAAGCATAGAAATCTCAACCTTAGAATCCTTCGTGGAGATTTAAGACTAAAGCTCATGAATTAAAGCAGCCTTGTCATTCTCCAATGTTATAATATGGTCGAGGCGGGTTGAATTAACTCTTTGAATATCATGAAAGAATCTGCCCCAACCACCAAGCTGTTTTTCAACCTTCTCGCTCAATTTATCCAATTTGACCTCAGCTTGACTCTTTGCTACATCATAACGAGGCCTATCCATAATGTTCTGAAGGTCGGAAGAAGTAGGGATAGCTGGTAGGGAAGTCAAATATGTATCGTCGCCAATATCTTGAATGTTTGACACTGAGAGACTTGGCGTTGGGTGCTTATCTGATTTGTGACGCTTGCCATAATCACCTTTACCCCAATCACTCCTTTCTCTTTTCTTATCATTCTTCCTTTTTTGCTTTTCTAGTTCATTAATCCTCCCAGCCTCCAACCTATCAAAATGGTCATGTCTCCACTTCCTTTGCTCTTCTGTTTCAACAATATCGCCAATTCGGTGAGGTTGATAAGCGAGCTGTGAACGTTGTGAGTGATTCGGATGATCGGAAGACTGTGGTTTAATGAAGTTTTTAGGATTGAATTGCTGGACACCCCGATTAAAGATATCCTCAAGAGAGTGTCTCATTTCTGAACCTAAAAAGGGAAAATCAAAATTTTAGTACCTAAGTAAGAAAGTGCTGAGGCAAAATAGGAAAAACCTATGCAAAATATTGGGAGCATGAGACGCATCTGAAAGTAAAAGGAATTTTCTTATGAGACGTCTAATAATGAACCAATCGAAGGAGGATCGTTTAAGAAAATTCCTATGTCCTCAAGAGTTTTTCCAATCTTAATCTTCGAAACTGGAACTGTTGGCTTTAAAGTTAAAGTATCACTCGGAATAAGATCTTTAACTGAGCTAAGGTCTCCAAGATTCCTGAAGGTCTCTGACATACCGTCTCCTTGACAACCTTGGATAACAGGACCTTCATCATGATTTTCAATGTTTAACCTATTCCCAGAACTTGTCCCAGCATCTTCGGGCTGCTCATTCTCCTCAGCAGAATTTGAAATAGTTTTTGAAGCAGATTCCCAGAACCTATTCCTAGAACCTGTTCACTTTCTTCCGCATAGTCCGGAACAATGACTTCCTTCCTAGTTTGATCAAGTAAAGTTAAAGGACTCTTGTCCTCGCTTTGTTTGGATGCCTCTTCTCCAATGGAAGCTAACTTGGACTTGGGAGGAGTTTTGCTTCTTCCCGCAATATCAGAGCATTTCCTCATTCGTGCTTTCTTGGCTGGGGATCTATGAAGATTACCTTTCTTATCTGTCGGATCTGTCCCTAAAGTTCGCGAGGGAGGGAGCATGTTGCATCGACAGAGAAACTACTCGAGTAAGAATCTCATGCTCCTCTCATTCTCAGAAACAGCCGTTAAGGTTTTAAAGAGAACTTGATCGAAAGGATTATCTTTATCGGTGGGAGTCAATGCAATATAATTTCAGATGTAAGCGCTGGAATAAAGGAGAAAATGAAATAAAAGACTGTAGTGTATTCACCTCCTTCCGCCCAGTAATCATGGAAGTTCGAAGGGCAACAAACAAAGAAATATTGGTTAGGGAACCCTCGGGCACTCTTGACTAAATCAGTAATAATCCTGGAGCTCCGGCTCTCAACAAAAATAATTGAGGGACGAATCTTCCTCCTTTTAAAAGAATACGGAGAGAAGATATCATGAAATGTAGGTGCACGTTCTTTGACCCTCATAAACAGTATATAAAAACCCATTAAGGAGAAGTAACCATTTGGGTGTAACTGATATGGGGAAATGGTCAATCTCTTAAGAATCGTCTCTATATAGGGGTTAAAAGGAGGAATCGCCCCGCTCATCAACATGTATCGGTTCACTGTGACATATCCAGTAGGAGGAATGTTGGCAAATTCATATTTTCCAGGGAATATGGCTTCTTCCTTTTTTGAAATCCCGGATTCCTTGCACCACTATTGGAATGAACCAAAGGAGAGTTCTGTTTCATGTCTTTCTAGAGGAACTTTGGTACGGATACGGGGTCTAAGAAAATTTTGGTTAACATTCGAGCCAAGAACTGTAACCGTTGTTGTCCTGGTGATTTAAGCAGAGCTCCCAGCTTCACCGGACAAAGCTCCTTCTTTGGGATTCTGGCGTAATTATTGTCGCATTAACATTTTCTATATGGATGACAATGTTTAAAAATGAATCACAGGTTCAGCATTGGAAAAACATGGAAATCGATAAAAACCCACAAACTAAGTCGCAAAGATGCCTAGGCTATCAGCTATACCCGAACAAGAATAGGACTAAGCCCGACCAACATCAGGGTCGAGTGAGCCTAAGCCCACTGGGGTCGAACAAGCCAGAAAGTGATGGTCTCAAGCATGGTTAAATATTTAAATCAGACAAGAAAGAAGTTTACGGGTTTGTGTTCCAAATGATCAGGTTTGTAAGTACAAGTGTCAACCAAACAATGAAACTGCATTCACACCCAAGCAATTCAAACATGCATGAGCCTAAACAAGGTCGAGTAGGTCCGACCCTGTAAGGATCGAACATGTCCAAACCTAGATGGGATCAAGCATGTTTGAGACTCAGCGGAATCGAGCGCTTTTAACCCCTATCTGAGTAGAGAATGTTCGACCCAGAAGGGGTCGAACATGTCAATGCTCAGACAGGTTCGAGCATGTTTGAACCCCAGTTGTGTCGAACATGCCCAACCCTCATCTAGATCGAACATGCTCGACCGTCAATTGGGTTGAACACGTTCGACCCCGTAAAGGGCGAACATGTTAGAACCCATGCAGGGTCGAGCATGCTCGAACCTCAGTTGGGGTCGAACATGTTTGATCCTCAACTGGGTCGAACATGCCCGATCGTTGTCTGGTCAAATGCATTTGAGTTTGGTGAGCATGAAATCATGTTATGGACACGTGATTAAGCTTTATGATGAGCATAAATATCCGATACAAAATTTTGGAATGCAAGCACTCGAGCAAATCAGCAGATTAAATAGAATATTATGTTACTAGCATTTGTTCAAACATCTTATGTGTGTCAAGTACAAGTAAAGATTCGAGGAGCCTTATGTAATTTAAAGTCCTCAAACACTTACAAACACAACCCTGGACCAATCCAGTTCAGATCATCACCAATACAATCATTACAACCTCAAATATTTAGTTCAAATCCAAACCGTATGCACAAAATGTTTCAATGCAATCTCCTAACTATTTTATAAACCAAAAGCATTAAACAAAGAAAGGAAAATCACCTTTGAATAGAAATACGACTTGAATTCGAAAATAATGACTTCCCCAAAGTGATGCAAGGCTGGTTTAGATTTCGGTCAAGTGAACAATGCTGATCAGTGACTTGGGATGCAATCCAAATTGAATTCAAGGAAGAAGGAGGTCAAAACATGGGGAGTTGTAAAGAAGAAGAATGACCGCCATTAAACTGGGCTCTTCAGAGAAAATGAGCGAAGTATGAAAATGAAGAGCCAAAGCATATATATATATATAAGGAGTGGGAGACGAACACATGCGCTCGACACATAATGCTCGTTCGATCCAGAATGAACGGTCATCCCCAAATGTGTGTTCGACCCAAATGGCTTGTTCGACCCATATTGCGTGTTCAACTCGAAGCGCTTGTTCAATCCATGATGCCTGTTCGACCCAAATTGATTGTTCGACTTGAAATGTTCGTTTGACCAGGTTTATGCGATGACAACCAATTCAATGCTCAACCTGCGATAGAACCAAATTTCTTAACATACAAAAAACCCAAAGTTCGATCTACTAAATGGTACTATATTTCGAAGCTTGTAATTTTTTACAAACTAAAAATCATAAACTTCGAGGGGAAAATTTTTATCCATAAAAATCATACACCCATTAACGAATAGAACATATGGGTCAAGCATTGATACAGTTCAAGCCATTAAGCCACTTGAACAAGCACAAGGTTCGAACACTCATGAACGAACACTCTTGATCGAACAGCTTCAGGGCTCGAACAACTACAGGGTCGAACATAGCTTGGACGTCAGGGTCGGTCGAACAGGATGATTGCATGCAAGGTCGGTCAAGCCTACTTCCTATGGGTCTGTCGAACATGCACCCTGAGGGTTGGTCAAACATTGATTCACAAAGACAGCTGGCAATGGCATTTCTGTAATTACTCGTATGTTCGACCCATAGCCTGCATATACACATTTCAGCTCACTACTTCACTCCAACTTCTCCTATAAATAGGCCATGACTTCCTTACTTTTGAAGGAGTATTTTGACTACCCCGAAGGGCTGCCGAATTGCGTTCTCTCCTATTCCAAGAGATTCTAACATTGTCTATCATGTCAAAGTGATGATCAAGCATTGAATTCATCATGAAATCCACCAAAAGCGGTCAAACATCTTAGAAATTGAAGATTCTCCACAATTTCTCCTTACATTTAGCAAGATCCATCTAATCCTTCGCTGATTTGTACTGATTTGATTGAAGACTTTGCGTAATGGAGAATATGAATGTACTTTTGAGTGATTCCAAACTTGTAACTCTTGAATTGCTAATGGAAATCTTTACCGAAGTGGATGTAGATCTCTCTTAAGATTGAACCACTATAAAAACTTTGTGTCTCCTATTTTCTCATTGTGATTGTGGCCTCTTTTATTACCAATTGGTGAAGTACCATTTGTGTACCTTTGGTGTTGAATTCTAATTTGGAGTTTTACAGTAGTCCCGCTCGATCTAGGTCTACAGCTACTTCAACTTTTCTATTCAGGAAGCCATATTATCTGCATCTACTTTGTCAGGTTTCTTTGGCAATTGCGGTATGTTGGTTGTTAGTGTTGGATCTGGATTAACCCTAGAGGGGATGAATAGGGTTTGAAAAATAAAAATATTAAAGGAATAAAAATCACACACAAGATTTACCCAGCTTCGGAAAAACCCTTCCTACTGTTGCATTCCTAAGTTTTCAACTTGGTATTAAAAACAGATTCTCGCTTACAAGACCTTGTAAACTTGTGACACCCGCTATTGTTCTAATCCTAAGCTCAAAAACTTGACATGACTTAAAATCCTAAGTAGTGATTTTCTTAACTACAAAGGCTTATAGTTTAATCTCCCTAGTTTAAAAATAAACTAGGAAACAAGTGAAACAAATTAAAAACAAACTCAATACAAAAAATAAACACTAAAACAAAAAACACATATAATAAAAAGATGGTCCCCTTATTATTCTACCTTGTGAAACATTTCGGCCGCCTCTTTTTCTTTGTTGTCCAGAAATTTGTGATTTAGGGTTTTGATTAAATTGGCTTTAAAAACAAATTCGCGGTTTCGGCAATCTTCCAGTTGATTGATGCTGCTCATTTGCACAAACTTTAATCAAAATGTTGCTCGATTAGTCGCTGTAATATTTTTGATTTTGATTGAGTACTTGAATTGTTTTTCTGTGAATTTGATAATTGCTGCCGATGAGGAATAGGGTGTATTTATTGGGTGTAGAAAATCCTAACTCTCCGATTACAAAATTCGACTTGTCTGATTTGGTTTTTGTGAAATTGTGGAAACTTTAGTTTGATTTTTCTGCCCCCTGAGGTCGATTTCAACATTTGTGGAAATTTCTTAGATGCAAATTGATTGGTTTCCAAAAAAACAAATTCTTCGAATTTGTTGAAAAAGAAATTTGCGTGAATTAAGAAATGAATCTGGCCGATTTCTTTTTCCTTTATGAATTTGGTGAATTGATGTTTTCCCAAAACATTTGTTTTTAAAATTGCTGATAAAAACTTTCTTGAATTCTCTGATGTATCTGGTCGACTATATGTCTTCTGTGAAATGTTGAATTTATTTGCAAAAATCTTGGTTGCTAATTTTGATACATGTCAGCAAAACAAGGAATCATTTCTTTCCATTTCTTCGAACCAGTGAATACATTTTTCATTCCTTTGGTTATTTCAATCACATCTTTTGCAATTGAATAGAATTCTGTGATTACATGAAAAACACTACATATGTACATGTGACTTGATTATTTTCAAAAAAAAAAAAGTTGGTATATACATGTTTGTGTATATACACACAAGTGTGTGTGTGTAAAAAAATCTCCCTTGCATCTTTGTTGATCAGTCTAACCTGCCTATTTGCTTGCACTTTCATCTTCATGTATTGCTACATGTATCATGCCTATGAACTTGTGTCACTTGCCAATCTGGCTCGGCTGTATGTTTGAAACCATGCAATTTCATCTACCTTGAAAAAACTGCCTTGTAGTCATAGCCATTCTACCCTTGATACTTTCATGTATAAATATATACATATATATATATATATAGCCACATATTTATATATATACATGTATGTATGTATGCTTGAGACCTGTGTGCATCATGTTATGTTCTCATGTCTACATATATATAGCTTCACTTTGGCATGTACTTGCCTGCTTGTATATTTTTGAACTATTGCACATGTTATGTGTTCATTGCTCTACTTTTGTTGATGCACTTATAGTTACTTGTACATGCCTCTGGCCCGAAATTTTTTTGTATGAGCCTGGTCGGACATTTTAAACTTTTTGCTATGTTCATGGCTTGACTTGGCTTGATCATTTATGTTTCACTGTATGGCTTGACCATGTTGTGTCCATTACTTAAATAAACTGCTATGCTCATTTTCCATTAATGCTCGACCACTTGGCTTGCTGTGTACATTTGCATGCTTGCTTTTGTATGCTGAAAGTTAAGTTTGCACACTTATGCTTCATGACTAGGTGCTTGAGAATCTATCCATGTACTTGCAAGATTCTATGTACATTATATATATAGTGCATATATATTTGTATAAATTTTGCCAGAAATGTTTTGTGCCAAGCTGAGATTGAATTTTGATCAAATTTACCCCTGTATGCCTAGAAAAAAAAATATGTGTATATACATTCATGTGTGTGTATACATGTCTTATGTAGAGGCAGTTTATATATGTGAGCACTAGAGGAATTTACAAACTTGTGGTATTTACAGAGAATCACTGTGAATATCACAAGTATTCCAAATAAAGATGGGATGTTACATATAAATCAGATTAAGTCAAAAAAATGATGAGAAACACACCAGAAAAATCTAAGGAAAACAAAAATTTAAGATAAATTTATATTTGCTTGAATTTATATTTGCTTGAATTTATATTTGTTTAGTTCTAGTCTACAGTGTGTTTATTTCTGTGACAGATTTGTAGATGACTGGGCAAGATTGGAAGAATGTGAAGATATAGTGTAAGAGTGAACAATTGTATGTGAGTGAGGGAGTGTAACTGAGTGAGAGAGAAATTGTTGTGAGGAACATATGTAATAACTGAATGTAATGATCGGGTGTGTATATGAGAGTTCTAAAAGGATGTACTATTATGTTTGTGAAATAAAATTTATTTTTGAATCATAAATACTTATGTGAATATTTAAATTATGTGTAGAAGTATTATCAGTCATAAGTAATTTTTATTTCTGTATGATGTGAAATACAGAACAATACATCTTCAAACACATTTGTAAAATATAATATGTATGTTATCATCAAACAAAAAAATCACATATCCAACAATCTCTCCCCTTTGATGACGACAAACATACTTAATATTTTGAATACAACAAAGTGTTTGACATTGAAATATGAAAACCCCCCTATATATGTGCTCCCCCTATAACAAAGCTTCCTCTACAATGATACAACTGAAAGCAGACTTAATAATTTTGAATGAAATTTTGGGAAATATAGAAATTAATTAAATACTTAGCATTAATGAAAAAATAAATTCTACCGATGTCTGCGTACTCATTAAAATCTTAACTCTTCTTCTCCTTTTGTTATCATCAAAAGACGAAGAGAACTCGAAAATTGCAAAGGATTTGCAGTACAAATAGAAATTCAAAACAATTGACAGAATTAAGTACCGCAAACCCCAAAACAATCAAACAAAAATTCATAATAACCCATAAGATAGAAACACATTTCACAAAATAAAGAGTGGATTAGAAGGATAGTTATTACATACCAGGGAGGAATTCACATATATTATTATTATTATTCCTTCTTTTCGTTTTCTTTTCCTATCTCCCCTTTTTTAACTTATTAGTTTATTTATTTCAAGAGCGCACTAACCACGCAAAACCAAATCTTGCATTTTTAAATGGGATTAGTTGCAACATGAAATATAAGTAATCTCTTAACCATGCATGACAAGGTCATGGATTTTTAAATGGGGTTAGAGAAATAGTTATTATTATACACAAAATCCCCTTAATATATAAAACTATAATGGATGATAAAATAATGATAGAGATAGAGATGGTTGTGAAATAAATTCCTAAATTGCTCATATTATGAAATATATTCAATCATATCAGGATTATTGAGAATCTTTCAACTATCTCATATTCTGAAATGTAATACATTCACAATTTTATCACAAATGTTGTAATAACCCGGAAATTCTTAACCAGTTTAAAATTTTTATGTTGGCAATTTTAGCGAATTTTGAATATTTAAAATGAATCATTTTAAATAAAAACGAAGGAAAATTTATTTTGAATATATTTAGAACGTATATATTATACGCGTCGTCGTTAGAAAATAAATATTTATATATAATTATAAAAGGAATTGAAAATGGCGCGGTAGTTCGATAATTCGATTTCAAACTTCAATTGAATGTACCGGGTGCAAAACAATCCGGATTTTAGTGAAACCAAAAACATTAGGATCTAATTGATGATATCTTTCCAACGAATCCGAAAAATCGAAATTTCATAGCGGGGATCAAAAGATATGTCCAGTTGAAAATTCTGAATAGTCACTATGGAATTCAGGCCCTTAAAAATAGGAATTTTGCAAACGACCTCGGATTTCGACGAAACCAGTTTTGTTGGGTCCGTGACGTCAAATTATTGCTAGATTCCAAATTTCATAATTTTTCGAATCAATATGTGAGCGTGGCAAAGGAAAACGCGTTTGACCAGTTTCAGTTGATTTTAATCGACTGGAAAATGGCCATTTTTCAAACAGTCTCAGAATACGACGAAACTAGTTTTGTTAGGACCGTATCGTCAATACGAAGCTAGAAAATATTTCACGGGAATTTTTCTAGTTAGTATGTGACCCCGGTAATTTGAAATGTACGTTCAAATTGAATATATATACTGAGTTATGTTTTAAATTTGATGAAAACCTATCATAACAGCCGAATTAGCTCACGATACATATCCCATTGTGTTTAGAATGGGGGTAATTAGCTAGGGACGACAGTAGTTGGGTCACGATTGGTGTTGGAATTAAAAGTCAACATTTTTTAGAATAAAATAAATTAAATAATATATTTTCCATTTAAACCCGCCCCTTCCTTCTTCATTTCTGACCGAGACTTCGAAATAAAAAAAAATTAAAAAAAAAAAGAAAGGGAGATCGACAGAGGAACGAAGCCGCCGCCCACGCTCGTCGCCTTCGACTTCGACCGGCCACCCTTTCCACCCCCCCCCCCCATCGGCGTCGATCACCGCAGCTACCCCCCCCCCCTCCAGGCGCCGCGCGACGCAATCGAGCCCCCCCCCCTTTGCCCTAAACCACCTCGCCACCCCCCCGCGACAATCGCAGTCGCCACCTCCTCCCCCCAGACCAAATCGCCATCGCCCTGGAACCCTAGCCCGCCGCCCTGCTACCCCCAGCGAGCCCCCTCCGACATCCGACGCCAGCGAACGCCCAACCCCCCCCCCCCCCCCGATTGGAAAAGTAAGGTTTTATTTGTTTTAATTTTATTTATTTCTTTCTTTTGTATATGGTTAGCAAACAAAAATCGGTATTTTTAAATATGAAAAGACGGTATTTTTAAATATGAAAAGACGGTATTTTTAAATATGAAAAGACGAAATTTTGATATAAGTAGTGAAGTAAAAATATGATTTTTACTTCGATAAAAATATAATTTTTACAATATAGAAAGGTTAAATATATGATTTTTATATTTTTTAAGTAATAAAAATATGATTTTTATATTTTTAAAGTATTAAAAATATAATCTTCACTATATAGAAGTGATAGAAATATGATTTTTGTTTATGTAGAGAATTAGAAATATCATCTATATATGTGTAGAAAAATAAAAATGTGATTTTTATAGTGGTGAAATTGAAAAGGCGAAATCTTTATTTTTGTAAAGGCGAAATCTATATTTTTATAAAGGCGAAATCTTTATTTTTGTAAAGGCGAAATCTATATTTTAATAAAGGCGAAATCTATATTTTTGAAATGGAATTTTTATCTATATAGTAGCAATGTAAAAATAGAATTTTTATCCATATAGCGTGATAGTAAAAATTCGATTTTTATATATTGAATAGCATAGTAAAAATTCGATTTTTACATATGTAGAGAATACGGGCAACAAAGATGACAAAAAGGCGAGAACGTTGAAGATTTCTATCAATGAAGTGTCGTGATGTTTGGATAGCTTTTAGTGAGAATTTCTCACCTTTCAATTTCTTTTCTAGTTAGATATATATACTAGGATGCAGACGGTGTTTAGTAGCACCCGACACAATCGTCCACAGACCATGGACTTGTTTGTTTGATTGAAAAAATTAGTTAGATTATTTGATTGAAATTGAATTGTTTGGTGAAAAGAAATTGATATGATTGATGTGTGAATGGCGTGGGCCTTCACTGGACCGGGGATAAGGCTAGGCCTCGTCCCGTTTCTAGTATCGTGCCGTTATGCCGCCGAAATTTTCTAAAATATGTTAGAAAAATAAAAATATCATTTTTATTGTGTAAATGAACTGAATAGAAATTCATAGGTTGAAATATAATGTTTTATCGTTAAAAATATAATTTTTAACGTGAATATGAAAATAGTGAAGTGAACAAGATAAAATATTCATTTACAAACCGGACGGTTTGTTTATGTACACTGATTTGACTGACATTGATTGGGTCGATAAATTTTACACATCGCCCAACTGCACAAATAAAATCTGTGTTTGTTGATTTGAAACCCCACACGGGTATTGGGATGAAACTTGAAGTTCACTCATCCTGATTGATTAAATATGTCGATCGATTGATTGACAGGCTGTTATAAGCGTTAGATATCTATATTTGATGCTTATACAGTATAGTGCACTTTGGTTGATGGTTGATTATCTTCTAATGCTATTATATACGTGTGATGTATGAAAATCCATATAATTAACATTATATGGTGATTGATTGGGCCTCATTCCAATTTTGAAAATAAAGTATATTATAAAATAAAGGTTCATGTGTTAACTGTACTCATCCGTTGAGATTAGTCATGTGTTGAACGAAATATTTTAATAATAAAATTTACATCTTTATCAATATAAAATAAAGGTTCATGTGTTGACTGTAATCATCCGTTGAGATTAGTCATGTGTTGAACGAAATATTTTAATAATAAAATTTACATCTTTATCAATACAAAATAAAGGTTCATGTGTTGACTGTACTCATCCGTTGAGATTAGTCATGTGTTGAACGAAATATTTTAATAATAAAATTTACATCTTTATCAATATAAAATAAAGGTTCATGTGTTGACTGTACTCATCCGTTGAGATTAGTCATGTGTTGAACGAAATATTTTAATAATAAAATTTACCTCTTTATCAATATAAAATAAAGGTTCATGTGTTGACTGTACTCATCCGTTGAGATTAGTCATGTGTTGAACGAAATATTTTAATAATAAAATTTACATCTTTATCAATATAAAATAAAGGTTCATGTGTTGACTGTACTCATCCGTTGAGATTAGTCATGTGTTGAACGAAATCTTTTAATAATAAAATTTACATCTTTATCAATATATAATAAAGGTTCATGTGTTGATTGTACTCATCCGTTGAAATTAGTCATGTGTTGAACGAAATATTTTAATAATAAAATTTACATCTTTATCAATATAAAATAAAGGTTCATATGTTGACTGTACTCATCCGCTGAGATTAGTCATGTGTTGAACGAAATAATTTAACAAAAATAGTCACACGCGGACAGTACTCATTCGTTGAGATTAGTCGTGTGTTGACAAAAATAAATATTCATTTGTTGAATAGAGTAAATACCCGAGCAATAGAAGATCAGATCACGATATGGGCTTGCCTACTCTGCCTTTCCGCTTTTATGGTCTCGATATTGCTTATATGAAGCCGTGTTGATTAGATTGACGCCATTTTGACGTGAACGATATTTATATCGATTTTATCCATTTTAAAATGAATATTGAAAAGTGATTTCGAAATCGCATATTTTGAAACGAATTTGATTTGATTGAATAGATAACGATTTCGAAATGAATTGAATATATAACGATTTCGAAATGAATTGAATATATAACGATTTCGAAATGAATTGAATATATAACGATTTCGAAATGAATTGAATATATAACGTTTTCGAAATGAATTGAATATATAACGATTTCGAAATGAAGCGAATAGAAAACCAATTTGAATTGAATAGAAATCAATTTTAAACGAACTTATAAAGAAGAATTCAATTTTTCTTTGAATTGAAATGGAGGTTGAAATCGTTTTTGAAATGAATTCAAAACTATTTATATAATTCGTTTTAAATAGCAATCGACGAAATATATATTATATATATTAAATATATATAATATAATGGCCTGAATAGAACGCGCCGCGCCGCGGCAGTTCGTGAATTTCGACCATTTATTTCAAATGGACATTACGGGAGATCCGACCGTCGGATTCTCCTAAAACCGGAACCGTTGGGTTCGTATCGAAAAGAGCTTTCTAACGAATATTAGAAATTTAAAATCTAACGGTTGGATTTGGAGTTACGTCCAAATCAAATTTGAAAAAGGTCGCTATAAGTGCAGTTCGATGGCCATTGTTGGAAATCGACTGTACGGGCCTTGATAAAATTATTAAAAATAGCGATAATTTGTGTAAAATCACAAGAAATGATTTGGGAAAATTTAGGGTGAAAAACTCCATATTTGAAAAGATAAAAATGGACTTTTATCGAAATGAACTATATTGAACTAAATTTAAAACCCGATTTGTTTTTAAATAAATAAATTAGATTTAAAAAGGGGTTTTAAATAATCGGAATTCCTAATATATTTGATTTGAATTGAACTAGAATTGATTTGTGGGTTTATCGTGAACTGTGTTTTAAACAACACTAGTTCTTTAACCCGATGATAAATAGAATGTGATTTGGGTTTGTCGTGAACTGTGTTTTAAATAACACCTAGTTCTTTAACCCAGTAAAAGGAGTTTTAACGAATCTGCAATTAGATTGAAATGTGAATCTATAATCTAAATTATCAAATTTAGAAATTGAGCGAGGATGGAGTATTACCAGTTTTGCTCCAAAGCGATAGTTAAATCTTTAATTAGATTTGAACGTGAAATGGTAATTAATTTTACCGATAACACCGTGGTGTTAGATATGGAGTATTACCAGTTTTGCTTCATGGGATGAATAGGTTGGGATTAGGAAATAAAATAAATAATTACTTCGGTGTGGTTCGCTAATCTCGACTAGTTTAGAAATACCATATTTTGGTTTGAAACGACATCCAAAGGAAGATTACAGGATAAATTTTAAAGAATTTATCTTGGATAAAATTAACGGGAACCTTTCCCTAAGAATGTGGAATTTAGAAACTAGCTGTAGGTTGGCTAAGAAGAATGGTTTCCTGGGTATTGATCTGATGTTGGTTTCGGCCTTCGGGGTTAATGTTTGGGAAATTATTCTCTTGCTAATTTGCGGTTAGTGACTAATGAATTGGAATGAGGCGTATGTTGTGTTTGTGTAACATTTGTTTTCAATATACGCGGGTTGTTCGGAAAGTCCGGGTTTATACCCATTCTGAATAACCGATTCGACGATATGTCGAAGATGAAGACGGTGGTTGAAGACCGGAAGTCTTCACATCATTTGGATTATTACTGA
Organism: Allium sativum; assembly: GCA_030737875.1. NCBI lineage: Eukaryota > Viridiplantae > Streptophyta > Magnoliopsida > Asparagales > Amaryllidaceae > Allium > Allium sativum. The sequence continues at coordinate 607,033,705 of CM060926.1, read as the reverse complement.
CGATCCTGATTGGGCTGTACACCCAAGAGGATGGAAATAGTTGGTGATCGTCCAGACGTACTTGGAGATGGATGGATATGCGAGGAAAGTGCCTCCGGTTTCGTTCAGACCCAGAACGGACTTGTAAATGGATTGTGTGTCTGACATTGGATTTTATTCTGTGTTGATTGATTTCTATTAAATATACATCTGTTTGGCGGCGGAGAATTTATTCTTTTGCTTAACGCCCTTCTCTGAGACGTACGAGCTCAGAGGTTGTATATCGATGGACATCAGTCGCATGGCATGAATTGCCTGTGTGGCACGCTAAGATGCAATGATCAAGGCTTTTGTTGAAAAGCAAAGCCTTGTGGTTGATGATCAAAGCACGCCTACGTGGCAGCTTTGTGTATAACGTGAATTCGCGAGCCTCACACCTCGGTATGAGTTAAAAACGGGATACGGACCGCTGGGAGAGCACGACGTTTCTTTCTAGCTTTGGTGGTGTCAGTGACTTACCAGCCCTGACATTTATATACTTTTCACCTTTGTGGTTGTTGGAATGAGGCGCCTCGATTATAGGTCTGTAAGGACCGGGAAACGTGTGTTCAGGCATAATTAATCCTCTAACGTAAGTGAGGACCGGCCCAGCCGAATCCAGGGTTGCCCAGAGTGCGTAGCCCTGAGGCATTTGCTAGAGTGTCTCGAGCGCGGAGAGGATCTTGCCCCTTGCCTCGACTCATGACGGAAATCCAATTTCCAATACGTGTATTGCGGTTTTAATTGTAGAACTAGTATGGCGACATGATAGATGGTACCCATGCCGCCTATGATTTATATTTATGATTGAAACTGTTTTGACACTATACACTTACTATAGTATCAAATGATTAGTTTTAAACGTACCAAGCATGTTTGGCTATTATAAGGGAAAACCCTATCCTCCGGCTTGCGTTGCATTGTGTGATGGGACCTGGGTCTTATAATAGCTTCATTTTTCGAAAAAGCATTACGTTGTTTATTCTATGCACTGGTATTCTTGGGAGAAAACCCGTTCCGTGTTATACGGCGTGGTCCCTTGAATTACTCTCTTTTAAAGTAAAGTTTTAATAACTGTTTTAGTTCTCACACCAGTCACATGACTGACCTGGAGTTTAATGTTTTAACCTAAACTCTGGGTGCCCTCATTTTCCTCACGGGCAGCTAGTAGTTTTGGTTTTGCAGATTTATATTCACAGGATCCTGGTTTACAGCTGGAATGATATCCGGAAAGCTCTGTATCCGTATATCACCTTCAGTTGTGCTTTGTATTATTTTCCGCTGCTATGTAATTTATTGTAATCTCTGATATTTATCGAATGTAATTTATTCATTTATACTATGTATATTCTTGTATCTGATGGAATTGTTGTAATAACAATGAAATGTTCTTCTGTTTGTGTTCTGATTTGTCCTGTTCTCAAACGATCAGGGATTTCGAATGGTTTAGATCGGTTTAACGACTGATTCGGATCGAGCGAAATTCCCTGTCGTCACAAATGTCCAAAAGAAATTGTTCTTTTCTCAATGGTTTCAAAAAATGGTTTTCTTTGTTTGAAAATGAATTTGATAATTAAACATCCAACAAAAAATATAACCAAGAGGGGTTAATTAATTTCTATAATCCCAAAATCCTATCGTAATCTGGAAAATCTATCTTCAGGAAGTTGTTTAGTAAAAATGTCAGCAAGTTGAGATTCAGTTGGAATAAATTCAATACAAATGACCCTATTAGCAACATGATCTCTAATGAAATGGTGTCTCATATCAATGTGTTTTTGTGCATGAATGATGGACAGGGTTATTTGATAAATTTATTGCACTCTTACTATCACATTTCAAAGGTGCTTGTTTATATATTAGCCCGAAATCAGAGAGAGTTTGCATAATCCACAAAATCTGCGCACAACAACTTTCTAAGGCAACATATTCAGCTTTAGTGGTGGACAATGCAACACAATTTTGTTTACGACTCGACCAAGAAACAAGAGAATGTCCTAACATGAAACAAGTTCCACTAGTGCTCTTCCTATCGGTGAGTGAGCCAGCATAATCAACATTAGAAAAACCAACTAAATCAAAATTATCACAAGAGGGATACCACAAGCCAAGTTTTTGTGTATGCAACAAATATCTCAAAACTTGTTTTGTGGCTTTTAAATGAGATTCTTTCGTATCGGACTAGAAACAAGCATACAAACAGACAGAGAACCTAATATCGGGTCTAGAAGCAAAGAGATAGAGAAGTGAACCGATTATACCGCAATCTTTCTTCTGATCAACAGCAACACCTTTTTCATCTTCGTCAATCTTGTTTGTTGGGCTCATTGGTGTTCTCATGGGTTTTGCATCTTCAACTCCAAAAAAATTTAGTAGCTCCATCACGTACTTCATTTGAGAAATGAAAATTCCTTTGCTACTTTCTTTGATTTGAGACCCGAGAAAGTACTTCAGTTCGCCAACCAAGCTTACACTACGCCATAGATGGCCTACTGCAATGAAAATCCAAGGTGTTGCCAGCTAAAGTGTTGTCACAGCTATGCTGATTTTTGTCTATTGCAACGCACTCTTCAATTATTAGCATAGATATCAAATTGTGTTGCATTACTATAGTTATAAACTTATATGTTTAATTTTCCACATCATCAATCTGCATCTATAAAAAGATGCATATATATCCATCAATTTACCTTTTAAAAACAGCATCTGCAGTTGATACCTCACTGATCCATTATAATCATCCACCACCAATAGGAAATCAATTTATGTTACTCATTCCGTTCCTCTTTCTCAACCTCTCAGATTTGTTCGGTCTCACCCACAAATTTCCAATTCCAATCCATAATTTTCATTCACCTGCTTCTTCCACTCCAACCCTCTTTGTGCCTCCACTTATTCCAGCTAGTCCTCGACTCCATCTCCAAATGCACCCATTTCTCCCCTTCTTCGTCATCAAACGACAGTCAATCAAAGAATAAATGTGCTATCTTTTTATCTTGTGTTTCTCATGTATGTTTTTGTTGTTTTTTTATCAATGAATCCACACTTTTTTCAATTTGAAGTTGTATATAATTAGTTTCTGTTATTTGTGGTTCTTTTGTATGTTTATTCACTGAAATGTTCTTCGAGTAGCTATTAGGTTGTTAATCAATTTAATAACGCAGAACTTTCCTAGTGAAGTGTGGTTGTGAACAATTAGACCATCGACTTTATATGAGCTGCATGTTCTAAACAACTGCTCAGGTTTCCCAGGTTGTTGCTGCCGGTGATGATTGAGACATGATACTGCTTTCTTTTTTAATAAGATATACAGTAGTTTATGAAAATGGTTTCATAAGGATGCATACATATACATGATACTATTAATTTCCTAAGTATTTTCATGTTTGTCATAAGCATGATTTTTCACCTAGTTTCCAATTAGATAAGTTCTGCATATATAGTTAAAATTTATGTGCAAATTCACTTCATCTATGAATGTTTACACCTATTGTACATTGATGTGTGCATCACCATTGACATCAAAGGCCAAAAAATGATATATTTGCACACATGGATCAATAAACTGCTAATGGATGATTGTTTCTTCATGATGCATGCTTTTAAAATTTTATGTGAGCTTTGCTTTGGGGTGTGTGTGTATAAGACTGTCTAATAAATATACGCATGTTTTGTTTTGGTGAAATGATTTGCAGTTTGTGATATCACTTCAATTCTTCCTTCAATTCGAGTTCAATGATCATTCAATCAATTTCTGCTTCAAATTCATCAACAGCGGCTGCAAGAAAGAACTACCACCATAAAATCCCAACGAAGATGAGGACTGTGAAGGTAGGTTCGAATGCGGGAAGAAGTTTTTTGGTTGCTTCATGTGGCCGGTAAGTATAAATTAGGTTTTTTTTGTTGCTTTGTTGATTATCATATCTTTCAGTGATGTTTTAGTCGAGAATTTAAGATATGGGCAGAATGGCGATTACGGGGATTTTATGTGGCATGACGAAGTGTATGAAATCAATAGCAATGGAAATTGGATGATACTACTATTAAATTGATGGAAAAAGAACCCGACACTCCTAGCTCAGTTGGTTAGAGGTGAACGAATTGGGATGAGACATAGGTCTCAGGTTCGAGGGCCACCTCTGCCAATTTCTAGGGGTGACTACCTAGGTAGTGTGAAGGCGTTGAAAAATCGGGTATATCACTATGCATGGGGTTTACTAAGACCTACAAGTAATGGCTTGAGTGAAGTCTTAGATTCCACACGTAAATCAAAAAATATTGATGGAAAAAGAAAAGACTATATCGCAATTGCTCATGGAAAGGAAGACAATTGAAGAAAAGGTGTCGAACCAAAAGAAAAAGAGGGGAAAAGGCCGATGAATTTGTGGCAGACATGAAGGAAGAGTTGGCGCTAATGCGCACTAAATGCGAAAAACATGAGAAAGGAGAAAAATTCTTTGGAACAGCTTTAACTGTGTCCCGGAACATGTTTGGAGTTCTTTTGTGTGTTGCTATGGCAATGTAGTGCAGTGAAGTAACATGAAATAACATGCATGGACAATTTTTCAGGTATAATTTTAAGTTTTGTCACATTGTAGATTAGTGATATTTTTTGCCACATTGCAGATTAGTGATAATTTTTGCCACATTGCCCATTAAACCTAAAGTGCTGATTAGTAGTAATTTTATCCACATTGTAACTATTTAATTGTTTACTCCGTATCGTTTTTTCTTTGAACAAACTGAGTCATTGCATCAAATTGCAACCGAGTTACACGGTATTTTTTAGTTACGCAACTCAGTTATGCAAATGAAATGCAAATGAAACTCAGTTATGTCACTCAGTTATGCAACTCGAATGCAAATGAAACTCAATTTGTGCTGAAATGAGAATGAAACTCAGTTTGTACTGAAATGTAACTAAGGCATGCAGGTGAAGGAGACAGTGATGAGGTTGTTCAAGAACTTGTTACTGCAGGCACTAGAGGTACTTAAGGCAGTAGCGGCACTTGGCACTTAACGCATTGGAGTGTAATAACTCATATTTTAATAACATGTTAAAACCAAAAATCAAGGAAGAATTAAATTTTAAAATAAGAATCAAGGGAAATGGGTTGCGCCATTGCGTTCGTCTCGAAATTCTACTTGGAAACTAGTCCGAGTTTTCGAAAAACGGATTCCGTATGAGGGAGATATGACCCTCCGAAGTTTCAAAAAGTTTTATAAAACAAAACAGCTCGAAATTCGAATTCGAAATTCGAATTCAAAACCCAGAATAGGTTGGGCGGGAAATTTCCCGCCCAGGACCAGGTCGACCTGGGGGTCGACCATAGTGTCGACCTCCCAGGGACCAGGTCGACCGTAGTGTCGACCTGGGGGTCGACCTGGTGACGAATTCCAGATTTCGAATCTGGTGCATTTCGATGTATTTGGACGTGCTTTCTGACTAGATTCGTAATCCTAAACCTATATAAACAGCCCCCTAGCCTCATTCTCTCTACACCATTCTTCTCTAACCTTATGCTGCACAAATTCTTGATGGACATGACTTCTTCTTCTTCTTCAAATTAAATTAAAAATAAATTAAAAATAAATTAAAATAAAACACGAAGACTATTTCTTGAAGACTACGGCTAGGAATTGCATATTGGGGATTTTCTGCTACAAGCAAATCGAGCTTCAACGATTCAACGATTCAACAATTCGACGACTAGTTTCTAGATCTCAATTTCTTAGTCCACGATCTGCAAGTTCTAGTTACTTTGAGATTTAAACTTGTTAATTGTAATTTGGACATGAGATAAAGTGAAATTGGATTTAAGTATGATAATCGATTCACATCTATTCTAGTTTCCATTTTGGATCTTGACATTTGGGAATATTGCTATGAAATCAGTTTGGACGTATTCATGTTGTAAATCAAACTCTTTCATGTCCATAACATTATCATGCCTGTGATGTTGAATCAGTCTATTATTTACAAGTTTGGAACTATCACCTTATTCCATGACTATCACCTTATTTTGCTATATTTGAAATCCTATTATTTTCTATACGCCAGTGATGTTGTAACCAATTATCTCAAGTTATATCATGCTAGTCTTGTAAGTTTAGTTATATTTTGGGATGCGAATCAATATTAATGTCACGCCTTGGAAATAAATTGATAATAGAACAATTTTTATTATGTTATATGTGGAATTGAATGATATTGATCTATGTCTATGGTTCTATTTTATTATCATGTTGAATTGGGAATTAATGGATAAGTCTATTCATATGTATACGAACTTGGAGTATAACCTGTTATGACAAGTTGTGTAGTTTATCATGTTATGCAAGTTTTAGGTCGTAAAATCATATCACATATGTGACCAAATGTTAGATCTACATGTTTATGTGTATATGTTAAAGCTATGTCATATTTCAAGTTCACACTTATTCATATGTTCGTGATTAATTTGCAAGTTCACATATATGTAAGTTGATTTAGTCTATGTTGCAAATTCACATATATGTATGTTGATTTAGTCTACGCTGCAAGTTCACACCTATGATATTCATGATGACCATTTTGCAAGGCCACACCTATGGTGTTCATATTGACTATGCCGAAAATGCCAAGTTTACACCTATGCCATGTTTATGTTAATGAATTTTTTATGCCAATTTTTTGTACGCTAAGTTAGGCTAAGTTTTTAGCCTAATATTATATGTCAAAAAAATCATGCGGACGAAAAATTAGGCTAATATTGTTAGCCTAATATTTAGACGGGGTAACGTTGGGAAAAATTGGTAATTATAGGAAACTTGACATGAAACTCGCCATGAAACTTGACACAAACTTGACATGAAACTTGAACATGGACATGACACTAGAATGAACTTGAAAATGGCCAACTCGAGGTTGGGTTGAGTTTGCAGTGTAATTCTGCCGGGAACCGCCCGGCAAATCCAATGACTGCAAACAATAGGATCCAATGTGGGTAGTTGGTCATATCATGCTTGAAACCCGAGGTCAGACTGAGTTGTGGTGTAAATCTTCCCGGAACCGCCCGGCATATCCAGTGACCGCAACAACAGGTCTGATGTGAGAGGTTGGGGTGCATTAATGAATTAATGCCACATGATAGGGTTAAGTCATGAACATGAAAGACAACACTTAACCAACTTGACACATGATTAGTGGGGTTAAGTCACGAACATGAAAGACAACACTTAACCAACTTGACATGCTAGACTGATAAGGGTTAAGTCACGAATTTAAATGACAACACTTAACCTGTTGGACGAAAACCCTAGTTACGCGGTCCATTTCAGCAGTAACCCACTAGACGTATCATGGTACCCTGGAACTAGGCAGGGTGGGGCACGATTACTGGGCTGATTGTAAGTGACCAGAACGACGGCTGAGTTGGTACGTCAGTGTAGGTTCAGGCGAACTATGGTCGTGCACGTAGTCCGGAGTTAAAAAAGAAGGCATTGGGCATCAGTAAGTTTACACTGTGCATGCTTGATTCGTGTCGGTGTATAATGACCCGCATTGGCAGAGGTATTATGATTAATTTATTTAATTATATAAATAGTGATATAGTGGATTTAACGGTCGTGGAATTAAATAATAATGAATATTTAATTAAAATAATATTTAAATAATATATTTAAATCTGAAATAAACAAAATTGGTCGAAATGACGATATGGTGTGAACCGGATCATCTGTGATATATAATTCAGTTTAGAATTGAATTTGAACAACGAATATATTCGGTCGACGTCAATTTGAACGTATAATTATAATATAATTAAATTAGAGCTTGAAATGGCGCTGTAGTTCGTAAATTGGCGATTCGAACTTCAACTGAATGTACAGGATTCGTTTTAAGCCGGATTTCTGTGAAATAAGAAACGTGTGGAGCTGGTGGAGTATATCTTTCTAATGGAAGAGAAAAATCCGGATTTCGTCGTGGAGATTTTGATTCACGTCCAAATCAAATTTTAGAAAAGTCGCTGTGGAATTCCTTTATAATTTATAAAGGAATTATTTATATTTTAAAAAGGGATTTCAAAATAAATCGAACATCGGGTTGACCCAGATTTGAGATATCGAGTTATAAATCCCAGTAGAGCAGTGTGGTATGCCACTGTGAATATATAGGATAATATAAATTTATTTATATTTAATTTAATTATATTTAAATATATTTATATATTTAAATGGGTTATTCAGAGCTTTAAAAATAGCCGGTTTTGCAAACGGAGTCGGAATTCGACGAAACTAGTTTTGTTGGATCCGCAATGTCATATAGTTGTTAGATTTCTAGTTTCGTGATTTTTAGAGTCACTATGTGGTCGTACGGATTTTTAGAGTAAGAAACAGTCAGTATTTCGACAGTTAAAAATACGCTGTGTGAGCATACGAAGTCGAAATTCGACGAAACCAGTTTCGTTGGGACCGTAATGTAAAACTCTAACTACATGTCCAGTTTCATGATTTTTAGGTACCGTATGTGATCGTACGGATTTTTAGAAGGCGAAACGAATATAAAATATTAAAACAAAAATATCCTAAGCTATGAATGGACCTAAACAAACCACACACCCACCCTTACAGCCTCACAAGATCGCGTTATCCTTTATAAAACCCTTCTTTGTTGCCGCCACTTCAGGAAAACCGAAACATGATAACCTCCGCCTTCATAAATCAAAAGAAAATAAAGTAAAAATCTATAAATCCTTTTATATGTATATTCGCACTCGTGATGCAAATCTCCTTCAACCCGATGTCTCTTTTGTGAGTTCGAACCATTTCCTGTCGATGTCGCGGAAGAAATGGTGAACTAGGATTGGAGGATTTGAAAAAATGTGTGTGTTGATTCTCGAATCCAGGTGTGGATTCGAACTTGTTGTAGATGGAGCATCGAATTTGTGGAGTTTGGGAATTTTCTGAGTATAAAACTGTCGTTGGTTTACTGTGGGCAGCTCGACATTTTGGGTCGACGCGATGAGGAAGTTGTGCGAGTTCAGTATAATGGGGTGGTGTCGTTTTGCAGGCCGGTGGTGTTTGGAGAGGGACGGTGAGCGACTGGGTTTGTTCTCTATGCTTTTTGAATGGTGAAGGAATCAATATGGTCCAGCGTTTTAGGGTATCGATTTGTGATGGCCTCATGCTGATTTGTGAGGGAGGAAGGATTTGCAAGTATTAAGGTAATGGGCGGTGTTTGTTTGATATGGTCTGTGGTACTGGAAGGTGAAGTTCTGACTTCTGAAATAAAACCTTATTTGTGATTACAAAACTGGGATGGCGTAGAGGAAGCAGTGAGCACTAATCGGGTTTTAAATAGGTGATTAGGAAGGGAAGGCCACTGATGCTTTCGAAATGGAATTGTGGAGTTGTGAGGATGCGAGAATGAAAAATGAAGAAAAAATAGATAGGAGTTCGAATGTTGTCTGAAGGAGAAGTATCATTCAAAGCATATGAAAGGTTAATTTATTTGTATTAAATAAATTACTAATAATGTTGATGCGTTAAATCGGTAAAATGTATAATGGTTGCGTACATTACTAGAATCCGACGAAAAAAGATCCGTCGGGATCGTATGGACGGGAGCGTCACAATGGAACTGCCCGGGAGTGGATTGGTGCTTGTTACAATTTATAGCGAAATAAATTGTCCGTCGGAATCGAAAGACAATTAATCGTTTTTAACGATAACAGTCCAATGTGAGTAAATCTCACCAACTCTGAACAGTTTATAATTTCATGTTGTATTTTTAGAACTGTTAGATATTGGTTGATTGACTGTGTGTTGACTGTTTGATTGAACTGCTAGTCAGTTAGTTAAATTCCTATATTTGATTCTGTTTAACAGAATGTATCATATAGAACTGAAAGTGATGTTATCTATATTGTTTAACATCTGAGATGCAGGGAAACGGGTTGGAGGAATCCAACTGGATTCCTCAACATTTATTTTACTGTTTTCATATATTGTGATATATGAGGTGTTATGTAATCTGTTATGGATTTTGGGTGTTGGAATGATGTTGATCATTTTTATTCGATATTTTAAATATCATAAAAGACCCTGAGATGTAAAAAAAGGATTTATTTCAATGTATATTGAAATAAAGGGATTTTATAAAATCAACAGATTTTATAAAAGGAAATATTTCGAAAATAAATAAAAAGGGAAAAATGTTTTTAAAACGAATAGAGTTTTATAAAAGGGAAATCATCTGTAAAGTGAAGAACTGTTACTAAAAGTAAATCTTTATAAATGAATAGTTTATTCGAATAGAATAAAGGAGCTAATCGATGTTAGTTTAATCGATTAGAGAATAAAGCAAAGGAGCTAATCGATGTTAGTTTAATCGATTAGAGAATAAAGCAAAGGAGCTAATCGATGTTAGTTTAATCGATTAGAGAATAAAGCAAAGGAGCTAATCGATGATAGTTTAATCGATTAGAGAATAAAGCAAAGGAGTTAATCGATGTTAGTTTAATCGATTGGAGTTAAAGCAAATGAGTTAATCGAATATGTTTATTCGAATAGAAGAAAATGAGTTAATCGAATATAGTTTATTCGAATAAAAGAAAATGAGTTAATCGAATATAGTTATTCGAATATAGAGTAAAATGAGTTAATCGAATATAGTTTATTCGAAGAAAGAAAAAGGAGTTATCGAATATAGTTTATTCGAAAGGAGTTAAGTGAAATGAGTTAACCCAATAGCGTTAGTCTAATAGAGTTAATTGATAAGGGTTAATCAAATAGAGTTAAGTGAAAAGAGTCAATCGAATATAGCTATTCGAAGGAGGGTTAAGTAAGGACGTTAGTTAAAGAAATATAAAGTGAACTTTGCTTATTTCAAAGATAGAAATGTTGTTCAGTTAAGGTCTGAGAGGTAGTTCTACACCAACTTGATTGGCTTTGTTTTAACTAAGGAATAGTTAAGGTTTGGCAGTAAAGGAAATGGTTTGAGTTGGCATAGCGATGTTTGTTTAAGCATCTGTCTAAGTCCAATGAAGAAGCTTTGGAAATGTTTTCCAAATAAGAAACCAGAAATGTTTTCTAATAAAGAAAACAAGAAATGGAAATGTTTTCCATTGTTAATAACGTATATTTTCCCAATTTAGAAAATAAGGAATATTGAACATAGGGAAACAGGAGATAAGTAAATTTATGAAATAAAGAGATAAATGTTGAATGATGTTTGATTGATATAAATTTCCATTTGGAAATGAAATCGTTGTTTGCACACCTGTTTTCTTCGATAGTTAAATCACAGACTATCGAAGTTTTTGACCATTTTAACGTTGTTAATATGGAGAGACGGGTTGGATTATTATCCAAAGAACCACTCTGTATTGGCATAAGCGTTGCGAATCATATATGCCAAAGGAAATTGAAGGCGGAGTTATGCGAGGGCTATCCTGTTTACAGAATAGTGCCTTCGGTTCATCCTGTTCCTGGATGACTTGTATGGACGGATGTCTGACAGAGTATTTCCAGACGATCACGTATATTGATTTCTCCAACTGTACCAAGAGTGGAAGCGGAGAAGGAAACTTCTCTTAGCTAACACATAATGTATGGTTGAGGACGTCAATCGGTGATTTGATGGATTTGATGATGTGGCATTCAAAGTGAATCTGGTGTCATGATAAAGTGTAGCTTCTAGCCTCATCAACCGGTAAATGACAGAAATCGGGCAGGCAGTATGGCTAAGTCGGTCGCACCGAAGTAGGGTGTATAATCACCTGATCTAGAGTTTCATTTACTTCTAAAAATCTATTGTTGATGCTATCCCATTCGGGAAACGGTTGCTGATCCCAACTGTTGGTGATATACATTCGATACACTCAAGCGAAATGAGTGGTCGGTCATGTGTAGCCGGGTTGCAAGATGTTCTTGTTGAACCCAGTGTATTCCTCTCTAGAGGTACACGAGCGATAGGTGGTTCCATACCTTGTCATAGTTGGAAATCCATTACCCAATACGTGCTTGCGGTTTTGATTGTATACTATATATGTAGAACGTGAGATGAAAGCGTTTCTGCTAGATGATTATATATATACTGTGGTTGATAGACATTATTATAATATCAAAAGGGTTTGATATAAAAGGTATTTTGGATTTTCATAAGGTAAAAACCCGTTCCGTTATGCGGCGTGGTCTTATGAGATATCGATTACCTGTTGGAACTGTTTTAAACTGTTTTACTCATACCGGACCCATGACTGACCCGAAGTTTACTTTGTTGTTTTCCCTAAACTCTTGGGTGCCTAAATTTGTATGGGCAGTCAAGTAGTCGGGATTTTACAGATACACTTGAAGAGCTGGAGCAGGAGGCTTCAGGATCATATAGCTATAGTTATTTCTGCTGTGTTGTAAGTGCTGTACTTTGACAATGATGTATATTCAAATACGGATGTATATTTCAAAGTTATGTTACATATATTATATGTTATTCGTTCCGCTGTGATATTCGTGTTACTCTGATGTTGTGTTCTTCTTCTTCTACTCTAAGTTTCTATCTTATCTTTTCTCACCCTCTAATTTCTTTCACTAATTACCAGGATTTTTCGATGTTTTGGTTATCGACATCGTGTTTATGTCGATAACCAAAGTCGCTAAAAATCCGGGTCGTTACGGTTGGTATCAGAGCTTAAGTTAAGAATTACTTGGCTCTGTGGCGTGACTCGGTAGGGATAGGGTTAGTAATACCCTAGATTGAGTTTGAGTGTATATATACGAGTGAACGTATTTGTTATTGATATAAAAAAATTGTTTTATATTGTGGAGATGCATTGGTTGAGTCGGTTATGAGTTCTAGTCGATCAGTTTGATCCACTGTATCGGTAGGAGTTACTAAACACTCGAATACGATGGGTCGGCACGATATGTTTTGAAAAGAGGGTAAACAAAATAGTTTACCCAACGTATATTTTAAAAAAAATTGGATATATTGGTTGTGATTATAATCGAGTAAGATTATAAATTAAATGGTTATGTAAATAACCAATCAGAATTCACATAAGTGAAATACGTGGAATCTGATGAATTAAATCTGAATTTAAACCAGAAATTGAGTTAAAACTCTGGAGAATTGGATAAGTGTTTGTAAATGGATTTGGATTAAAAATAAGGAAAATTTAAGATCCTGGGAGATTTTAAATTGTTTTACAAGCAGTGTGAATTATATTTTGAAATGAATTTCAAAGTGGAAATGTTTTAAAAAAATGGTTTTATAGTATTGAACTCACTTCGATCGCTGGAAAATAGATTCTGATGATGACAGCTGCATCATCAGTATTCATTTTCGAGTTGTAAGTGACGAATTACTACCAGAGATACTGTTTTGAATTTGTTTTGGGAAAGACAAGTTGTGTTGAATTTCAAATGGGGTTTCAAATATAGAATTTGAATTTTTAAATAGATTTGAAATATTAACTTGTTTTAAAAGAAATAAAACAAGTAGTTCCTTTATAAACGAAGTTTATAAATAGTTCTTTTATAAACAAAGTTTATAAATGAAGTGAAAAGAATTATCATTGGATAATTCAGAACAAAAAAATACAAGTGTGAAATTGAAAGGAAAAACCTATTTTCCAAAGGTGGAAATATCGATTTCAAAAGGAATTGAAATCAAGGCTTATTTAAAGAATAAATAAAGAAAGTTAAAAAGGAATTTGAATAAAGGAAGTTTAAACTTAGAATGTGAATAAAGAAAATTCAAAGGGGATTTGAATATAGAAATTCAAATGAGATTTGAATAAAGAAGATTTAAATAATGGAAAAGTGAATATAGAATTTCAAAATAGAATTTGAAATAATGGAAAATTGAATATAGAATTCATATAGAGTAATAATGAAAAATTGAATATAGAATTCAAATAGATTGAAATGGAATTTGAAAATAGAATTTGAAATAGGAATTCGAATATAGATTTCAAATAGAGTTGAAATGGGAATTGGAATATATAATTCAATAGAGTTTGAAAATATAAGATTTGAATACCGAAATTGAAATAGGAATTGAATATAGAAATTCAAAGGGAGTTTGAATATGTGAAATTCAATGGAATTGAAATAGGAATTGAATATAGAAATTCAAAGGGAGTTTGAATATATGAAATTCAATGGAAGTGATATAGAATTTGAATAGAGGAAATTCGAATATAGAAATCAAATAGAATTTGACATATGAGAAATCAAATAGAATTTGACATATGAGAAATCGAATAAAATTTGACATAAGAGAAATCGAATGGAATTTGAATAAGAGATTTGAAATGAAATTCAAATATGGAATTTGAATAAGAGATTTGAAATGAAATTCAAATATGTAATTTGAATAAGAGATTTGAAACGAAATTCAAATATGGAATTTGAATAAGAGATTTGAAATGAAATTCATTTATGGAATTTGAATAAGTGAATTGAAATGAAATTCAAATATAGAATTTGAATAAGAGAATTGAAATGGAATTCAATTAGTTGATAAACAAGTTAAACCTATATCTGAACATGTATATTCAAATAAAAAGGTGAAATGGGCAAACCAGTAATTTGAAAATCACTTAACGAACTAAGTTAAAATGATTGGATTAAGTTGAAATGAATTAGAAATGTATAAATATACATGAGATATGTATGGATAAGGTATGAAGGTATATAAATAGAATGCTCGACGAAAAGGTACGTATTTAATTCATATATGAGATTTTATGCGCCGTATCGGCTAGCTGCTTGGCTTTTTCTTTTTCTTTTAGATTGGTAAGGGCCATGGGAGGCTATTTGAAATATCCCGATGCTCTCAGTACAAAGGAGGTTATGGCGAATTTTTCCGGGAATTTAAGGAGATAGAATATTTTTAAGATAATTTGATAGTTAGGAATCAACGTATCGATATATATATATATATGGAAGTCGATAAGGAAGCGAACTTAAAAATAGGATAGTGTAATCAAAAAGGGAAGACTAGGAATAAAATCTAGTAAGAATAGAAAGAGAAGGTGTATATGTGTTTAAAAGTTAATCTGTAGTTGTATGGTATTGATTATTCGAGTAAGTAGTCATATCTGTTTTGATGTTATAAATGTTATTCAGTCAAGGTCTGAGAGGTAGTTATACCCCAACTTGATTGATTTCATTATTAACAAATAAATAGTAAGATTTCAGGCTCGTAGATCAATGTTGAATAAGAGTTAGTTGAATATAGTATTTGGGTTGTCGTAACGATGTTTTACACAACATCCGTTTTAACCCAAATAAGTGTAAACTTGGAAATAGAATAATAAATATTTCCTAAGTATAGAAATAAATGAGATCGAAAAAGAGATAAATAATTGGAGTATTTTCCAATTATAAACAGCATATATTTTCTAAAGTTTAGAAAATAAAGGAAGGCGAGATTCGGAAATGTTTTCCAAATAACATAAAAGGCCAATATGGTTATTGAAAATATTTGGTTAACAAATATTGATAAAGAAATAGAGAAGTGATTTAACTAATGGAATATTGATTATGGGCTCAGTTGAATTTCAAAAAGGAAAAATTGATTTTTGAAAGAGTAAACTGTTTAAAAAAATTCCCAGGAAGAGACTGTTTGAATTAAGAACAAATTTAAATAGAAGTTTGCGGAAGTAAGCTGAAATTGAATTGAAACAGTTAAGTGAAAACTGAATGGAAATAGAACGATATTAGGAAAAATTTATCCTTGAATAAAATTGGATTGTCGAGATAAGAATCTAAAATGAAAATTGGATTGGGAAGTTAAGAGTTTGAAATCGAGAATGGAACTCGAATTTGAAATAAAATTTGACTTAGGATATAAGTGAATGCTTGTGTCGTGGATAAAAGCAGATGGGAATTTAATTGGGATGACCCTTGTATCCGCTGAAGTGATAACAGGTGGAAAGGATATAATGATATGCCGACAAAAGGTACAAGTTTATATTTCTGTTGGATATAAGATTTATGAGCCGAATGTGCAAGCCGCATGGTTGTTTGATTTTCTATTGGGTTGGAGATGGCCCAGAGAGGCGAGTTGGAGATTGACCAGTACAAAGGAGGCGCTGGCAAAAAATTTCGAAGAGTTAATGTAACGACCCGGATTTTTGAACAGTTTATTATGGTTTTTAAAATATTGAATTTAAAATATAATAATTTAATATGGTATATATGTTCGAATTAAATTTCAGAATATATACTGTTCAATTTAGGGTAATGTTATGATATTGAAACGTCAGTCTGTACGTTAAAATAGCGGTTTAGAATTTTAAATTAAAAGAACCGCGATATAGTTTAGTTTTTAATTAAAGAAAAATCAAATCAAGTTAATTAAAAATCCTATCAGCCGACCTAGGAAGTGTTTAAACGCAGAACTAAATGAAGTCGCACACCCTATATTTCATCTCGAGCAACCAACTTTGTCTCTAAGCTTCACGATCAGGCAAACAGGATTTTAATGGCCTTTGTACCTTATTGTCTGCTATCGCACTTCTATAAATTGAAGCCGTCACCTTCATTTTCCAGAGGAACGAAAATAAAACCCAACTCCTTTTCCATTTTCCCCTAAATCAATCGGAAACGGAAATCGAAACCACACCTTGCTCGATACCAATGGCATACGCTAGTCTGGGAAGCTCGATAGTTCGACAGCTCGAGCGATGATTCTAGGGTTCCGATCGTCGAAGGTCTGGAGCATCACAAGTAGTTCGATGGGCTTCAAATCGAGTTCGACTTCGAACCCGTGAGTCTAGGGTTCAACGTCACAGTGGGGTTGCCGAGGCTTCAGGGTTCGACATTGGGTTCTTCGGGGTGGGATCCGGAGATGCGACGAAGGGGTCGGTCAGAGGAATGCGATGGGATGAGAGAGCGTGGCGGTTTTAGGGGATCGACACAGTGAAGGCGCGATGTCTAGATGACGAACTGGAGTTGTTCGATGGTTGACAGAGGGAGTGCGATAGGTTTGGGTGCTTCGAGTTGATGGAGTTTTAGGGTTCGATTTTGGTGATAGTCAGAACTGGAAGGAAGAAGAAAATTAGACAATGGCTTAAGGTAATCTTCTAATTTAAATTAATTCATCACTTAGTTAATTAGAAATTTATTTTTTAGTTCAAATTTGAAATTTAAATATAAAGTTGGGATGAAGGATTCTTTGGCAGTAAGGTATTTTTGAATTAGAATTTAAATGTTATTATATCGGTTTATAGGTTGATAACTAATTTAAAGAAAATTATTGTAAAGAATTAAAATTTTAGATAAGTCATTTGAATATGAAAGTAAGGTTAATCTAGGATTGGTTTACATGTTAAAATTTATTTCTAAATCAGTATGCTTAGATAACTGGAATTTTATTAATATTGTTTACATTGGAAAAACCAGACGTATGAGGGAATCATCGTGAAATCTATAAAATTGGCTGCATTGGATATTCTACAAATGAAAATCACGGTGAGTAAATCTCACTCACCTTTTATTTCTAATTATTTTTATTTCGTTAAAAATAATTGTCTGTTGCTTGTGTGAATGCTTTATGGTTGATTTATATATATTAGTTATTTAGGCTATATATATATATATTGGGTTGATTGATTGGTTGGATTCCCGCAGCCTCATTAGCGGATGCCCGCAGTTTCATAGCGGATGATTACCCTATACGCCCCACGCTATGATTAGTGGATGACCTTCTATACCGCGATATTCTGCCACGAAGCAGAATGGGTATTATTTATGTGCTAACGTCTGTGGATGCAGGAAAACAGGTTGGAGGAATCCAACTGGATTCCTCAAAAATATATATTCTGTTTGTTTATTTGTTTGATTTCATATATATTCATATATGGTGTGTTAAAATCAAATGATTGAAATATGGTGTGTTAAAATCAAATGATTGAAATATGACGTGTTAAAATCAAATGATTGAAAATTGGATGATTTGATTGTTTTAAATATCACTGGGCTAAGTGTTAATCTATTAAAATATCCGAAAGGGGATATTTGAAATTTTAAATAGGGAATTCTATTTTCTGAAATAGAATTTGAATTTTTGAATAGATATTGAAATATTTACTTGTTTTAAAGGAATAAAAATTTAACAATAAAACAAGTAATTTATTTATAACAAAGTTTATAAATGAAGTGAAAAGAATTATCATTGGATAATTCAAGAAATAAAAATACAAGTGTGAAATTGAAAAAGGGAAATCTGTTTTCAAGGAAATAGAAATATCGATTTCAGAAGGAATTGAAATCAAGACTTGTTTAAAGAATGAATAAAGAAAATTCAATAGAAATTGAATAAAAAAATTCAAATCAAAATTGAATATAGAAAATATAAAGGAATTCAAAAACAGAATTCGAACAGATTGAAACGAGAATTTGAATATAGAATTTAAATAGAAAGAGACCTTGAGTATAGAATTTCAAAGGGTCACAATGGATTTTGAAAATAAAAACCAAAATAGAATTTGTATATATAAAATATAAATAGAATTTGCATATTGGATAGAATTTGAATATATTGAATTTGAATATACAGAAATTTGAATTCAAAGGAATTCAAATAGAATTTGAATTCAAAGGAATTCAAATGGATCTGAAGAAAGGGAGTTCAAATGAAATTCAAATGTAGAATTTGAAAATAGTGGGGTTTAAACATAGAATTTGAATAAGAGGAATTCAAATGGAATTTAATCTGTGGGATTTGAATAGAGAATCCAAATGGAATATGGAATTTGAATATAGGATTCAAATAGAAAAATTCAACGGGGATTTGAATATAGAAATTCAAATGGAGTTTGAATATATGAAATTCAAAGGAAATGCAAATATAGAGTTTGAACGTAGTAATTCAAATGGGATTTGAATAAAGGAAATTCGAAAATAGAAATTCAAATAGAATTTGAAAAAATGAAGTGAATTGAGATTTGAATATAGAATTTCAAACAGAAGTGAAATAGATCGGATATGCTATGCTGAATTGGGAGAAATTGATTTGATATATATTAAAAATATATATCAGAATCGAGTTAAATTTATTTTAAACGAAGTTTAAAAGGTTATATATATATAAATATAATTAAAACGAACTCGCCGCAGCGCTGCAGTTCGTAAATTGACGTTTCGAACTTCAATTGAGCATACAGAACTCAAATTAAGTCGGAATTCTTTGAAACAAGAAACGTCAGGACCGATTTGATAATAGTTTTCTAATGAAGGAGAAAAATATGAATTTCGTCGTATAGATTTTGAGTTATGTCAAAATCAAATTTTCAGAAAAACAGCGCCAAAATCGTTGAAAACCCATAATAGTTTATTTTATTTATAAAAGGATTTTAAGCAAATAAAAATCCGAATTTCTATTTAGAAAATGTCAGATTCTGAGTTGTAATTATATGTGAACTCAAGTGAAGTAATGAATTTGATTTAGAAACAGAAATCTGATTTTTGATTATTGAATAGAATTAACTAATTTGAACGGGAATTAGTTAATGAGATTTCGAATTAATATTGGGCTTTGAATAAGTAAATTCGATTTGAAAATTTATATTCGAAATCAAAAAGAAAACTAGAATTGAAATTGAAATTCAATTTGGTTGTGAGCAAGTTAAGCAGTTTATTTGAACGTGTTATGTTCAAACAAAGAAGTGAAATAGACAAAAAGGGCTAATTAAAGAATAATTGAGCGAAACTGAATTCAAACGATTCAAAATTGAATTCAAACGAATGGATTTAGTTGAATTGAATTGGAAACAGGTGAACAGGTGTTAAACAAATATGGGATGGAGTATATGAAGATTTTTATTTATGTGCCCGACAAAAAGGTACATGTTTAATTCATATATGGGATTTTATGCGCCGTATCGGCAAGCCGCTTGGCTTTTCCTTTTTCTTTTTGATTGAGGAAGATACCGGGATGCTATTTGAAATTTCCCGATGCTCCCGATACAGGGGAGGTTATGGCGAAATTTTCCGGAAATTTAAGGAGTTAGAATATTTTTAAGATGTTTTGATAATTTGAAATCATTGCATCGACGTATTGAATTCGATAGTAAAGTGAATATAAAAATCGAATGTTGTAAACAAAAAGGGATAGAAATAAGTGATTGGAATTGTTTCCAATTGCAAATAGAGATATTTTCTAATATATAGAAATAAAAGAAGTTGATATTTGGAAACGTTTTCCAAATGGCATAAGAGGCCGAGATGATTATTAAAATATTTGGTTAACAAATATTGATAGAGGAAATGGAGAAGAGATTTAATTAATGAAATATTAAAGAGCCCAGTGGTTTGTTTGATATGTTGATTGAACACTTGTTGTTTTTATTCGATAGTTAAATCACAGACTATCGAAGTTTTTGACCATCGTTGTCAATATGGAGAGACCGGTTGGATTATTATCCGAAGAACCACTCCGTATCGGCATAAGCGTTGCGAACCAAGTATGCTGAATATATTGAAGACGGAGTGAAGTGCAAGGGCTTTTTCTATCTATAGAAATAGTGCCTTCGGTTTCGTTCAATCCCAGAACGAACGTAAATGGACGAATGTCTGACAGAGTATTTCCAATGATCAAGTGGGTTGGTCTGTATGAATGTATATGGTTGCAACGGATTTATCCCTTAGCATAATATCCAGAATATTTGTGCAAACTCAACTAGTGATTAACGGATCTGACGATGTGGCATTCAAAGTGATTGTGCTATCAATGAATGGTAAGCATGCGTAGCCTCAGGCCTCAACAACCAGGAAATGACAAAAATCGGGCAGGCAGCATGGCTATGTGGGTCGCACCCATTAGGGTGTATAATCACCTATCTAGAGAAATTCCTTTCGTTTCTAAATCTATCGATTCTGCCCATTCGGGAAACGGTGGTTTGAGTCCAACCGTTGGTGATATACATTCGATACACTCAAGCGAAATGAGTGGTCGGTCATGTGTGGGCCGGGTTACAAGATGTTCTTGTTGAACCCAGGTGTATTCGCCTCTAGAGATACATTATCGGAAGGTGGTCCCATACCTTGTCATAGTTGGAATCCAATCTCCAATAAGCGCCATGCGGTTTTTGATTATACACTATATATATGTGGAGCGTGAGATGCAAGCGTTCTACTATTTGGTTATTTACTTGATGTAGACATTATTATAATATCACTGGATTTTTGTATCAAAGTGTTTTGGGTTATAGTAAGGTAAAAACCGTCCATGTTTATGTGTGGGCTGGTCTTACTATTATCTTTTCTTTCGAAAGGATTTTTAAAGTTAAACAAGTGGTTGGAGTTTACTCACACCAGTCCCATGACTGACCCAGAGTTTATTTTGTTTTGTTTCCCCTAAACTCTTGGGTGCCCAAATTTGTACGGGCAGTCGAGTGTTTCAGGCTTTTACAGATACACTTGGAGGAGCTTAAAGCAGGAGGCTTCAACATTAGTTATTTAGAGTTACTTCCGCTGAATCAAATGTTATGTGTACTCTGATGATGGTATGTATATATGTACCAAACAGATTTGTATTTCAAAGCTTATGTTATATAATATATTTTTTTTCGTTCCGCTGTGAGTTGTGATCTTCGTTTTTCTCCTATTCTAAGTTTTCTATCTTATCTATTCTCACCCTCTATCTTCTTTCTAATAATGAGTCGTATTTCTGTGTTATTTGGGTTGGACGTGTGGTGTATTTAGTCAACTCAGATAGCCGGATTTGCGGGCCTTTACAGTTGGTATCAGAGCTGGTTGCTTAATTGGTACGGATGATAGGGGGTTCTCGCTTCGCGTTTGGTGGCGAACGGGAGACTCTTACCCCTACATCTCCCGACAATGTGGGTTGGTCGAGTCGAGAGGCTGGCCGTAAAAGCAGTTCTGAGGTATCTCTGTAAGCCACGCTGGGAGGTTAGCCCAGTGCCGAGGGAGGAGAGGATGGTTGAAAAGCCTACTCGAATCTCGGGGTCGTTACAGTTGGTATCAGAGCTTAGGTTGAGCAAATACCTAGGCTTGTGTGGCATGTGCTCATTAGAGATAGAGTCAGTAGTACTCTAGAATGAGTTGAGTGTATATATACGAGAGAGCGTATTTCTAAATTGATATAAAACTGTTTTATATTGTGTTGGCTAGTCTGTTGAGTGGTTTATGAATTCTGATCGAATCGTGGGACGCCACAAAGTCGATAGGAATTTCTAAACACTTGAGCAGAAAATACGACATGATATTGTTTTTAAGTGGGTAAATGAAATAATTTTACCCGAATTTCTATTTTGATATAGAAAGAATAATTTTCTAGAATTATTATTATATGGATGTGTTGGATGTTGACTTTATAATCAAATGAGATTATAAATTTAGAATGGTTATTTATAACCAAAATGGAATTTGTATAGGAATTAAATATACAAATGAGATAAATTAGAATTTAATTCAAACCAGAATTAAGAATTCAAAATCCTGGGAAATTGAAAAATATTTTTCAAAGTATATTAAAATAATATAGATTTGTTTTAGAAGGATTTGAAAGAAAATCATTTTAGATGAATTTTGAAATAATAAAGCACTGAACTCACTTCAGTCGCTGGGAAATAATTCTGATGATAGTCGCGACATCATCAGTGTTCATTTTCGAGTTTCTAAGTGATGAATTGCTACCTTAGAAAGTTTTGATGGAAATTTGTTTGAAAGAAAACAAGCTGATTTAGAAATTCAAATGTTTTGAATATGTGTATATTTAAGTGATTTCAAAAGAATTTGAAATGATAACCCTGGGATTTGGATTCTGGAATTGGAATTTAACTTAAGCTAGTTAAATGGAATGAAGTGAATCAATTAACTAGAATCAATTTGAATTGGTTTAATAGATTGGATATAAATGGATTGATCGTCGATTATTCGAATTGAATGAAGGAAGACCAAAAGTTTTGGTGGAATTAAATATGTTGAAATGTAAGGAGGTGAGTTTCAACATAAAGAAGTTGTGAAAAGTAATGAGGTTTGTACCATGTTTTCTACCTTAGCAATTTCGAGGACGAAATTATTTTAAGGGGGGAAGAATGTAACGACCCAGATTTTTGAACAGTTTATTATGGTTTTTAAAATATTGAATTTAAAATATAATAATTTAATATGGTATATATGTTCGAATTAAATTTCAGAATATATACTGTTCAATTTAGGGTAATGTTATGATATTGAAACGTCAGTCTGTACGTTAAAATAGCGGTTTAGAATTTTAAATTAAAAGAACCGCGATATAGTTTAGTTTTTAATTAAAGAAAAATCAAATCAAGTTAATTAAAAATCCTATCAGCCGACCTAGGAAGTGTTTAAACGCAGAACTAAATGAAGTCGCACACCCTATATTTCATCTCGAGCAACCAACTTTGTCTCTAAGCTTCACGATCAGGCAAACAGGATTTTAATGGCCTTTGTACCTTATTGTCTGCTATCGCACTTCTATAAATTGAAGCCGTCACCTTCATTTTCCAGAGGAACGAAAATAAAACCCAACTCCTTTTCCATTTTCCCCTAAATCAATCGGAAACGGAAATCGAAACCACACCTTGCTCGATACCAATGGCATACGCTAGTCTGGGAAGCTCGATAGTTCGACAGCTCGAGCGATGATTCTAGGGTTCCGATCGTCGAAGGTCTGGAGCATCACAAGTAGTTCGATGGGCTTCAAATCGAGTTCGACTTCGAACCCGTGAGTCTAGGGTTCAACGTCACAGTGGGGTTGCCGAGGCTTCAGGGTTCGACATTGGGTTCTTCAGGGTGGGATCCGGAGATGCGACGAAGGGGTCGGTCAGAGGAATGCGATGGGATGAGAGAGCGTGGCGGTTTTAGGGGATCGACACAGTGAAGGCGCGATGTCTAGATGACGAACTGGAGTTGTTCGATGGTTGACAGAGGGAGTGCGATAGGTTTGGGTGCTTCGAGTTGATGGAGTTTTAGGGTTCGATTTTGGTGATAGTCAGAACTGGAAGGAAGAAGAAAATTAGACAATGGCTTAAGGTAATCTTCTAATTTAAATTAATTCATCACTTAGTTAATTAGAAATTTATTTTTTAGTTCAAATTTGAAATTTAAATATAAAGTTGGGATGAAGGATTCTTTGGCAGTAAGGTATTTTTGAATTAGAATTTAAATGTTATTATATCGGTTTATAGGTTGATAACTAATTTAAAGAAAATTATTGTAAAGAATTAAAATTTTAGATAAGTCATTTGAATATGAAAGTAAGGTTAATCTAGGATTGGTTTACATGTTAAAATTTATTTCTAAATCAGTATGCTTAGATAACTGGAATTTTATTAATATTGTTTACATTGGAAAAACCAGACGTATGAGGGAATCATCGTGAAATCTATAAAATTGGCTGCATTGGATATTCTACAAATGAAAATCACGGTGAGTAAATCTCACTCACCTTTTATTTCTAATTATTTTTATTTCGTTAAAAATAATTGTCTGTTGCTTGTGTGAATGCTTTATGGTTGATTTATATATATTAGTTATTTAGGCTATATATATATATATTGGGTTGATTGACTGGTTGGATTCCCGCAGCCTCATTAGCGGATGCCCGCAGTTTCATAGCGGATGATTACCCTATACGCCCCACGCTATGATTAGTGGATGACCTTCTATACCGCGATATTCTGCCACGAAGCAGAATGGGTATTATTTATGTGCTAACGTCTGTGGATGCAGGAAAACAGGTTGGAGGAATCCAACTGGATTCCTCAAAAATATATATTCTGTTTGTTTATTTGTTTGATTTCATATATATTCATATATGGTGTGTTAAAATCAAATGATTGAAATATGGTGTGTTAAAATCAAATGATTGAAATATGACGTGTTAAAATCAAATGATTGAAAATTGGATGATTTGATTGTTTTAAATATCACTGGGCTAAGTGTTAATCTATTAAAATATCCGAAAGGGGATATTTGAAATTTTAAATAGGGAATTCTATTTTCTGAAATAGAATTTGAATTTTTGAATAGATATTGAAATATTTACTTGTTTTAAAGGAATAAAAATTTAACAATAAAACAAGTAATTTATTTATAACAAAGTTTATAAATGAAGTGAAAAGAATTATCATTGGATAATTCAAAAAATAAAAATACAAGTGTGAAATTGAAAAAGGGAAATCTGTTTTCAAGGAAATAGAAATATCGATTTCAGAAGGAATTGAAATCAAGACTTGTTTAAAGAATGAATAAAGAAAATTCAATAGAAATTGAATAAAAAAATTCAAATCAAAATTGAATATAGAAAATATAAAGGAATTCAAAAACAGAATTCGAACAGATTGAAACGAGAATTTGAATATAGAATTTAAATAGAAAGAGACCTTGAGTATAGAATTTCAAAGGGTCACAATGGATTTTGAAAATAAAAACCAAAATAGAATTTGTATATATAAAATATAAATAGAATTTGCATATTGGATAGAATTTGAATATATTGAATTTGAATATACAGAAATTTGAATTCAAAGGAATTCAAATAGAATTTGAATTCAAAGGAATTCAAATGGATCTGAAGAAAGGGAGTTCAAATCAAATTCAAATGTAGAATTTGAAAATAGTGGGGTTTAAACATAGAATTTGAATAAGAGGAATTCAAATGGAATTTAATCTGTGGGATTTGAATAGAGAATCCAAATGGAATATGGAATTTAAATATAGGATTCAAATAGAAAAATTCAACGGGGATTTGAATATAGAAATTCAAATGGAGTTTGAATATATGAAATTCAAAGGAAATGCAAATATAGAGTTTGAACGTAGTAATTCAAATGGGATTTGAATAAAGGAAATTCGAAAATAGAAATTCAAATAGAATTTGAAAAAATGAAGTGAATTGAGATTTGAATATAGAATTTCAAACAGAAGTGAAATAGATCGGATATGCTATGTTGAATTGGGAGAAATTGATTTGATATATATTAAAAATATATATCAGAATCGAGTTAAATTTATTTTAAACGAAGTTTAAAAGGTTATATATATATAAATATAATTAAAACGAACTCGCCGCAGCGCTGCAGTTCGTAAATTGACGTTTCGAACTTCAATTGAGCATACAGAACTCAAATTAAGTCGGAATTCTTTGAAACAAGAAACGTCAGGACCGATTTGATAATAGTTTTCTAATGAAGGAGAAAAATATGAATTTCGTCGTATAGATTTTGAGTTATGTCAAAATCAAATTTTCAGAAAAACAGCGCCAAAATCGTTGAAAACCCATAATAGTTTATTTTATTTATAAAAGGATTTTAAGCAAATAAAAATCCGAATTTCTATTTAGAAAATGTCAGATTCTGAGTTGTAATTATATGTGAACTCAAGTGAAGTAATGAATTTGATTTAGAAACAGAAATCTGATTTTTGATTATTGAATATAATTAACTAATTTGAACGGGAATTAGTTAATGAGATTTCGAATTAATATTGGGCTTTGAATAAGTAAATTCGATTTGAAAATTTATATTCGAAATCAAAAAGAAAACTAGAATTGAAATTGAAATTCAATTTGGTTGTGAGCAAGTTAAGCAGTTTATTTGAACGTGTTATGTTCAAACAAAGAAGTGAAATAGACAAAAAGGGCTAATTAAAGAATAATTGAGCGAAACTGAATTCAAACGATTCAAAATTGAATTCAAACGAATGGATTTAGTTGAATTGAATTGGAAACAGGTGAACAGGTGTTAAACAGATATGGGATGGAGTATATGAAGATTTTTATTTATGTGCCCGACAAAAAGGTACATGTTTAATTCATATATGGGATTTTATGCGCCGTATCGGCAAGCCGCTTGGCTTTTCCTTTTTCTTTTTGATTGAGGAAGATACCGGGATGCTATTTGAAATTTCCCGATGCTCCCGATACAGGGGAGGTTATGGCGAAATTTTCCGGAAATTTAAGGAGTTAGAATATTTTTAAGATGTTTTGATAATTTGAAATCATTGCATCGACGTATTGAATTCGATAGTAAAGTGAATATAAAAATCGAATGTTGTAAACAAAAAGGGATAGAAATAAGTGATTGGAATTGTTTCCAATTGCAAATAGAGATATTTTCTAATATATAGAAATAAAAGAAGTTGATATTTGGAAACGTTTTCCAAATGGCATAAGAGGCCGAGATGATTATTAAAATATTTGGTTAACAAATATTGATAGAGGAAATGGAGAAGAGATTTAATTAATGAAATATTAAAGAGCCCAGTGGTTTGTTTGATATGTTGATTGAACACTTGTTGTTTTTATTCGATAGTTAAATCACAGACTATCGAAGTTTTTGACCATCGTTGTCAATATGGAGAGACCGGTTGGATTATTATCCGAAGAACCACTCCGTATCGGCATAAGCGTTGCGAACCAAGTATGCTGAATATATTGAAGACGGAGTGAAGTGCAAGGGCTTTTTCTATCTATAGAAATAGTGCCTTCGGTTTCGTTCAATCCCAGAACGAACGTAAATGGACGAATGTCTGACAGAGTATTTCCAATGATCAAGTGGGTTGGTCTGTATGAATGTATATGGTTGCAACGGATTTATCCCTTAGCATAATATCCAGAATATTTGTGCAAACTCAACTAGTGATTAACGGATCTGACGATGTGGCATTCAAAGTGATTGTGCTATCAATGAATGGTAAGCATGCGTAGCCTCAGGCCTCAACAACCAGGAAATGACAAAAATCGGGCAGGCAGCATGGCTATGTGGGTCGCACCCATTAGGGTGTATAATCACCTATCTAGAGAAATTCCTTTCGTTTCTAAATCTATCGATTCTGCCCATTCGGGAAACGGTGGTTTGAGTCCAACCGTTGGTGATATACATTCGATACACTCAAGCGAAATGAGTGGTCGGTCATGTGTGGGCCGGGTTACAAGATGTTCTTGTTGAACCCAGGTGTATTCGCCTCTAGAGATACATTATCGGAAGGTGGTCCCATACCTTGTCATAGTTGGAATCCAATCTCCAATAAGCGCCATGCGGTTTTTGATTATACACTATATATATGTGGAGCGTGAGATGCAAGCGTTCTACTATTTGGTTATTTACTTGATGTAGACATTATTATAATATCACTGGATTTTTGTATCAAAGTGTTTTGGGTTATAGTAAGGTAAAAACCGTCCATGTTTATGTGTGGGCTGGTCTTACTATTATCTTTTCTTTCGAAAGGATTTTTAAAGTTAAACAAGTGGTTGGAGTTTACTCACACCAGTCCCATGACTGACCCAGAGTTTATTTTGTTTTGTTTCCCCTAAACTCTTGGGTGCCCAAATTTGTACGGGCAGTCGAGTGTTTCAGGCTTTTACAGATACACTTGGAGGAGCTTAAAGCAGGAGGCTTCAACATTAGTTATTTAGAGTTACTTCCGCTGAATCAAATGTTATGTGTACTCTGATGATGGTATGTATATATGTACCAAACAGATTTGTATTTCAAAGCTTATGTTATATAATATATTTTTTTTCGTTCCGCTGTGAGTTGTGATCTTCGTTTTTCTCCTATTCTAAGTTTTCTATCTTATCTATTCTCACCCTCTATCTTCTTTCTAATAATGAGTCGTATTTCTGTGTTATTTGGGTTGGACGTGTGGTGTATTTAGTCAACTCAGATAGCCGGATTTGCGGGCCTTTACAGTTAAGGTGTTAGAAAATTTTCAGGATTTTTGAAAATTTTCGTTGATAAGGATTAATTAATATTTTAATTAAAATTAAATTGGTTCAGTTGAAACTGAAGTTAAGAAGTGAACAAACATGTTCTAACCAGTCGATAGGGTCGTTCTCTACCTTTTAGCAATTTCGAGGACGAAATTATTTTAAGTGGGAAAGATTGTAATGACCCGCATTGGCAGAGGTATTATGATTAATTTATTTAATTATATAAATAGTGATATAGTGGATTTAACGGTCGTGGAATTAAATAATAATGAATATTTAATTAAAATAATATTTAAATAATATATTTAAATCTAAAATAAACAAAATTGGTCGAAATGACGATATTGTGTGAACCGGATCATCTGTGATATATAATTCAGTTTAGAATTGAATTTGAACAACGATTATATTCAGTCGATGTCAGTTTGAACGTATAATTATAATATAATTAAATTAGAGCTTGAAATGGCGCTGCAGTTCGTAAATTGGCGATTCGAACTTCAACTGAATGTACAGGATTCGTTTTAAGCCGGATTTCTGTGAAATAAGAAACGTGTGGAGCTGGTGGAGTATATCTTTCTAATGGAAGAGAAAAATCAGGATTTCATCGTGTAGATTTTGATTCACGTCCAAATCAAATTTTAGAAAAGTCGCTGTGGAATTCCTTTATAATTTATAAAGGAATTATTTATATTTTAAAAAGGGATTTCAAAATAAATCGAACATCGGGTTGACCCAGATTTGAGATATCGAGTTAAAAATCCCAGTAGAGCAGTGTGGTATGCCACTGTGAATATATAGGATAATATAAATTTATTTATATTTAATTTATTTATATTTAAATATATTTACATATTTAAATGGGTTATTCAGAGCTTTAAAAATAGCCGGTTTTGCAAACGGAGTCGGAATTCGACGAAACTAATTTTGTTGGATCCGCAATATCATATAGTTGTTAGATTTCTAGTTTCGTGATTTTTAGAGTCACTGTGTGGTCGTACGGATTTTTAGAGTAAGAAACAGTCAGTATTTCGACATTTAAAAATACGCTGTGTGAGCATACGGAGTTGAAATTCGACGAAACTAGTTTCGTTGGGACCGTAATGTAAAACTCTAGCTACATGTCCAATTTCGTGATTTTTAGGTACCGTATGTGATCGTACGGATTTTTAGAAGGCGAAACGAATATAAAAATTTAAACAAAAATATCCTAAGCTATGAATGGACCTAAACAAACCACACACCCACCCTTACAGCCTCACAAGATCGCGTTATCCTTTATAAAACCCTTCTTTGTAGCCGCCACTTCAGGAAAACCGAAACATGAAAACCTCCACCTTCATAAATCAAAAGAAAATAAAGTAAAAATCTATAAATCCTTTTATATGTATATTCGCACTCGTGATGCAAATCTCCTTCAACCCGATGTCTCTTTTGTGAGTTCGAACCATTTCCTGTCGATGTCGCGGAAGAAATGGTGAACTAGGGTTGGAGGATTTGAAAAAATGTGTGTGTTGATTCTCGAATCCAGGTGTGGATTCGAACTTGTTGTAGATGGAGCATCGAATTTGTGGAGTTTGGGAAATTTCTGAGTATAAAACTGTCGTTGGTTTACTGTGGGCAGCTCGACATTTTGGGTCGACGCGATGAGGAAGTTGTGCGAGTTCAGTATAATGGGGTGGTGTCGTTTTGCAGGCCGGTGGTGTTTGGAGAGGGACGGTGAGCGACTGGGTTTGTTCTCTGTGCTTTTTGAATGGTGAAGGAATCAATATGGTCCAGCGTTTTAGGGTATCGATTTGTGATGGCCTCATGCTGATTTGTGAGGGAGGAAGGATCTGCAAGTATTAAGGTAATGGGCGGTGTTTGTTTAATATGGTATGTGGTACTGGAAGGTGAAGTTCTGACTTCTGAAATAAAACCTTATTTGTGATTACAAAACTGGGATGGCGTAGAGGAAGCAGTGAGCACTAATCGGGTTTTAAATAGGTGATTAGGAAGGGAAGGCCACTGATGCTTTCGAAATGGAATTGTGGAGTTGTGAGGATGCGAGAATGAAAAATGAAGAAAAAATAGATAGGTGTTCGAATGTTGTCTGAAGGAGAAGTATCATTCAAAGCATATGAAAGGTTAATTTATTTGTATTAAATAAATTATTAATAATGTTGATGCGTTAAATCGGTAAAATGTATAACGGTTGCGTACATTACTAGAATCCGACGAAAAAAGATCCGTCGGGATCGTATGGACGGGAGCGTCACAATGGAACTGCCCGGGAGTGGATTGGTGCTTGTTACAATTTATAGCGAAATAAATTGTCCGTCGGAATCGAAAGACAGTTAATCGTTTTTAACGATAACAGTCCAATGTGAGTAAATCTCACCAACTCTGAACAGTTTATAATTTCATGTTGTATTTTTAGAACTGTTAGATATTGGCTGATTGACTGTGTGTTGACTGTTTGATTGAACTGCTAGTCAGTTAGTTAAATTCCTATATTTGATTCTGTTTAACAGAATGTATCATATAGAACTGAAAGTGATGTTATCTATATTGTTTAACATCTATGATGCAGGGAAACAGGTTGGAGGATTCCAACTGGATTCCTCAACATTTATTTTACTGTTTTCATATATTGTGATATATGAGGTGTTATGTAATCTGTTATGGATTTTGGGTGTTGGAATGATGTTGATCATTTTTATTCGATATTTTAAATATCATAAAAGACCCTGGGATGTAAAAAAGGATTTATTTCAATGTATATTGAAATAAAGGGATTTTATAAAAACAACAGATTTTATAAAAGGAAATATTTCGAAAGTAAATAAAAAGGGAAAAATGTTTTTAAAACGAATAGAGTTTTATAAAAGGGAAATCATTTGTAAAGTGAAGAACTGTTACTAAAAGTAAATCTTTATAAATGAATAGTTTATTCGAATAGAATAAAGGAGCTAATCGATGTTAGTTTAATCGATTAGAGAATAAAGCAAAGGAGCTAATCGATGTTAGTTTAATCGATTAGAGAATAAAGCAAAGGAGCTAATCGATGTTAGTTTAATCGATTAGAGAATAAAGCAAAGAAGCTAATCGATGTTAGTTTAATCGATTAGAGAATAAAGCAAAGGAGTTAATCGTTGTTAGTTTAATCGATTGGAGTTAAAGCAAATGAGTTAATCGAATATGTTTATTCGAATAGAAGAAAATGAGTTAATCGAATATAGTTTATTCAAATAAAAGCAAATGAGTTAATCGAATATAGTGTAATGGCACGTTTTGTTAGCTGTCGAATAATTTATTTATTTAATGATTTATATTTCGATTTGGCGATATCGATAACTTAAAGTACAACGTTCGAACGTATAATTATAATATAATTAAAATAGAGCTTGAAATAGCGCTGCAGTTCGCAATTTGGCAATTTGAACTTCAACTGAATATACAAGATTCGTTTTAAATCGGATTTCTGTGAAACAAGAAACGTGTGGAGCTGGTGGAGTTCCAAATCAAATTTCAGAAAAATCGCTGTAGAGTTCCTTTATAATTTGCGACGCTTTATTTACGTTATAAAAGAGTTTTCAATATATTTGAATATCGGCTTTGAATTTAGACAAGG
This sequence comes from Allium sativum, assembly GCA_030737875.1. Lineage (NCBI taxonomy): Eukaryota > Viridiplantae > Streptophyta > Magnoliopsida > Asparagales > Amaryllidaceae > Allium > Allium sativum. Next base: position 607,001,378 of record CM060926.1, on the reverse strand, counting down.
TTCTTTTGGGAAGTAGTGATAATTTAATTTTTAGAATTTTACTGTAATTTTTAATTAATTAAATAAGCAACTTTTTATTTGAAGTATTTCGCACCCTGAAATCAAGATTTTGAAGTTTCAAAATATGATTCCACCTACCGATATTATTATATTTTTGGCATCGTGACACATCGTGTGACACGATGGTAATTTTATTTCTGTTTATAGTGGTCCGGGTAACAAATGAAATTTTGTATAATGGACACTGTAAAACTCTTCACTTTGAAAACAAACAATATCTATACCACAACACTTCATAAAACATATATTTATAAATTGAATCGTATACGTACTCTTTACTTAGCATGTAACGAAATTAACCCAAGATGTTAAGCAATACCCACCCACCCAAATACTTCATTCGAAAGGGCTGTAGGATCTTTCAAAGCACCTACGCAATTTACAGTATAACCACATGTTAACCTACCTACCCAAAACGTGGACAATCCTTTCACCATATCAGCTAAACAAAAGGGAGTGGTCAGGAAAGTGTCACGCCTCCACTTTCATACCCAAGAACGTGGCAAAGCTCCACCCTGATACCTTAACCACCCAGTATACACGTATCTTCTCTCCTATACATATATTTCCGTCCACTGTCTTCTTTCATTCCTTTTCAAAAACAGTATAAAACCACCCTGATAGTTTGAATATTGAGTGGTGGTTGATGGACAGAATGAAGTAATGATAAATAGAAGCTGATGGCCATTGCGTTGGATCCATCGTCTGGCTCTTGGCCAAAATCAAACTTAGTCCTTAAAAGAAAAATAAAAGTAAATCGAAATCTTTGTGTGGCCACGGTCTGAAGCTGATGGCGCGGAAACGCATTTGCATGAGAAAAGAGGGTTCGGTGTTTGTGGGTGTTGAGAGGATGGGTACATGCTGTTGCATGGACATGCAAGTGTGAATGGGTATTTACGTTGCAGGAGTAGAGATGTGAGAGTTGCGATGGGCGGTTATGTATATGGGTTTCGTTGCGAGTATGTGTGGCAGGTGTATCCATGTGAGAGCAAAAGGGGAAATGCGAAGAAGTAAGGTGTATAAGTGGCACATCTGCACAGATTTTGAAGTGTTTTAACTGAAGTGGTACAGTATTTTCTAGCGCATGGAATATGTAAGGGAACAGGCTTTCAACGCATAGAAGTAGAAAGGGATTCAAGGGAACAGTTGACGGAAGGAACAAAGGTCATGTTTGTGGGGAAGTAATGAAGGGGAAGAGGCGCTGGCATGCTTAGGTAGGAGGATGAGTGCAAAGACGTATACAAAGGTGATGGGTGCATGTGTGTTTCCATGAGTGCAGAGTGCATGAGTGGTAGGAGCTTCGGGTTGGTAGGTCACGTGGAAAACAAAAGAGAAGTGTAGGGTGGTGATACGTTTGGAAGTATAGGGCAAGTGGTGTAGTGAACGTGTATAAGGGAGGAGGGCTGTGCAAACTGCGGATGGGCTTTATGGAGTATGGGCGCGACAGTTTCATGTTGTAGCAGGGTACTGTCGAAGTTGGTGGATCTAAATAATGCATGAATTATAGGGGAGGTTCTGTCAAAAGGCGGTGGTGCTTGTCAGTAATGCGCGGAGGTGTTACGTTGAGGGGGTATGGATTGGACACGTGAAGTAAGGAAGTTAGTGCGGAATTTTGGGCTGTTGCTAATAAGTTGGGCTATGGACCGTTAACTGAAAAAGCATGCAACGTTTATGAAAACGGGAAGGAAAGCATGTTTACTGAAGCGGGAAGAGGTAGACGAACAACGTATTAGTCGGTCTAAGCATATTCATAAAGGCTGGCATGTTTTCTTTAATAGAGAACAAGATTGAAGCGGACGGGTTAAAATGAATGAACGTGGGCTCTTATATATATAAGTACGAACAGTCCATCATTGGACCGTACCAAAGCAGGTTGCGCTATGAAGCTGATTCAGAACCATTTGGAGCACATTTGAATTTATGGCAGAACTGAACGCCTGATTTAATTCGACCGACGCAAATCGTTATTTAACGGTTAACGCGCAGGGTGAGTAAAACTCACTAACTCTCCTCAGTTTATATTTTTATATAAACTGTGTTAAATGATTTGATTGCTGTGTATTGATAGTTTGGACTGTTAAATAGATTTGATTGAAACATAGATATAGTTATATATATAAACGACAATCAAATATTGATTCAGTTCATCAGTATATTTCATGTTGGAATGAAATTGATGTATATTTTATTGTGTAACATCTGTGGATGCAGGGAAACAGGTTGGAGGAATCCGACTGGATTCCTCAACATTTATTTTACCGTTTTTCATATATTGTGATATATGATGTGTTATGAAATCTGTTATTGATTTCATATGTTTGAATGATACCGATCATTGTTATACTACACGTTACACACCGTAGGTGATACTAGAATGTAAAAAGGGAATTTTCAATGTTTATATTGAAAATAAATCTTATTTATAAAATCGATAGGATTTTATAAAATGAAAACATTTATTTATTTAGGAAATAAATAAAGGAACATTTATTTAGATTATAAATAAATGGAATAAAGGAATATTTATTTAGGGAATAAATAAAGGAACACTTGTTCGGAAAATAAATAGAATTATACAAGGATAGATTTAAACACGTGCTTCGCACATGGTATAACACGATATGGATTTAAATGAGATATTTAATAGGAAATCTGTTTTAAACAGATAAATTGAAGTAGAATTGTAACAACCCGTAAAATGCGAGCCAGTTTGAAATTTTTATTTTGGCGATTTTAGCGAACATTGATTATTGAAAATGAATTATTTTAAATAATATCGACGAGAAATTTATTTTGAATTGAAATTCGACGTATATATTATATACGTCGTCGTTAGAATATATAATAATTATATATAATTATAAAAGGAATTGAAAATGGTGCGGTAGTTTGAAAATTCGATTTCTAATTTCAAATGAATATACAGAATCCAATATAAGTCAGAATTGAACGAAACAAGAAATATTTGAATCTGTATAACTATATCTTTGTAACGAAGTTAACAACTGAGATTTCATCTTAGAAATGATAAGATATGTCCAGTTTAAAATTAGAAATAGTCGCTGTGGAATTTATATATATTTTTATATATATAAGGCCCTTAAAAATAGCAATTTTGCAAACGACCTCGGATTTCGACGAAACCAGTTTTGTTGGGTCCGTGATGTTAAGTTATTGCTAGATTCCAAATTTCATAATTTTTCGAATCGATATGTGAGCGTGGCAAAGGAAAACGCGTTTGACCAGTTTCAGTTGATTTTAGTCGACTGGAAATTGGTCATTTTTCAAACGGTCTCAGAATTCAACGAAACTAGTTTTGATAGGACCGTATCGTCAATACGAAGCTAGAAAATATTTTTCGGGAATTTTTCTAGTTAGTATGTGACCCCGGTAATTTGAAATGTACGTTTAAAATTCAATATAGTGATTTAAATGTAAATTCAAAGGAAACTGATTGTAACGATCGAATCAACCTGCGATACATATCCCATTGTGTTCGGAATGGGGGTAAAACGCTATGGACGGCAGTCGGTGGGTTCGATTTTGAGTTTACAGTAAAAAGTTGCTTTATAAAAGAAAACTTAAAATAAAATAATAAATATTTATTATTAAAAACACTCACCCTTACCCTCTCCTCCCTCAGAATAAAAAAACCCGTTGACTTTGGTTTTTTCCCAAATCGCCCCCCCCCCCCGATTCCAATCGTGCCGCCGCCGGAGACTGCCTCCCCACCTCCGCCTGTTGTTGCGTCGCTCCCCTCTCCTCCCTCCCCAATACGAGACCTAGGCCGCCACTCACCCCCCCCCCCCCCCCCGAATCGACGAGACAAACGCTCGACGCCCTGAAGCTGCCACCGCTACACCGGAGGACCACCTGCGCCCCTTCCCTTCCAGTCGATGGAGTGGACAACACCCACCCTCCTCCGATTCATACAGTAAGTATTCTATCTTACTTTTTTTTTATTTTTTTTATTTTTTTTTTTATTTTAAAGTTTAAAAACGGATTTCGTTTTTTAAAGTAAAAACTGATTTCGTTTTTAAAAAGTAAAAACTGATTTCGATTTTTAAAGTAAAAACTGGTTTTGATTTTTAAAATAAAAACTGAATTGATTTTTAAAAGATTAAAAACAGTTGATTTTTAAAAAAGGATAAAACTGAATTTTATTTTAGGTTAAAACTGAATTTTATTTTAGGTTAAAACTGAATTTTATTTTAGGATAAAACTGAATTTTATTTTAGGTTAAAACTGAATTTTATTTTAGGATAAAACTGAATTTTATTTTAGGTTAAAACTGAATTTTATTTTAGGTTAAAACTGAATTTTATTTTAGGTTAAAACTGAATTTTATTTTAGGTTAAAACTGAATTTTATTTTAGGTATAAAACTGAATTTTATTTTAGTATAAAACTGAATTTTATTTTAGTATAAAACTGAATTTTATTTTAAGGTCTAATATAGGAAAAAGGTTTTAACTTTAGAATTTTTATATATTGAACTTCGATAGAAAAATAGAATTTTTATATATTGAACTTCGATAGAAAAATAGGATTTTTATATATTGAACTTCGATAGAAAAATAGAATTTTTATATATTGAACTTCGATAGAAAAATAGAATTTTTATATATTGAACATCGAAGTAAAAATATGATTTTTATATATTGAACTTCGAAATAAAAATATGATTTTTATATATTGAACTTTGAAATAAAAATATGATTTTTATATAGTGAACTTCGAAAGAAAAATAGGATTTTTATATATTGAATAGCGAAGTAAAATTCGATTTTTATATATGTAGTGGCTACGGGCAACGAAGATGACGAAGATACGATTGCGATGAAGATTTCTATCAATGAAGTGTTGTGGAGCTAGGATAGCTATATGTGAGAATTTCTCACCTTTCAATTTCTTTTCTATTTATATATATACTAGGATGCAGACGGTGCTTAGTAGCACCCGACACAATCGTCCACAGACCATGGACTTGTTTGTTTGGTTGCATAGATTAGTTATATGATTTGATTTGAATTTGGTTGTTTGGTGATTTTGATTGATGTGTGAATGGCGTGGGCCTTCACTAGACCGGGGATAAGGCTAGGCCTCGTCCCGTTTCTAGTATCGTGCCGTTATGCCGCCGAAATTTTCTAAAAATGTGTTAGAAAATAAAAATATCATTTTATTGTGAAAATGAATTGAATTGAAAACGAATTCAAAATGAATTGAATAGAAATTCATAGGTTGAAACAAAATGTTTTATCGTTAAAAATATAATTTTTAACGTGAATGTGAATAAATGAATAGTTATAAACAAATCGGCCGATTTGTTTGTATATACACTGATTTGACTGATATTGATTGGGTCGATAAATTTTACACATCGCCCAATTGCACAAATAAAATCTGTGTTTGATTGTTTGAAACCCCACACGGGTGTTGGGATGGAATTTGAAGTTCACTCGTCCTGATTGATTAAATATGTCGATCGATTGATTGACAGGCTGTTATAAGCGTTGAATATCTATATTTGATGCTTATACAGTGTAGTGCACTTTGGTTGATGGTTGATTATTTTCAATGCTATTATATACGTGTGTTGTATGCAAATCCATATAATTAATTTTATATGGTAATTGATTGGGCCTCATTCCAGTTTTGAAAAAGAAATATTTGAAAAAGAAATATTTGAAATAGAATATTTGAAAATAGAAATTTATGAAGCAGTGTTGATTAGATTGACGCCATTTTGACGTGAACGATATTTATATCAATTTTAAGTGATTTCGAAATGAATTGAATTGAAAACGAATTCAAAATGAATTGAATTGAAAACGAATTCAAAGTGAATTGAATTGAAAGTGATTTCGAAGTGAATTGAATTGAAAGTCATTTCGAAGTGAATTGAATTGAAAGTGATTTCGAAATGAATTGAATTGAAAACGATTTCGAAATGAATTGAATTGAAAACGATTTCGAAATGAATTGAATTGAAAACGATTTCAAAATGAATTGAATTGAAAACGATTTCGAAGTGAATTGAATTGAAAACGAATTCGAAGTGAATTGAATTGAAAACGATTTCGAAATGAATTGAATTGAAAACGATTTCGAAATGAATTGAATTGAAAACGATTTCGAAATGAATTGAATTGAAAACGATTTCGAAATGAATTGAATTGAAAACGATTTCGAAATGAATTGAATTGAAAACGAATTCGAATTGAATTGAAAGTGAATTGAAATGAATTCGAATTGAATTGAAATTTGAATTGAATAGAAATGAATTTTGAAACGAATCTATAAAGAAGAATTCAATTTTGTTTTGAATTGAAATGGAAGTTGAAATAGATTTTTGAAACGAATTCAAAACTATTTATATAATTCGTTTTAAATAGAAATCGACGATATATATATATTATATATATTATATATATAATATAATGGCCTGAATAGAATGCGCCGCGCCGCGGCAGTTCGTGAATTTCGACCATTTATTTCAAACGGACGTTGCGGGAGATCCGACCGTCGGATTCTCCTAAAACCGGAACCGTTGGGTTCGTATCGAAAAGAGCTTTCTAGCGAATGTTAGAAATTAGAAATCTAACGGTTGGATTTGGAATTATGTCCAAATCAAATTTGAAAAAGGTCGCTGTAAGTGCAGTTCGATGGCCATTGGTGGAAATCGACTGTACGGGCCTTGATAAAATTATTAAAAATAGTAATAATTTGTGTAAAATCATAAGAAATGATTTGTGAAGATTTGGGATGAAAAACTCCATATTTGAAAAGATAAAAATAGATTTTTATCGAAATGAACTAGTTTTGAACTAGAATTATAATTCTATTTATTTTTAAATAAATAAATTGAATTTGGAAAGGGTTTTGAAAATAACCAGAATTTCCAATGATTGCATTGGAGTGGATTTGAATCGAAATTGTCTTCGGAATATTTCGATGTTGAAATTCGTGATTATACAGGGGTTGTTATGGAAATTTGAAAGATATATATTTATATCGTTATTTCCAATACGACATTTGTTAGTCGTAGAATTCGATATTGAATATAAGCCGATATATTTTCTATTCAGAGCCTTGTATTGAATATCGAATGTGATTTGGGTTTGTCGTGAATGGTGTCTTCACTAACACTGTTCTTGAACCCAGTTGAGAAAAGATTAAATCTTTTTAGTTAGATTTAATGAAGTGTACTAATTAAATGATATTTAATTGGAATTGAATTGGTATTGATTTTTGGGTTTATCGTGAACAGTGTTTTAAATAACACTCGTTCTTTAACCCGATAATTAATGGAAGGTGATTTTGGGTTTATCGTGAACTGTGTTTTAGATGACACTGATTCTTTAACCCAGTTAAAGATTAAAACTAAGTGGAGTTTTAATGAATCTTTGAATAGATTGAAAAGATCGAGAATGGAGTATCACCAGTTTTACTCCAGGCGATAGTTAAATCTTTAATTAGATTTGAACGTGAAATGGTAATTGAATTTACCGATAACACCGTGGTGTTAGATATGAAGTATAACCAGTTTTACTTCATGGGATGAATAGGTTGGGATTGGGAAATAAAATAAATGATTACTTCGGTGTGGTTCGCTGATCCCGACTAGTTTGAATTGATATTCAAAGGAGATTAAAGAATAAATTTAAAGAATTTATCTTGGATAAAATTAATGGGAACTTTTCCCAAAGTATAGGAATATTTGAATAAAGGAATATTCTGAATTGGAATGAGGCGTATGTTGTGTTTGTGTAACACTTTTATAATATATACGCGAGTTATTCAGAAAGACCGGGTTTATCCCATTCTGAATAACTGATTCGACGTGGTGTCGAAGATGAAGACGGTGGTCGAAGACCGGAAGTCTTCACGTCGTTTGGGTGATAACTGATGATATTGATTGGGCTGTACACCCAAGAAGATGGAAACAGTTGGTGATCGTCCAGACGTACTTGGAGATCGATGGATATGCGGGGTACTAGGTGCCTCCGGTTTCGTTCAGACCCAGAACGGACTTGTAAATGGACTGTGTGTCTGACATTGGATTTTAGTCTGTGTGATTGATTTCTATTAAATATATATCTGTTTGGCGGCGGAGAATTTATTCTCTTGCTTAACGCCCTTCTCTGAGACGTACGAGCTCAGGGGTTATATATTGATGGATATCAAACGCATGGAGTGAATTTCCTGTGTGGCACGCCTAAGTGGCAATTGATCAAGGCTTCTGTTGAAAAGCAAAGTCTTGTGGTGATGATCAAAGCACAGCCTGTGTGGCACAGCTTTGTGTAACGTGAATTCGCGAGTTTCACACCCGGTATGAACCAAAAACGGGAGACGGACCTCAGGGAGGACTTGCGTTTCTTTCTAGCTAGAAGTGGCGTCAGTGGTTTTACACGCCCTGACGAGTTTGACTTAAGTGGTTGTGGCTGTTGCGAGGCGCCTCGGTTATATCGGTTTCGGCCGATGCATTCTGGTCGGCTGACGGACCAGACTTACACCCCATAGGGTGGGGAGACGTAGTGTTCATGCATAATAATCCACATCGGTGGACCGGCCCTGTCGCTCCATGGGGCAGTTGCGGCTGTTCCTGAGGCTCGGGCTAGACAGTCTCGAATCGGTTGAGGACTATCTTTTGCCTCGGTTCATAGACGGAAATCCAATTTCCAAATACGTGACATTTGCGGTTTTAATTGTAGAACCTAGTATGGTGACATAGTGGGATGGGGCGCTCATGCCGCCTATGATTGATACTTATGATTTGAAGTTGTTTTATACACTATGCACTTATAATAGTATCAAATAATGTGTTTTAAACGTATCAAGCATTCTTTGGCTGTTATAAGGGAAAACCCTATCCTCGGCTGCGTTGCATTGTGTGATGGGACCTGGGTCTTATAACAGCTTCATTTTTCTTTATTTAGCATTGCGCTATTTGTTTTATGCACTGGTATTCTTGGGAGGAAACCCGTTCCGTGTTATACGGCGTGGTCCCTTGATTTACCTAATGATTTAAAATAAAGATTAACTGTTTTAGTTCTCACACCAGTCCCATGACTGACCTGGAGTTTATTGTTTCAACCTAAACTCTGGGTGCCCTTATTTTGACACGGGCAGCTAGTAGTTTTGGTTTTGCAGATTTTATTTCACAGGATCCTGGTTTACAGCTGGAACGATATCCGGAAAGCTTTGTATCCGTATATCTCTTTCTAGTTGTGTATTGTATTATTTTCCGCTGCGATGTATTTAAATGTAATTTAAATCTCTGATATTTCTGTGTAATATTTATTCGTTTATACTCTGTATATTCTTGTAATCTGATGCATTGTTGTAATATACAGTGAAATGTTCTTTTATATGCGTTCTGTTGTGGCTTGTTCTCGAACTATCCGTCGCTTTCCTTTACGGGGAAGTTACGGGTCGTTTCAGTTGGTATCAGAGCTTTGGTTTACAAAGCTTAGAGAACAAGGCACATTAGAATCCTACGAAAGAATTCATCAGATAATTGGATTAGTAAAATCCAATTAGAATGACTCGTTAGAGATAGGATCAGTAGTATCCTAGAACGAGTGTGAAGAGTATATTTTTCAAATGAAAACAAATTTTGTTTCGAAAATTTAAAATCAACTATTCGTATTTGGTTATTTATTTATTGATGTGGACAATCCAGTATATATAGATTTTGCATATACGTCTGATCCGCGTGTATTCGAAATTTTAATATACTGGATAGATATAGAATTACGCTCTAGTCGCCCGGGAGTGATTCTGATGATTGATATATCATCATCAGAATTTATATTCGAGTGACGAACGTGTAATATCTATATATTTCCATTAGACTGGTGTGAGAACCAAAATTTGATAGGGCTTATTGTTGTGATTTGGCATCAAAAATCTGATTTTTGTATATGTATCAAAATTATGAATTTGAAACTCTAATTCAGTAATTGATTGATGTTAGTGTTGCTTGTTTAGTTGTTTGATAAATTTTGAACCATTTAGCCTAATTGAATCAAATATTGAATTATATTGAAAATTGGTCGCATCTGCTTGCATATACATGTATATCATTGAACAGGTCATAGCAAGGAGGCTAGAGCCAGAGAATAAAATTGGTTTGCCCGACAAATAGGTACATGTTTATTACATAATTTACTGAATTGTTTGGGTGATGATGATTTTGTGAGCCTATTGGCTAGCCGCTTGGCTTTTTCTTTTTCTTTTTGAGATCTGAAGGACCGGGGAAGCTATTTGAAATTCCCCGATGCTCCCGGTGCAGGGAAGGTTATGGCGAAATTTTTCGAAAATTTAGGGTGTTAGCCAAATTTTTGAAATTTTGAAAATTCTCAGAAACTAAAGAGTTAGAGAATGGAAGCCAGATCGAACGTAGAGTTGAATAATCAAACCGCTTTCGACTTTGTTCCTTTTCGGGGATGAAAAGTTTTAAGTGGGGGAGATTGTAACAACCCGTAAAATGCGAGCCAGTTTGAAATTTTTATTTTGGCGATTTTAGCGAACATTGATTATTGAAAATGAATTATTTTAAATAATATCGACGAGAAATTTATTTTGAATTGAAATTCGACGTATATATTATATACGTCGTCGTTAGAATATATAATAATTATATATAATTATAAAAGGAATTGAAAATGGCGCGGTAGTTCGAAAATTCGATTTCTAATTTCAAATGAATATACAGAATCCAATATAAGTCAGAATTGAACGAAACAAGAAATATTTGAATCTGTATAACTATATCTTTGTAACGAAGTTAACAACTGAGATTTCATCTTAGAAATGATAAGATATGTCCAGTTTAAAATTAGAAATAGTCGCTGTGGAATTTATATATATTTTTATATATATAAGGCCCTTAAAAATAGCAATTTTGCAAACGACCTCGGATTTCGACGAAACCAGTTTTGTTGGGTCCGTGATGTTAAGTTATTGCTAGATTCCAAATTTCATAATTTTTCGAATCGATATGTGAGCGTGGCAAAGGAAAACGCGTTTGACCAGTTTCAGTTGATTTTAGTCGACTGGAAATTGGTCATTTTTCAAACGGTCTCAGAATTCAACGAAACTAGTTTTGATAGGACCGTATCGTCAATACGAAGCTAGAAAATATTTTTCGGGAATTTTTCTAGTTAGTATGTGACCCCGGTAATTTGAAATGTACGTTTAAAATTCAATATAGTGATTTAAATGTAAATTCAAAGGAAACTGATTGTAACGATCGAATCAACCTGCGATACATATCCCATTGTGTTCGGAATGGGGGTAAAACGCTATGGACGGCAGTCGGTGGGTTCGATTTTGAGTTTACAGTAAAAAGTTGCTTTATAAAAGAAAACTTAAAATAAAATAATAAATATTTATTATTAAAAACACTCACCCTTACCCTCTCCTCCCTCAGAATAAAAAAACCCGTTGACTTTGGTTTTTTCCCAAATCGCCCCCCCCCCCCGATTCCAATCATGCCGCCGCCGGAGACTGCCTCCCCACCTCCGCCTGTTGTTGCGTCGCTCCCCTCTCCTCCCTCCCCAATACGAGACCTAGGCCGCCACTCACCCCCCCCCCCCCCCCGAATCGACGAGACAAACGCTAGACGCCCTGAAGCTGCCACCGCTACACCGGAGGACCACCTGCGCCCCTTCCCTTCCAGTCGATGGAGTGGACAACACCCACCCTCCTCCGATTCATATAGTAAGTATTCTATCTTACTTTTATTATTTTTTTTTTTTTTTATTTTTTTTTTTAAAGTTTAAAAACGGATTTCGTTTTTTAAAGTAAAAAATGATTTCGTTTTTAAAAAGTAAAAACTGATTTCGATTTTTAAAGTAAAAACTGGTTTCGATTTTTAAAATAAAAACTGAATTGATTTTTAAAAGATTAAAAACAGTTGATTTTTAAAAAAGGATAAAACTGAATTTTATTTTAGGTTAAAACTGAATTTTATTTTAGGTTAAAACTGAATTTTATTTTAGGTTAAAACTGAATTTTATTTTAGGTTAAAACTGAATTTTATTTTAGGTATAAAACTGAATTTTATTTTTAGTATAAAACTGAATTTTATTTTAGTATAAAACTGAATTTTATTTTAAGGTCTAATATAGGAAAAAGGTTTTAACTTTAGAATTTTTATATATTGAACTTCGATAGAAAAATAGAATTTTTATATATTGAACTTCGATAGAAAAATAGGATTTTTATATATTGAACTTCGATAGAAAAATAGAATTTTTATATATTGAACTTCGATAGAAAAATAGAATTTTTATATATTGAACATCGAAGTAAAAATATGATTTTTATATATTGAACTTCGAAATAAAAATATGATTTTTATATATTGAACTTCGAAATAAAAATATGATTTTTATATAGTGAACTTCGAAAGAAAAATAGGATTTTTATATATTGAATAGCGAAGTAAAATTCGATTTTTATATATGTAGTGGCTACGGGCAACAAAGATGACGAAGATACGATTGCGATGAAGATTTCTATCAATGAAGTGCTGTGGAGCTAGGATAGCTATATGTGAGAATTTCTCACCTTTCAATTTCTTTTCTATTTATATATATACTAGGATGCAGACGGTGCTTAGTAGCACCCGACACAATCGTCCACAGACCATGGACTTGTTTGTTTGGTTGCATAGATTAGTTATATGATTTGATTTGAATTTGGTTGTTTGGTGATTTTGATTGATGTGTGAATGGCGTGGGCCTTCACTAGACCGGGGATAAGGCTAGGCCTCGTCCCGTTTCTAGTATCGTGCCGTTATGCCGCCGAAATTTTCTAAAAATGTGTTAGAAAATAAAAATATCATTTTATTGTGAAAATGAATTGAATTGAAAACGAATTCAAAATGAATTGAATAGAAATTCATAGGTTGAAACAAAATGTTTTATCGTTAAAAATATAATTTTTAACGTGAATGTGAATAAATGAATAGTTATAAACAAATCGGCCGATTTGTTTGTATATACACTGATTTGACTGATATTGATTGGGTCGATAAATTTTACACATCGCCCAATTGCACAAATAAAATCTGTGTTTGATTGTTTGAAACCCCACACGGGTGTTGGGATGGAATTTGAAGTTCACTCGTCCTGATTGATTAAATATGTCGATCGATTGATTGACAGGCTGTTATAAGCGTTGAATATCTATATTTGATGCTTATACAGTGTAGTGCACTTTGGTTGATGGTTGATTATTTTCAATGCTATTATATACGTGTGTTGTATGCAAATCCATATAATTAATTTTATATGGTAATTGATTGGGCCTCATTCCAGTTTTGAAAAAGAAATATTTGAAAAAGAAATATTTGAAATAGAATATTTGAAAATAGAAATTTATGAAGCAGTGTTGATTAGATTGACGCCATTTTGACGTGAACGATATTTATATCAATTTTAAGTGATTTCGAAATGAATTGAATTGAAAACGAATTCAAAATGAATTGAATTGAAAACGAATTCAAAGTGAATTGAATTGAAAGTGATTTCGAAGTGAATTGAATTGAAAGTCATTTCGAAGTGAATTGAATTGAAAGTGATTTCGAAATGAATTGAATTGAAAACGATTTCGAAATGAATTGAATTGAAAACGATTTCGAAATGAATTGAATTGAAAACGATTTCAAAATGAATTGAATTGAAAACGATTTCGAAGTGAATTGAATTGAAAACGAATTCGAAGTGAATTGAATTGAAAACGATTTCGAAATGAATTGAATTGAAAACGATTTCGAAATGAATTGAATTGAAAACGATTTCGAAATGAATTGAATTGAAAACGATTTCGAAATGAATTGAATTGAAAACGATTTCGAAATGAATTGAATTGAAAACGAATTCGAATTGAATTGAAAGTGAATTGAAATGAATTCGAATTGAATTGAAATTTGAATTGAATAGAAATGAATTTTGAAACGAATCTATAAAGAAGAATTCAATTTTGTTTTGAATTGAAATGGAAGTTGAAATAGATTTTTGAAACGAATTCAAAACTATTTATATAATTCGTTTTAAATAGAAATCGACGATATATATATATTATATATATTATATATATAATATAATGGCCTGAATAGAATGCGCCGCGCCGCGGCAGTTCGTGAATTTCGACCATTTATTTCAAACGGACGTTGCGGGAGATCCGACCGTCGGATTCTCCTAAAACCGGAACCGTTGGGTTCGTATCGAAAAGAGCTTTCTAGCGAATGTTAGAAATTAGAAATCTAACGGTTGGATTTGGAATTATGTCCAAATCAAATTTGAAAAAGGTCGCTGTAAGTGCAGTTCGATGGCCATTGGTGGAAATCGACTGTACGGGCCTTGATAAAATTATTAAAAATAGTAATAATTTGTGTAAAATCATAAGAAATGATTTGTGAAGATTTGGGATGAAAAACTCCATATTTGAAAAGATAAAAATAGATTTTTATCGAAATGAACTAGTTTTGAACTAGAATTATAATTCTATTTATTTTTAAATAAATAAATTGAATTTGGAAAGGGTTTTGAAAATAACCAGAATTTCCAATGATTGCATTGGAGTGGATTTGAATCGAAATTGTCTTCGGAATATTTCGATGTTGAAATTCGTGATTATACAGGGGTTGTTATGGAAATTTGAAAGATATATATTTATATCGTTATTTCCAATACGACATTTGTTAGTCGTAGAATTCGATATTGAATATAAGCCGATATATTTTCTATTCAGAGCCTTGTATTGAATATCGAATGTGATTTGGGTTTGTCGTGAATGGTGTCTTCACTAACACTGTTCTTGAACCCAGTTGAGAAAAGATTAAATCTTTTTAGTTAGATTTAATGAAGTGTACTAATTAAATGATATTTAATTGGAATTGAATTGGTATTGATTTTTGGGTTTATCGTGAACAGTGTTTTAAATAACACTCGTTCTTTAACCCGATAATTAATGGAAGGTGATTTTGGGTTTATCGTGAACCGTGTTTTAGATGACACTGATTCTTTAACCCAGTTAAAGATTAAAACTAAGTGGAGTTTTAATGAATCTTTAAATAGATTGAAAAGATCGAGAATGGAGTATCACCGGTTTTACTCCAGGCGATAGTTAAATCTTTAATTAGATTTGAACGTGAAATGGTAATTGAATTTACCGATAACACCGTGGTGTTAGATATGAAGTATAACCAGTTTTACTTCATGGGATGAATAGGTTGGGATTGGGAAATAAAATAAATGATTACTTCGGTGTGGTTTGCTAATCCCGACTAGTTTGAATTGATATTCAAAGGAGATTAAAGAATAAATTTAAAGAATTTATCTTGGATAAAATTAATGGGAACTTTTCCCAAAGTATAGGAATATTTGAATAAAGGAATATTCTGAATTGGAATGAGGCATATGTTGTGTTTGTGTAACACTTTTATAATATATACGCGAGTTATTCAGAAAGACCGGGTTTATCCCATTCTGAATAACTGATTCGACGTGGTGTCGAAGATGAAGACGGTGGTCGAAGACCGGAAGTCTTCACGTCGTTTGGGTGATAACTGATGATCTTGATTGGGCTGTACACCCAAGAAGATGGAAACAGTTGGTGATCGTCCAGACGTACTTGGAGATCGATGGATATGCGGGGTACTAGGTGCCTCCGGTTTCGTTCAGACCCAGAACGGACTTGTAAATGGACTGTGTGTCTGACATTGGATTTTAGTCTGTGTGATTGATTTCTATTAAATATATATCTGTTTGGCGGCGGAGAATTTATTCTCTTGCTTAACGCCCTTCTCAGAGATGTACGAGCTCAGGGGTTATATATTGATGGATATCAAACGCATGGAGTAAATTGCCTGTGTGGCACGCCTAAGTGGCAATTGATCAAGGCTTCTGTTGAAAAGCAAAGTCTTGTGGTGATGATCAAAGCACAGCCTGTGTGGCACAGCTTTGTGTAACGTGAATTCGCGAGTTTCACACCCGGTATGAACCAAAAACGGGAGACGGACCTCAGGGAGGACTTGCGTTTCTTTCTAGCTAGAAGTGGCGTCAGTGGTTTTACACGCCCTGACGAGTTTGACTTAAGTGGTTGTGGCTGTTGCGAGGCGCCTCGGTTATATCGATTTCGGCCGATGCATTCTGGTCGGCTGACGGACCAGACTTACACCCCATAGGGTGGGGAGACGTAGTGTTCAGGCATAATAATCCACATCGGTGGACCGGCCCTGTCGCTCCATGGGGCAGTTGCGGCTGTTCCTGAGGCTCGGGCTAGACAGTCTCGAATCGGTTGAGGACTATCTTTTGCCTCGGTTCATAGACGGAAATCCAATTTCCAAATACGTGACATTTGCGGTTTTAATTGTAGAACCTAGTATGGTGACATAGTGGGATGGGGCGCTCATGCCGCCTATGATTGATACTTATGATTTGAAGTTGTTTTATACACTATGCACTTATAATAGTATCAAATAATGTGTTTTAAACGTATCAAGCATTCTTTGGCTGTTATAAGGGAAAACCCTATCCTCGGCTGCGTTGCATTGTGTGATGGGACCTGGGTCTTATAACAGCTTCATTTTTCTTTATTTAGCATTGCGCTGTTTGTTTTATGCACTGGTATTCTTGGGAGGAAACCCGTTCCGTGTTATACGGCGTGGTCCCTTGATTTACCTAATGATTTAAAATAAAGATTAACTGTTTTAGTTCTCACACCAGTCCCATGACTGACCTGGAGTTTATTGTTTCAACCTAAACTCTGGGTGCCCTTATTTTGACACGGGCAGCTAGTAGTTTTGGTTTTGCAGATTTTTATTCACAGGATCCTGGTTTACAGCTGGAACGATATCCGGAAAGCTTTGTATCCGTATATCTCTTTCTAGTTGTGTATTGTATTATTTTCCGCTGCGATGTATTTAAATGTAATTTAAATCTCTGATATTTCTGTGTAATATTTATTCGTTTATACTCTGTATATTCTTGTAATCTGATGCATTGTTGTAATATACAGTGAAATGTTCTTTTATATACAGTGAAATGTTCTTTTATATGCATTGTTGTAATTTATAAATAATGTTTTATAAATTAAATAAATTATTTATCATTGATAAATGGAATATATATAAGTCTGGACTTATATAGAGAAGTGGAAACGTTATTAAAAGGACATTTATAAAGTGAAGAACCGTTACTGAAAGTAAATCTTTATAAATGGATAAACGTTGTAAAAAGTAAATCTTTATCAACGGATAAACATTGTAAAAAGGAAATCTTTTGAAATGAATAAACGTTAATAAAAGGAGTTAATCGAATTTAGTTAGTCGAAATAAGTTATTCGAATTAGATATTTGAATAGAGTTAAACACATTAGAGTGATTCGAATTACTTATTCGAATAGAGTTAAACAAAGTAATTGGTTAAGTTAACCAAAGTAAATTAGTTAAGTTAAACTAAGCGGTGAATCAAAGTGAATTTGTTAAGTTAAACTAAATGATTTATCAATGTGAATTAGTTAAGTTAAACTAAAGGATTAATCGATGTGAATTAGTTAAGTTAAACTAAGTGGTTAATCAAAGTGAATTAGTTAAGTTAACTAAGTGGTAAATCGAAGTAAATTAGTTGAGTTAAACTAAGTGAATCGGCTAGAGTAAATCAACGTGAATTAGCTAAGTTAAACTAAGTGGATTAGTTCAGTTAATCGAGACGAGTTAACCAGTTGAGTTGACCAGTTAGAGTTAACCAGTTAGAGTTAATCTGTTAGAGTTAACCAGTTGAGTTAACCAGTTAGAGTTGACCTGTTAGAGTTGATCAGTTAGAGTTGACCAGTTAGAGTTGACCAGTTAGAGTTGACCAGTTAGAGTTATCCAAGTGGAGTTAATCGAGTAGAGTTGCCGAATATCACTTCTTCGAAGTAGAGTTATCGAATATAGTGTATTCGAGGGAAGAGTAATCGAATATAGTTTATTCGAGTGGAGAAATCAAATGTATTCATTTGAGAAGAGTTACCGAACATTATTTATTCGAAGAGTAGTTATCGAATATTGGTTATTCGAAGTTAGTTAATCCAAAGAAGTTATTCGAAGTTAGTTAATCCAAAGGAGTTATTCGAAGTTAGTAATCCAAAGGAGTTATTCGAAGTTAGTTAATCCAAAGGAGTTATTCGAAGTTAGTAATCCAAAGGAGTTATTCGAAGTTAGTTAATCCAAAGGAGTTAGTCGAAGAGTTAATCGAATATAGTTATTCGAAAGAAGGTGTTAATCGAACATTGTTATTCGAGTAAAGTTAAAAGAGTTAATCGAATTTAGTTATTCGAAATGAGTTATTCGAATTAGATATTTGAATAGAGTTAAACACATTAGAGTTATTCGAATTAGTTATTCGAATAGAGTTAAACACATTAGAGTTATTCGAATTAGTTATTCGAATAGAGTTAAACACGTAAGAGTTAATTGAATATTTGTTATTCAATTTGAGTTAATCGAATGTAGTTATTCGAGAAGAGTTAAATCGAATTTAGTTATTCGAAAAGAGTTAATCAATTTGAGTTAAGTTAATCGATTTGAATTAAGTGGAATCGAAATGGAGTAAATCGATTAGAATTAAGTTAATCGAGTTAGAGTAAATCGAATATTGGTTATTCGAATTAGTTATTCGAAGGAGTTAATCAAATGAGTCGATCCAAAGGAGTTAGTTGAATATTAGTTATTCGAATAGAGTTAAAGGAGTTATCGATTTTAGTTTGATCGAAAGGAGTTATCGATTAGTAAATCGAAAGGAGATTTTCGAATATAGCATATTCGAAAGAAAGAGATCGAATATTGTTTATTCGAAAGAGAGAGATTTCGAATATGAGTTATTCGAAGAGAGATAATCGAATATAGGTTATTCGAAGAAGAGTTAATCAAATAGAGATTACTCGAAAGAGAGTTATACGTCGAATTCGATTATAGCGAATTCGGGAAAGTACTGTTTACTTTCCAGGGTTTAAATCAAGATTTTGTTATTGATTTAGAAATTAGGTGTCTGTTAAATTATTCGAGTTAGGAAATAAATTTATAATTTAGGTTAGATATTTTAGGGGTTGGAATTATAACGTTATAGTTATAATCAAACGTTGCCATATAAGAAGTGGATTCGTAACCTGAATCCGAGAATTTGCGTAAACAGATGATTGTAAAAAGTGAGTGATGAACTTCATCTATTTCACAGTAAAGGACGTTGTTCAATTAAGGTCTGCGAGATAATTATACCCCAACTTGATTGACTTCAGAATTGACAAAGGAATAGTTGTGGTTTGATAGAAAAGGTTGATTTGAAATATAGTTAAGTAATAAGCGATTAATGGATTAAGCGTAACGATGTTTTATACAACGTTCATTGGAAATCCGTAAATGAGTTTTGGGAACGTTTTCCAAATAAAATCAGATATGTTTTCTAAACATAGAAAATGAAATGTTTTCATGATAAGAATTTAAGAAATAGAGTTAAGCAAATTCAGAAACTGACTGGAGAGGGTAAGTTGAACGGTTTTCTAAATGACGATCTGATGTTGGGTTTGACCTTCCGTATTGATACTTAGAGAATTGTTCTCATACTAGTTACAGTTAGGGACTGATAGTTGCGAAATAATAGTGATGTGAAAATAAGCTATGGAAATGTTTTCCAATGATTAATAACATATATTTTCTAAATATATGAAATAATGAAATATGAACATATGATGATTGATCGATCGAATTCCCATTTGGAAATAAGATCGTTGTTTGTACACCGACATGTTTTCATTTGATAGTTAGATCACAGACTATCAAAGTTTTTACCATTTTAACGTTGTTAATATGGAGAGACCGGTTGGATTACTATCCAAAGAACCACTCTGTATTGGCATAAGCGTTACGAGCAATATATGCCAAAGATAAATTGAAGACGGAGTAAAGTGCAAGGGCTGTTGTATAAGTCTTAGATAACAGTGACTATGATGGATATACTGAATATTGCCTTCGGTTTGTCCAGTCCCAGGACAACGTATATGGAAGAAGGTCTGACAGAGTATATCCAATGGATCGCGTAAGTTGATCTGTTCAAACGTACTCACGTTTGGTGGCGGAGGAATTCGTTACTCTTAGCTGTATACCCGTGTTATTTTTGGATAAGTCAATTTGTGATTTGGCGGGTATGACGATGTGGCATTCAAAGTGAATGGTGATCAGATGTTCTGAAGATAGACGTAGCTTCTAGCCTCACACCGGGAAGTAACAAAAGTTGGGCTAGGCAGCATGGCTAGTTGGGTCATCCCCAAGCAGGGTGTATTGTCACCGATCTAGGGAATATCCATATTTATACTTCTTTTTGATTCTGTATCTTCGGATGACGGTTTGATGGCCTATAACCGTGGTGGCAATATATTCGCGACACTCAAGCTAAATGAGTGAGCGGTCATGTGTGGCCGGGTTGCAAGACGTTCTTGTTGAACCCTGAGTGTATCACCTCTAGAGTACACTATTCAGAAGGTGCTCCCATACCTTGTCTGTTGGAATCCATTCTCCGATAAACGCCCTGCGGTTTATGATTTTATACTATGTATGTAGGACGTGAGATACAAGCGTTTCTGCTAGATTGATACCTATTTGTACTTAGACATTATTATAATATCACAATGATATTGCTTGTCAAAGTTGGTTAGATACTCATAAGGAAAAACCCGTTCCGTATTCACGGCGTGGTCTTTAAGATATCATATACCTGTTCAATTGTTTTAAACTGTTTTACTCATACCAGTCCCATGACTGACCCGGAGTTTACTTTGTTGTTTTCCCTAAACTCTTGGGTGCCTAAATTTGTACGGGCAGTCAAGTAGTCGGGATTTACAGATATACTTGGAGAGCTTGGAGCAGGAGGCTGCAAGATTTTATAGCTATAGTTATTTCCGCTGTGTTGTAAGTGTTGTACTCTGATAAGTGCTATTGTATATATATAACTGTTTACTTCAAAGTTATGTTATATATTATATGTTATTCGTTCCGCTGTGAGATTCGTGTTACTCTGATGATTCTGATGTTCTTCTTCTTCTTCTATTCTATTAGTTCTATCTTTTCTTTCTCACCTTCTAAATTCTTTCACTAACGTCTCGGAATTTCCGACTGTCGAGGAGTCGGAAATTTCCAGCCATTACATATAGTTATTCGAATATAGAGTAAAATGAGTTAATCGAATATAGTTTATTCAAAGAAAGAAAAAGGAGTTATCGAATATAGTTTATTCGAAAGGAGTTAAGTGAAATGAGTTAACCCAATAGCGTTAGTCAAATAGAGTTAACCCAATAGCGTTAGTCCAATAGAGTTAATTGATAAGGGTTAATCAAATAGAGTTAAGTGAAAAGAGTCAATCGAATATAGCTATTCGAAGGAGGGTTAAGTAAGGAAGTTAGTTAAAGAAATATAAAGTGAACTTTGCCTATTTCAAAGATAGAAATGTTGTTCAGTCAAGGTCTGAGAGGTAGTTCTACCCCAACTTGATTGGCTTCGTTTTAACTAAGGAGTAGTTAAGGTTTGGCAGTAAAGGAAATGGTTTGAGTTGGCATAGCGATGTTTGTTTAAGCATCTGTCTAAGTCCAATGAAGAAGCTTTGGAAATGTTTTCCAAATAAGAAACCAGAAATGTTTTCTAATAAAGAAAACAAGAAATGGAAATGTTTTCCATTGTTAATAACGTATATTTTCCCAATTTAGAAAATAAGGAATATTGAACATAGGGAAACAGGAGATAAGTAAATTTATGAAATAAAGAGATAAATGTTGAATGATGTTTGATCGATATAAATTTCCATTTGGAAATGAAATCGTTGTTTGCACACCTGTTTTCTTCGATAGTTAAATCACAGACTATCGAAGTTTTTGACCATTTTAACGTTGTTAATATGGAGATACGGGTTGGATTATTATCCAAAGAACCACTCTGTATTGTCATAAGCGTTGCGAATCATATATGCCAAAGGAAATTGAAGGCGGAGTTATGCGAGGGCTATCCTGTTTACAGAATAGTGCCTTCGGTTCATCCTGTTCCTGGATGACTTGTATGGACGGATGTCTGACAGAGTATTTCCAGACGATCACGTATATTGATTTCTCCAACTGTACCAAGAGTGGAAGCAGAGAAGGAAACTTCTCTTAGCTAACACATAATGTATGGTTGAGGATGTCAATCAGTGATTTGATGGATTTGATGATGTGGCATTCAAAGTGAATCTGGTGTGATGATAAAGTGTAGCTTTTAGCCTCATCAACCGGTAAATGACAGAAATCGGGCAGGCAGCATGGCTAAGTCGGTCGCACTGAAGTAGGGTGTATAATCACCTGATCTAGAGTTTCATTTACTTCTAAAAATCTATTGTTGATGCTGTCCCATTCGGGAAACGGTTGCTGATCCCAACTGTTGGTGATATACATTCGATACACTCAAGCGAAATGAGTGGTCGGTCATGTGTGGCCGGGTTGCAAGATGTTCTTGTTGAACCCAGTGTATTCCTCTCTAGAGGTACACGAGCGATAGGTGGTTCCATACCTAGTCATAGTTGGAAATCCATTACCCAATACGTGCTTGCGGTTTTGATTGTATACTATATAAGTGGAACATGAGATGAAAGCGTTTCTGCTAGATGATTATATATATACTGTGGTTGATAGACATTATTATAATATCAAAAGGGTTTGATATAAAAGATATTTTGATTTTCATAAGGGAAAAACCCGTTCGGTTATGCGGCGTGGTCTTATGAGATATCGATTACCTGTTGGAACTGTTTTAAACTGTTTTACTCATACCAGTCCCATGACTGACCCGGAGTTTACTTTGTTGTTTTCCCTAAACTCTTGGGTGCCTAAATTTGTATGGGCAGTCAAGTAGTCGGGATTTTACAGATACACTTGAAGAGATGGAGCAGGAGGCTTCAGGATCATATAGCTATAGTTATTTCCGCTGTGTTGTAAGTGTTGTACTTTGACAATGATGTATATTCAAATACAGATGTATATTTCAAAGTTATGTTACATATATTATATGTTATTCGTTCCGCTGTGAAATTCGTGTTACTCTGATGTTGTGTTCTTCTTCTTCTTCTATTCTAAGTTTCTATCTTATCTTTTCTCACCCTCTAATTTCTTTCACTAATTACCAGGATTTTTCGATGTTTTGGTTATCGACGTCGTGTTTATGTCGATAACCAAAGTCGCTAAAAATCCGGGTCGTTACACGGTGGTTGTTACCCTAGGGCTTGATACACTCTATGGTGGACCTAGCACAGGTAACTACATTCGTGATAGGGCCGTATGATACAGAAACACGACGAGCTAGAACTTGTAGGGAGCCGATCGATTAGTGGATCGTTCCGTTGGACCTAGTAATGGGTCATTCATGATATTGGGCCACGGGATCATTTCATGGTTAATATTTGACATGGGTTGGGATACTAGTACAGTCGGTGCAGCGAACCTTGAACATGCGATTCTATACTTGATTTATACTTGATTTATTATGTTATCTTAGGCTATCTTGCCCATCTTGTCATCATCCTTATGTTTACTTTCAGTTTATACATGTCATGTTACCTTTACCTGTTTTTATGCTGAAAGTCACTAGGACTTACCAGTCTTTATGACTGACCCGTTTTCTCTCGCCTCTTTTTCTTTCGTTTCCCCCCCCTCCCCAGGTTCTTAGGGAGGAAACTCTAGCACTTATCTTGTATTTCGCTTGCTTTTGGTGCAGCTCATGTACGGTTTGATCTTGAGCTATGCTATGGCTGCATTTCTGCTACCTTTGGAGAATTAAGCTACTTTTGTTGTTTTAAGTTTTATGCTTCTTTATTTATTCAAGGAAGGACTTGTTGTAATGGAAAATGGTAGTTGGTACTTTGGATGTAAAAGGCTTTGACTATTTTGAAAGTAATGAAATTTATCTTTTGACACTTCCGCTGTTTTATTTATGTCTGTTTCGTAATATTTCTGTGATTGTTTACCTCGATAACGCTCCTCCAAAACTAGTGCATTCCCTTTGTGAGTGACCCTAGCGGAGGTGGGGTGTTACACTTGGTATCAGAGCAGAAGGTTACCAGTGTAAAAACCCGTAACTTCCCCGGTGAGGAAAGCGCGGATAGTTCGAGAACAAGCCACAACAGAACGCAGACGGAAGAACATTTCATTGTATATTACAACAATTCTACCAGAATACAAGAATATACAGAGTATAAATAAATAAATATTACAAAGAAATATCAGAGATTTAAATTACATTACATAGAAGCGGAAAATAATACAAAATACAACTGAAGAAGATACACGGATACAAAGCTTTCCGGATATCATTCCAGCTGTAAACCAGGATCCTGTGAATATTAATCTGCAAAACCAAAACTACTAGCTGCCTGTGTAAAATAAGGGCACCTAGAGTTTAGGTTAAAACAATAAACTCTAGGTCAGTCATGGGACTGGTGTGAGAACTAAAACAATTATTAATCTTTATTTTAAAGTTCGGTATATCAAGGGACCACGCCGTATAACACGGAACGGGTTTCCTTCCAAGAATACAAGTGCATAAAACAAACAACGCAATGCTAAAATAAAGAAAAATTAAGCTATTATAAGACCCAGGTCCTATCACACAATGCAACGCAAGCCGGGGGATAGGGTTTTCCCTTATAATAGCCAAACATGCTTAGTACGTTTTAAACAAATCTTTTGATACTATTTTAAGTGTATAGTGTATAAAACAACTTCAAATCATAAGTATCAATCATAGACGACATGGGTACCATATATCATGTCGCCATACTAGGCTCTACAATCAAAACCGCAAATGTCACGTAGTTGGAAATTGGATTTCCGTCTGTGAACCGAGGCAAAAGATAGTCCTCAACCGATTCGAGACTGTCTAGCCCGAGCATCAGGATCAGAACGCATCAACCCTTTGGATCGTCGGTGCCGGTCAACCGATGTGGATTATTATGCCTGAACACTACGTTTCCCCGCCCTTTGGGGCGTAAATGAGCCAACGAATGGCTCCATCGGACCCGGATCGTCCGATCTAACCAAGGCGCCTCGCAATAGCAACCACCACATAAGTCAAACTCGTCAGGGCGTGTAAAACCACTGACGCCACTTTTTAGCTAGAAAGAAACGCATGTCCTCCCTGAGGTCCCTCCCGTTTTTGGTTCACACCGGGGTGTGAGGCTCGTGAATCAACGTTACACAAAGCTATGCCACAAAGGTTGTGCTTTGATCATCCACCACAAGACTTTGCTTTTCAACAGAAGCCTCGATCATTCGCCACTTAGGCATGCCACACAGGCAATTCACTCTATGCGTTTGATATCCATCAGTATATAACCCCTGAGCTCGTACGTCTCAGAGAAGGGCGTTAAGCAAGAGAATAAATTCTCGCCGCCAAACAGATATATATTTAATAGAAATCAATCACACAGAATGAAATCCAATGTCAGACACACAGTCCATTTACAAGTCCGTTCTGGGTCTGAACGAAACCGGAGGCACCTAGTACCCCGCATATCCATCGATCTCCAAGTACGTATGGACGATCACTAACTATTTCCATCTTCTTGGGTGTACATCCCAATCAAGATCATCAGTAATTATCCAAACGACGTGAAGACCTCCGGTCTTCAACCACCGTCTTCATCTTCGACACCACGTCGAATCAATTATTCAGAATGGGATAAACCCGGTCTTTCTGAACAACTCGCGTATATATATAATAAACACGTGTTACACAAACACAACAAACGCCTCATTCCAATTCAGAATATTCTTGTATTCAAATATTCTTATATTTTGGGAAAGGTTCCCATTAATTTTATCAAAGATAAATTCTTTAAATTTATTCTTTAATCTCCTTTGAATATCAATTCAAACTAGTCGGGATTAGCGAACCACACCGAAGTAATCATTTATTTTAATTTCCCAATCCCAGCCTATTCATCCCATGAAGTAAAACTGTTCATACTTCATATCTAACACCACGGTGTTATCGGTAAATTCAATTACCATTTCACGTTCAAATCTAATTAAAGATTTAACTATCGCCTGGAGTAAAACTGGTGATACTCCATTCTAACACCTTTTCAATCTAATTAAAGATTCATTAAAACTCCACTTAGTTTTAATCTATGACTGGGTTAAAGAATTAGCGTCATTTAAAACACGGTTCACTATAAACCCAAAATCACATTTCATTCATTATCGGGTTAAAGAACAAGTGTTATTTAAAACACTGTTCACGATAAACCCAAAAATCAATATCAATTCAATTCCAATTAAATATTATTTAATTGGTACACTTCATTAAATCTAAATAAAAAGATTTAATCTTTTCTCAATTGGGTTCAAGAACAGTGTTAATGAAGACACCATTCACGATAAACCCAAATCACATTTGATATTAAATACAAGGCTCTGAATGGAAAATATATCGGCTTATATTCAATATCAAATTGTACGACTAACAAATATCGTATTGGAAATAACGATATATATATATATATATCTTTCAAATTCCCATAACAATATTTGTATCATCACGAAATCCATAATCGAAATATTCCGAAGACAATTTTGATTCAAATCCAATCCAATATAATTATTGGAAATTCTGGTTATTTTCAAAACCTTTTCAAATCCAATTTATTTATTTAAAAATAAATAGAATTATAATTCTAGTTCAAAACTAGTTCATTTTGATAAAAATCTAATTTTATCTTTTCAAATATGGAGTTTTTCATCCCAATTCTTCCCAAATCATTTCTTATGATTTTACACAAATTATTACTATTTCTAATAATTTTTTCAAGGCCCGTACACTCGATTTCCCTCAACGGCCGTCGAACTGCACTTACAGCGACCTTTTCCAAATTTGATTTGGACATAACTCCAAATCCAACCATTAGATTTCTAATTTCTAATATTCGTTAGAAAGCTCTTTTCGATACAAACCCAACGGTTCCGGTTTAGGAGAATCTGGCGGTCGGATCTCCCGTAATATCCGTTCGAAGTCAATGGTCGAAATTCGCGAACTGCCACGGCGCGGCGCGTTCTATTCAGGCCATTATATTATATATATAATATATACTTCGTCGATTTCCTTTTTTAAAAACGTATTTTTATAATTCGTTTTAAATTCGTTTTCAAAACGATTTCAACTTCATTTCTAATTCAATTTCAGTTCGTTTTCAATTCAATTCAATTTCAATTCGAATTCATTTATATTCAATTTCAATTCGAATTCATTTATATTCAATTTCTATTCGAATTCATTTATATTCAATTTCAATTCGAATTCATTTCTATTCAATTTCAATTCGAATTCATTTCTATTCCATTTCTATTCGAATTCATTTCTATTCGATTTCTATTCGAATTCATTTCTATTCGATTTCTATTCGAATTCATTTCTATTCAATTTCTATTCGAATTCATTTCTATTCAATTTCTAATCGAATTCATTTCTATTCAATTTCTATTCGAATTCATTTCTATTCAATTTAATTCGAATTCATTTCTATTCAATTTCTATTCGAATTCATTTCTATTCAATTTCAATTCGAATTCATTTCTATTCAGTTTCAGTTCGAATTTCAATTCTTTTCAAAATATCAGATTTTGAAATCACTTTTGATATTCCTTATAAAATGAATAAAATTGATATAAATATCGTTCACGTCAAAATGGCGTCAATCTAATCAACACGGCTTCATAAATTTCTATTTTCAAATACTCTGTTTCAAATATTTCTATTTCAAATATTTCTTTTTCAAATATTTCCTTTTCCAATATTTCTATTTCAAATATTTCCTTTTCCAATATGGAATGAGGCCCAATCAATTACTATATAATGTTAATTATATGGATTTTCTACAACACATGTATACAATAACAACAATGAATAATCAACCATCATCCAAAGTGCATTCTACACTGTATAAGCATCGAATATAAATATTTAACGCTTATAACAGTCTGTCAATCAATCGATCGACATACAACTAAACAATCGGGATTAGTGTACGTCAAATATCATCCCAATACCCGTGTGGAGTTACAAACAATCAAACACAGATTTTATTTGTGCAGTTGGGCGATGTGTAAAATTTATCGTCCCAATCAATATCAGTCAAATGTGTGTACATAAACAAATCGTCTGATTTGTTTATTTTTATTTCCTTTCATATACGCGTTAAAAATTCTATTTTTAACTATAAAATATTTTTAACTATATAAATATTTTATTTCATTTCACATCACATCACACAATCAACTACACATCAAAATCAAACAAACAAGCATACAAGCCGTCCATGGTCTGTGGACGACGGGTGTCGGGTGCAACTAAACACCGTCTGCATCCTAGTATATATATTTCAACTAGAAAATTAAATTAAAGGTGAGAAGTTCTCACCAAAGCTATCCCAACTCCGCGACTCTTCATATGTAGGAAATCTTCATCGTTTCTTCTTTCATCACCTTCGTCATCCGTATTCACTACATATATAAAAATCGAATTTTTACTTTGCTATTCAATATATAAAAATCGAATTTTTACTTTGCTATTCAATATATAAAAATCGAATTTTTTACTTTGCTATTCAATATATAAAAATCGAATTTTTACTTTGCTATTCAATATATAAAAATCGAATTTTTACTTTGCTATTCAATATATAAAGATCGAATTTTTACTTTGCTATTCAATATATAAAAATCAAATTTCATATCTTCTATCTTATAAAGATCATATTTTTATATCTTTTATAAATTAAAAATCGAATTTTTGTTCTTTCTAAATTATAAAAATCATATTTTTATAATCTATACTATCTGAAAATTATATTTTTATTCTTTACATACAATAAAAATTATTCCTTTACATGTTAAAAATCACTTCCTTGTCATGTTAAAAATCTCTTCTTTCCTTTACATGACCATCCTATAAAGATTATATTTTTAAAATAATATTCTTTATATAAAACCCCACCTTTTATATTTATAAAAATTAAATTTTTAGTATGATAAAAATATAATCTTTTTAATTATAAAAATCATATTTTTACATTGATGTCAAACATATAAAGATCGCCCTTCTTACATTACCATATAAACGATAAAAATCCATTTTTCTTTGTATTTTTCATTCACATAAATAAAAATCTAATTTTAATTTGCCATATATATATATATATATATATATATATATGTATATATATATAAAAACCGATCTTTAGCTAAAAAAAACCTCTATAAAAAGTGAACCGAAAGTAAAACAAAATGGAGGTTATTACCCCGTTTTTTCTTCATTCGAAGGGGTGACTGGCTTGCGCCGATCGAAGAGGGGGACGGAGGTCAAGGGGGCAGTGCGGTGGAGCTCGGTTAGTGGCGCGTGGGGGCTCGATACGTTGAGGGCGAGCTGCGGGGTTTAGGGCGTCGGGTTCTTTGAGGAAGAGGAGGGTGAGCGCAAGAGGGAGAGGGATGGTCGAGGAGGGGGTGAGGCTGGACGGAGGGGAGGCAGTTGCTGGCGCGGCGTCTCGTGCGAGGGTGGGAGGCGGCGCCTCCGATTAGGTCACGGCGGAAAAAAAAATTGAAAAAGGGGCTCCTGTGTTTGATCGATGTAAAATGAACGGGAGGGGTTATATGTATAAAAAAAACTTTATATTTTAATTTATTTATGTTTTTTCCTCTATAAAAAGTTGACTTTTTATTTCGAACTCAAAATCGAGCCCACCGACTATCGTCCATAGCTAATTACTTCTATTCCGAACACAATGGGATATGTATCGTAGGTTGATTTGACTGTTTCGATCAGTTTTCTTTGAAATTCAAATATAACTCTTTATATTCAATTGTAAACGTACATTTCAATTTACTGGGGTCACATACTAACTCTAAAAATTCCCGAAAAATATTTTCTAGCTTCGTGTTGACGATACAGTCCTAACAAAACTAATTTCGTCAAATTCTGAGATCGTTTGAAAAATGGCCATTTTCCAGTCGATTAAAATCAACTGAAACTGGTCAAACGCGTTTTCCTTTGCCACGCTCACATATTGATTCGAAAAATTATGAAATTTGAAACCAAGCAATAATTTGACATTACGGATCCAACAAAAGTGGTTTCGTCGTAATCCGAGGTCGTTTGCAAAATTCCCATTTTTAAGGGCCTGAATTCCATAGCGACTATTCAGAATTCTCAACTGGACATATCTTTTGATTCCCGCTATGAAATTTCAATTTTTCAGATTCATTGGAAAGATATTTTCAATTAGATTCCATTATTTTTGGTTTCACTAAAATCCGGTTTATTTTGCACCCGGTATATTCAATTGAAGTTTGAAATCGAATTATCGAACTACCGCGCCATTTTCAGTTCCTTTTATAAATATAAATAAATATTTATATTCTAAAGACGATTCGAATAAATATATACGTTCGAATTCTATTCAAAATAAATTTCTCGTCGATATTATTTAAAATAATTCATTTTAAATAATCAAAATTCGCTAAAATTGCCAAAATAAAAATTTTAAACTAGCCCAGATTTTCGGGTTATTACAATCTCCTCCACTTAAAACTTTTCGTCCCCGAAAAGGAACAAAGCCGAAAGTTGTTTCACAAATTAACTCAACTTTCAGTATTTTCTTTACGGCTTAAGTTCTTCAACTTTTCAGTTTCTAAGAATTTTTTAAATTTTTCAAAAAATTTGGCTAACAACCTAAATTTTCGAAAAATTTCGCCATAATCTCCCCTGCATCGGGAGCACGGGAAAATACCGAAATTGCCATACAGGCCTTCTGATCTCAAAAAGAAAAAGAAAAAGCCAAGCGGCTAGCCAATCGGCTCATAAAATCATCATCACCCAAACAAAACAGTAAATTATAGTAAACATGTACCTATTTGTTGGGTAAACAATTTTATTCTTCTGCTCTAGCCTCTTTGCTAAGACCTGTTCAATGTAAGTACATGTATATGCAAGCAAATGCGACCAATTTTCAATATAACTCACAATTTGATTCAATTTGGCTATATGGTACAAATTTTAATTAATCAACCAATAATCACACAACACAACCGTCAATCAATTAGTTGATTAGCTTTTCAAATTCATAACTTTGATACATAGTCAAAAAATCAGATTTTTGATGTCAAATCACAACAATAAGCCGTATCTAGTTTCGGTTCTCACACCAGTCAATTGGAAATATATAGAAGTCCCACTTTTGAAACTCGAAAATAAATACTGGCGATGGTACCCCGTCACCAGAATTATCCCTGGGCACTAGAGCGCGATTCTATAACTATCCAATACATTAAAACTTCGGATACACGTTTGCAAGACGTATATGCAAAATCTCTATATATTGGATTATCCAAATTCAATATAAAATAAATAATCAAATACGAATAATTGATTTAAATTTTCAAAACAAAATTTGTTTTCATTTTCAAAAATATACTCTTCACACTCGATCTAGGATACCACTGATCCCATCTCTAATGAGTCATCCCCATTGGATATTACTAATCCAATATCTGATGAATTCTTTCGTATGGTTCTAATGTGTCTTGTTCTCTAAGCTTTGTAAACCAAAGCTCTGATACCAAATGTAAAAACCCGTAACTTCCCCGGTGAGCAAAGCGCGGATAGTTCGAGAACAAGCCACAACAGAACGCAGACGGAAGAACATTTCATTGTATATTACAACAATTCCACCAGAATTCAAGAATATACAGAGTATAAGTAAATAAACATTACAAAGAAATATCAGATATTTAAATTATATTACATAGCAGCGGAAAATAATATAAAATACAACTGAAGAAGATACACGGATACACAGCTTTCCGGATATCATTCCAGCTGTAAACCAGGATCCTGTGAATATAAATCTGCAAAATCAAAACTACTAGTTGCCCGTGTCAAAATAAGGGCACCCCGAGTTTAGGTTAAAACAATAAACTCCAGGTTAGTCATGGGACTGGTGTGAGAACTAAAACAGTTATTAATCTTTATTTTAAAGTTCGGTATATCAAGGGACCACGCCGTATAACACGGAACGGGTTTCCTCCCAAGAATACCAGTGTATAAAAAAAACAACGCGATGTTAAAATTAAGAAAAATGAAGCTATTATAAGACCCAGGTTCTATCACACAATGCAACGCAAGCCAGGGGATAGGGTTTTCCCTTATAATAGCCAAACATGCTTAGTATGTTTTAAACAAATCTTTTGATACTATTTTAAGTGTATGGTGTATAAAACAACTTCAAATCATAAGTATCAATCATAGACGGCATGGGTACAATATATCATGTCGCCATACTAGGCTCTACAATCAAAATCGCAAATGTCACGTATTTGGAAATTGGATTTCCGTCTGTGAACCGAGGCAAAAGATAGTCCTCAACCGATTCGAGACTGTCTAGCCCGAGCCTCAGGATCAAAACGCGTCAACCCTTTGGATCGTCAGGGCCGGTCCACCGATGTGGATTATTATGCCTGAACACTACGTTTCCCCGCCCTTTGGGGCGTAAATGAGCCAACGAATGGCTCCATCGGACCCGGATCGTCTGATATAACCGAGGCGCCTCGCAACAGCAACCACCACATAAGTCAAACTCGTCAGGGCGTGTAAAACCACTGACACCACTTTTTAGCTAGAAAGAAATGCATGTCCTCCCTGAGGACCTCTCCCTTTTTGGTTCACACCGGGGTGTGAGGCTCGCGAATCAACGTTACACAAAGCTATGCCACGAAGGCCGTGCTTTGATCATCCACCACAAGACTTTACTTTTCAACAGAAGCCTCGATCATTCGCCACTTAGGCATGCCACACAGGCAATTCACTCTATGTGTTTGATATCCATCAGTATATAACCCCTGAGCTCGTACGTCTCAGAGAAGGGCGTTAAGCAAGAGAATAAATTCTCGCCGCCAAACAGATATATATTTCATAGAAATCAATCACACAGACTGAAATCCAATGTCAGACACACAGTCCATTTACAAGTCCGTTCTGGGTCTGAACGAAACCGGAGGCACCTAGTACCCCGCATATCCATCGATCTCCAAGTACGTCTGGACGATCACTAACTGTTTCCATCTTCTTGGGTGTACATCCCAATCAAGATCATCAGTAATTATCCAAACGACGTGAAGATCTCCGGTCTTCAACCACCGTCTTCATCTTCGACACCACGTCGAATCAGTTATTCAGAATGGGATAAACCCGGTCTTTCTGAACAACTCGCGTATATATATAATAAACACGTGTTACACAAACACAACATACACCTCATTCCAATTCAGAATATTCTTTTATTCAAATATTCTTATATTTTGGGAAAGGTTCCCATTAATTTTATCAAAGATAAATTCTTTAAATTTATTCTTTAATCTCCTTTGAATATCAATTCAAACTAGTCGGGATTAGCGAACCACACCGAAGTAATCATTTATTTTAATTTCCCAATCCTAGCCTATTCATCCCATAAAGTAAAACTGGTCATACTTCATATCTAACACCACGGTGTTATCGGTAAATTCAATTACCATTTCACGTTCAAATCTAATTAAAGATTTAACTATCGCCTGGAGTAAAACTGGTGATACTCCATTCTAATACCTTTTCAATCTAATTAAAGATTCATCAAAACTCCACTTAGTTTTAATCTGTGACTGGGTTAAAGAATCAGTGTCATTAAAAACACGGTTCACGATAAACCCAAAATCACATTTCATTCATTATCGGGTTAAAGAACAAGTGTTATTTAAAACACTGTTCACGATAAACACAAAAATCAATATCAATTCAATTCCAATTAAATATTATTTAATTGGTACACTTCATTAAATCTAAATAAAAAGATTTAATCTTTTCTCAACTGGGTTCAAGAACAGTGTTAATGAAGACACCATTCACGACAAACCCAAATCACATTTGATTTTAAATACAAGGCTCCGAATAGAAAATATATCGGCTTATATTCAATATCAAATTGTACGACTAACAAATATCGTATTGGAAATAACGATATATATATATATATCTTTCAAATTCCCATAACAATATTTGTATCATCACGAAATCCATAATCGAAATATTCCGAAGACAATTTTGATTCAAATCCAATCCAATATAATTATTGGAAATTCTGGTTATTTTCAAAACCTTTTCAAATCCAATTTATTTATTTAAAAATAAATAGAATTATAATTCTAGTTCAAAACTAGTTCATTTTGATAAAAATCTAATTTTATCTTTTCAAATATGGAGTTTTTCATCCCAATTCTTCCCAAATCATTTCTTATGATTTTACACAAATTATTACTATTTCTAATAATTTTTTCAAGGCCCGTACACTCGATTTCCCTCAACGGCCGTCGAACTGCACTTACAGCGACCTTTTCCAAATTTGATTTGGACATAACTCCAAATCCAACCATTAGATTTCTAATTTCTAATATTCGTTAGAAAGCTCTTTTCGATACAAACCCAACGGTTCCGGTTTAGGAGAATCTGGCGGTCGGATCTCCCGTAATATCCGTTCGAAGTCAATGGTCGAAATTCGCGAACTGCCACGGCGCGGCGCGTTCTATTCAGGCCATTATATTATATATATAATATATACTTCGTCGATTTCCTTTTTTAAAAACGTATTTTTATAATTCGTTTTAAATTCGTTTTCAAAACGATTTCAACTTCATTTCTAATTCAATTTCAGTTCGTTTTCAATTCAATTCAATTTCAATTCGAATTCATTTATATTCAATTTCAATTCGAATTCATTTATATTCAATTTCTATTCGAATTCATTTATATTCAATTTCAATTCGAATTCATTTCTATTCAATTTCAATTCGAATTCATTTCTATTCCATTTCTATTCGAATTCATTTCTATTCGATTTCTATTCGAATTCATTTCTATTCGATTTCTATTCGAATTCATTTCTATTCAATTTCTATTCGAATTCATTTCTATTCAATTTCTAATCGAATTCATTTCTATTCAATTTCTATTCGAATTCATTTCTATTCAATTTAATTCGAATTCATTTCTATTCAATTTCTATTCGAATTCATTTCTATTCAATTTCAATTCGAATTCATTTCTATTCAGTTTCAGTTCGAATTTCAATTCTTTTCAAAATATCAGATTTTGAAATCACTTTTGATATTCCTTATAAAATGAATAAAATTGATATAAATATCGTTCACGTCAAAATGGCGTCAATCTAATCAACACGGCTTCATAAATTTCTATTTTCAAATACTCTGTTTCAAATATTTCTATTTCAAATATTTCTTTTTCAAATATTTCCTTTTCCAATATTTCTATTTCAAATATTTCCTTTTCCAATATGGAATGAGGCCCAATCAATTACTATATAATGTTAATTATATGGATTTTCTACAACACATGTATACAATAACAACAATGAATAATCAACCATCATCCAAAGTGCATTCTACACTGTATAAGCATCGAATATAAATATTTAACGCTTATAACAGTCTGTCAATCAATCGATCGACATACAACTAAACAATCGGGATTAGTGTACGTCAAATATCATCCCAATACCCGTGTGGAGTTACAAACAATCAAACACAGATTTTATTTGTGCAGTTGGGCGATGTGTAAAATTTATCGTCCCAATCAATATCAGTCAAATGTGTGTACATAAACAAATCGTCTGATTTGTTTATTTTTATTTCCTTTCATATACGCGTTAAAAATTCTATTTTTAACTATAAAATATTTTTAACTATATAAATATTTTATTTCATTTCACATCACATCACACAATCAACTACACATCAAAATCAAACA
Source organism: Allium sativum (assembly GCA_030737875.1). Taxonomy (NCBI): domain Eukaryota; kingdom Viridiplantae; phylum Streptophyta; class Magnoliopsida; order Asparagales; family Amaryllidaceae; genus Allium; species Allium sativum. The sequence continues at coordinate 606,965,411 of CM060926.1, read as the reverse complement.
AACAAGCATACAAGCCGTCCATGGTCTGTGGACGACGGGTGTCGGGTGTAACTAAACACCGTCTGCATCCTAGTATATATATTTCAACTAGAAAATTAAATTAAAGGTGAGAAGTTCTCACCAAAGCTATCCCAACTCCGCGACTCTTCATATGTAGGAAATCTTCATCGTTTCTTCTTTCATCACCTTCGTCATCCGTATTCACTACATATATAAAAATCGAATTTTTACTTTGCTATTCAATATATAAAAATCGAATTTTTACTTTGCTATTCAATATATAAAAATCGAATTTTTTACTTTGCTATTCAATATATAAAAATCGAATTTTTACTTTGCTATTCAATATATAAAAATCGAATTTTTACTTTGCTATTCAATATATAAAGATCGAATTTTTACTTTGCTATTCAATATATAAAAATCAAATTTCATATCTTCTATCTTATAAAGATCATATTTTTATATCTTTTATAAATTAAAAATCGAATTTTTGTTCTTTCTAAATTATAAAAATCATATTTTTATAATCTATACTATCTGAAAATTATATTTTTATTCTTTACATACAATAAAAATTATTCCTTTACATGTTAAAAATCACTTCCTTGTCATGTTAAAAATCTCTTCTTTCCTTTACATGACCATCCTATAAAGATTATATTTTTAAAATAATATTCTTTATATAAAACCCCACCTTTTATATTTATAAAAATCAAATTTTTAGTATGATAAAAATATAATCTTTTTAATTATAAAAATCATATTTTTACATTGATGTCAAACATATAAAGATCGCCCTTCTTACATTACCATATAAACGATAAAAATCCATTTTTCTTTGTATTTTTCATTCACATAAATAAAAATCTAATTTTAATTTGCCATATATATATATATATATATATATATGTATATATGTATATATATATAAAAACCGATCTTTAGCTAAAAAAAACCTCTATAAAAAGTGAACCGAAAGTAAAACAAAATGGAGGTTATTACCCCGTTTTTTCTTCATTCGAAGGGGTGACTGGCTTGCGCCGATCGAAGAGGGGGACGGAGGTCAAGGGGGCAGTGCGGTGGAGCTCGGTTAGTGGCGCGTGGGGGCTCGATACGTTGAGGGCGAGCTGCGGGGTTTAGGGCGTCGGGTTCTTTGAGGAAGAGGAGGGTGAGCGCAAGAGGGAGAGGGATGGTCGAGGAGGGGGTGAGGCTGGACGGAGGGGAGGCAGTTGCTGGCGCGGCGTCTCGTGCGAGGGTGGGAGGCGGCGCCTCCGATTAGGTCACGGCGGAAAAAAAAATTGAAAAAGGGGCTCCTGTGTTTGATCGATGTAAAATGAACGGGAGGGGTTATATGTATAAAAAAAACTTTATATTTTAATTTATTTATGTTTTTTCCTCTATAAAAAGTTGACTTTTTATTTCGAACTCAAAATCGAGCCCACCGACTATCGTCCATAGCTAATTACTCCTATTCCGAACACAATGGGATATGTATCGTAGGTTGATTTGACTGTTTCGATCAGTTTTCTTTGAAATTCAAATATAACTCTTTATATTCAATTGTAAACGTACATTTCAATTTACTGGGGTCACATACTAACTCTAAAAATTCCCGAAAAATATTTTCTAGCTTCGTGTTGACGATACAGTCCTAACAAAACTAATTTCGTCAAATTCTGAGATCGTTTGAAAAATGGCCATTTTCCAGTCGATTAAAATCAACTGAAACTGGTCAAACGCGTTTTCCTTTGCCACGCTCACATATTGATTCGAAAAATTATGAAATTTGAAACCAAGCAATAATTTGACATTACGGATCCAACAAAAGTGGTTTCGTCGTAATCCGAGGTCGTTTGCAAAATTCCCATTTTTAAGGGCCTGAATTCCATAGCGACTATTCAGAATTCTCAACTGGACATATCTTTTGATTCCCGCTATGAAATTTCAATTTTTCAGATTCATTGGAAAGATATTTTCAATTAGATTCCATTATTTTTGGTTTCACTAAAATCCGGTTTATTTTGCACCCGGTATATTCAATTGAAGTTTGAAATCGAATTATCGAACTACCGCGCCATTTTCAGTTCCTTTTATAAATATAAATAAATATTTATATTCTAAAGACGATTCGAATAAATATATACGTTCGAATTCTATTCAAAATAAATTTCTCGTCGATATTATTTAAAATAATTCATTTTAAATAATCAAAATTCGCTAAAATTGCCAAAATAAAAATTTTAAACTAGCCCAGATTTTCGGGTTATTACAATCTCCTCCACTTAAAACTTTTCGTCCCCGAAAAGGAACAAAGCCGAAAGTTGTTTCACAAATTAACTCAACTTTCAGTATTTTCTTTACGGCTTAAGTTCTTCAACTTTTCAGTTTCTAAGAATTTTTTAAATTTTTCAAAAAATTTGGCTAACAACCTAAATTTTCGAAAAATTTCGCCATAATCTCCCCTGCATCGGGAGCACGGGAAAATACCGAAATTGCCATACAGGCCTTCTGATCTCAAAAAGAAAAAGAAAAAGCCAAGCGGCTAGCCAATCGGCTCATAAAATCATCATCACCCAAACAAAACAGTAAATTATAGTAAACATGTACCTATTTGTTGGGTAAACAATTTTATTCTTCTGCTCTAGCCTCTTTGCTAAGACCTGTTCAATGTAAGTACATGTATATGCAAGCAAATGCGACCAATTTTCAATATAACTCACAATTTGATTCAATTTGGCTATATGGTACAAATTTTAATTAATCAACCAATAATCACACAACACAACCGTCAATCAATTAGTTGATTAGCTTTTCAAATTCATAACTTTGATACATAGTCAAAAAATCAGATTTTTGATGTCAAATCACAACAATAAGCCGTATCTAGTTTCGGTTCTCACACCAGTCAATTGGAAATATATAGAAGTCCCACTTTTGAAACTCGAAAATAAATACTGGCGATGGTACCCCGTCACCAGAATTATCCCTGGGCACTAGAGCGCGATTCTATAACTATCCAATACATTAAAACTTCGGATACACGTTTGCAAGACGTATATGCAAAATCTCTATATATTGGATTATCCAAATTCAATATAAAATAAATAATCAAATACGAATAATTGATTTAAATTTTCAAAACAAAATTTGTTTTCATTTTCAAAAATATACTCTTCACACTCGATCTAGGATACCACTGATCCCATCTCTAATGAGTCATCCCCATTGGATATTACTAATCCAATATCTGATGAATTCTTTCGTATGGTTCTAATGTGTCTTGTTCTCTAAGCTTTGTAAACCAAAGCTCTGATACCAAATGTAAAAACCCGTAACTTCCCCGGTGAGCAAAGCGCGGATAGTTCGAGAACAAGCCACAACAGAACGCAGACGGAAGAACATTTCATTGTATATTACAACAATTCCACCAGAATTCAAGAATATACAGAGTATAAGTAAATAAACATTACAAAGAAATATCAGATATTTAAATTATATTACATAGCAGCGGAAAATAATATAAAATACAACTGAAGAAGATACACGGATACACAGCTTTCCGGATATCATTCCAGCTGTAAACCAGGATCCTGTGAATATAAATCTGCAAAATCAAAACTACTAGTTGCCCGTGTCAAAATAAGGGCACCCCGAGTTTAGGTTAAAACAATAAACTCCAGGTTAGTCATGGGACTGGTGTGAGAACTAAAACAGTTATTAATCTTTATTTTAAAGTTCGGTATATCAAGGGACCACGCCGTATAACACGGAACGGGTTTCCTCCCAAGAATACCAGTGTATAAAAAAAACAACGCGATGTTAAAATTAAGAAAAATGAAGCTATTATAAGACCCAGGTTCTATCACACAATGCAACGCAAGCCAGGGGATAGGGTTTTCCCTTATAATAGCCAAACATGCTTAGTATGTTTTAAACAAATCTTTTGATACTATTTTAAGTGTATGGTGTATAAAACAACTTCAAATCATAAGTATCAATCATAGACGGCATGGGTACAATATATCATGTCGCCATACTAGGCTCTACAATCAAAATCGCAAATGTCACGTATTTGGAAATTGGATTTCCGTCTGTGAACCGAGGCAAAAGATAGTCCTCAACCGATTCGAGACTGTCTAGCCCGAGCCTCAGGATCAAAACGCGTCAACCCTTTGGATCGTCAGTGCCGGTCCACCGATGTGGATTATTATGCCTGAACACTACGTTTCCCCGCCCTTTGGGGCGTAAATGAGCCAACGAATGGCTCCATCGGACCCGGATCGTCTGATATAACCGAGGCGCCTCGCAACAGCAACCACCACATAAGTCAAACTCGTCAGGGCGTGTAAAACCACTGACACCACTTTTTAGCTAGAAAGAAATGCATGTCCTCCCTGAGGACCTCTCCCTTTTTGGTTCACACCGGGGTGTGAGGCTCGCGAATCAACGTTACACAAAGCTATGCCACGAAGGCCGTGCTTTGATCATCCACCACAAGACTTTACTTTTCAACAGAAGCCTCGATCATTCGCCACTTAGGCATGCCACACAGGCAATTCACTCTATGTGTTTGATATCCATCAGTATATAACCCCTGAGCTCGTACGTCTCAGAGAAGGGCGTTAAGCAAGAGAATAAATTCTCGCCGCCAAACAGATATATATTTCATAGAAATCAATCACACAGACTGAAATCCAATGTCAGACACACAGTCCATTTACAAGTCCGTTCTGGGTCTGAACGAAACCGGAGGCACCTAGTACCCCGCATATCCATCGATCTCCAAGTACGTCTGGACGATCACTAACTGTTTCCATCTTCTTGGGTGTACATCCCAATCAAGATCATCAGTAATTATCCAAACGACGTGAAGATCTCCGGTCTTCAACCACCGTCTTCATCTTCGACACCACGTCGAATCAGTTATTCAGAATGGGATAAACCCGGTCTTTCTGAACAACTCGCGTATATATATAATAAACACGTGTTACACAAACACAACATACACCTCATTCCAATTCAGAATATTCTTTTATTCAAATATTCTTATATTTTGGGAAAGGTTCCCATTAATTTTATCAAAGATAAATTCTTTAAATTTATTCTTTAATCTCCTTTGAATATCAATTCAAACTAGTCGGGATTAGCGAACCACACCGAAGTAATCATTTATTTTAATTTCCCAATCCTAGCCTATTCATCCCATAAAGTAAAACTGGTCATACTTCATATCTAACACCACGGTGTTATCGGTAAATTCAATTACCATTTCACGTTCAAATCTAATTAAAGATTTAACTATCGCCTGGAGTAAAACTGGTGATACTCCATTCTAATACCTTTTCAATCTAATTAAAGATTCATCAAAACTCCACTTAGTTTTAATCTGTGACTGGGTTAAAGAATCAGTGTCATTAAAAACACGGTTCACGATAAACCCAAAATCACATTTCATTCATTATCGGGTTAAAGAACAAGTGTTATTTAAAACACTGTTCACGATAAACCGAAAAATCAATATCAATTCAATTCCAATTAAATATTATTTAATTGGTACACTTCATTAAATCTAAATAAAAAGATTTAATCTTTTCTCAACTGGGTTCAAGAACAGTGTTAATGAAGACACCATTCACGACAAACCCAAATCACATTTGATTTTAAATACAAGGCTCCGAATAGAAAATATATCGGCTTATATTCAATATCAAATTGTACGACTAACAAATATCGTATTGGAAATAATGATATATATATATATATATATCTCAAATTCCCATAACAATATTTGTATCATCACGAAATCCAACATCGAAATATTCCGAAAACAATTTCGATTCAAATCCAATCCAATATAATTATTGGAAATTCTGGTTATTTTCAAAACCATTTCAAATCCAATTTATTTATTTAAAAATAAATAGAATTATAATTCTAGTTCAAAACTAGTTCATTTCTATAAAAATCTATTTTTATCTTTTCAAATATGGAGTTTTTCATCCCAATTCTTCCCAAATCATTTCTTATGATTTTACACAAATTATTACTATTTCTAATAATTTTATCAAGGCCCGTACACTCGATTTCCCTCAATGACCGTCGAACTACACTTACAGCGACATTTTCCAAATTTTATTTGGACATAACTCCAAATCCAACCGTTAGATTTCTAATTTCTAATATTCGTTAGATAGCTCTTTTCGATACGAACCCAACGGTTCCGGTTTAGGAGAATCTGGCGGTCGGATCTCCCGTAATATCCGTTCGAAGTCAATGGTCGAAATTCGCGAACTACCGCGGCGCGACGCATTCTATTCAGGCCATTATATTATATATATAATATATACTTCGTCGATTTCCTTTTTAAAAAACGTATTTTTATAATTCGTTTTAAATTCGTTTTCAAAACGATTTCAACTTCATTTCTAATTCAATTTCAGTTCGTTTTCAATTCAATTCAATTTCAATTCGAATTCATTTATATTCAATTTCTATTCGAATTCATTTATATTCAATTTCAATTCGAATTCATTTCTATTCAATTTCTATTCGAATTCATTTCTATTCAATTTCTATTCGAATTCATTTCTATTCAATTTCTATTCGAATTCATTTCTATTCAATTTCTATTCGAATTCATTTCTATTCAATTTCTATTCGAATTCATTTCTATTTAATTTCTATTCGAATTGATTTCTATTCAATTTCTATTCGAATTCATTTCTATTCAATTTAATTCGAATTCATTTCTATTCAATTTAATTCGAATTCATTTCTATTCGAATTCATTTCTATTCGAATTCATTTCTATTCAATTTCTATTCGAATTCATTTCTATTCAGTTTCAGTTTGAATTTCAATTCTTTTCAAAATATCAGATTTTGAAATCACTTTTGATATTCCTTATAAAATGAATAAAATCGATATAAATATCATTCACGTCAAAATGGCGTCAATCTAATCAACACAGCTTCATATATTTCTATTTTCAAATACTCTATTTCAAATATTTCTATTTCAAATATTTCTTTTTCAAATATTTCCTTTTCCAATATTTCTATTTCAAATATTTCCTTTTCCAATATGGAATGAGGCCCAATCAATTACCATATAATGTTAATTATATGGATTTTCTACAACACATGTATACAATAACAACGATGAATAATCTACCATCATCCAAAGTGCATTCTACACTGTATAAGCATCGAATATAAATATTTAACGCTTATAACAGCTGTCAATCAATCGATCGACATACAACTAAACAATCGGGATTAGTGTACGTCAAATATCATCCCAATACCCGTGTGGGGTTTCAAACAATCAAACACAGATTTTATTTGTGCAGTTGGGCGATGTGTAAAATTTATCGTCCCAATCAATATCAATCAAATGTGTGTATATAAACAAATCGTCCGATTTGTTTATTTTTATTTCCTTTCAAATACGCGTTAAAAATTCTATTTTTAACTATAAAATATTTTTAACTATATAAATATTTTATTTCATTTCACATCACATCACACAATCACCTACAGATCAAAATCAAACAAACAAGCATACAAGCCGTCCATGGTCTGTGGACGACGGGTGTCGGGTGCTACTAAACACCGTCTGCATCCTAGTATATATATTTCAACTAGAAAATTAAATTAAAGGTGAGAAGTTCTCACCAAAGCTATCCCAACTCCACGAATCTTCATATGTAGGAAATCTTCATCGTTTCTTCTTTCATCACCTTCGTCATCCGTATTCACTACATATATAAAAATCGAATTTTTACTTTGCTATTCAATATATAAAAATCGAATTTTTACTTTGCTATTCAATATATAAAAATCGAATTTTTACTTTGCTATTCAATATATAAAAATCGAATTTTTACTTTGCTATTCAATATATAAAAATCGAATTTTATATCTTCTATCTTATAAAGATCATATTTTTATATCTTTTATAAATTAAAAATCGAATTTTTATTCTTTCTAAAATATAAAAACCATATTTTTATAATCTATACTATAAGAAAATTATATTTTTATTCTTTACATACAATAAAAATTATTCCTTTACATGTTAAAAATCACTTCCTTGTCATGTTAAAAATCTCTTCTTTCCTTTACATGACCATCCTATAAAGATTATATTTTTATAATAAATTCTTAATATAAAACCCCACCTTTTATATTTATAAAAATCTAATTTTAATTATGATAAAAATATAATCTTTTTGATTATAAAAATCATATTTTTACATTGATTTCAAACATATAAAGATCGCCCTTCTCACATTACCATATAAACGATAAAAATCCATTTTTCTTTGTATTTTTCATTCACATAAATAAAAATCTATTTTTTTTTTGCCATATATATATATATATATATATATATATATATAAACCGATCTTTAGCTAAAAAAAACTCTATAAAAAGTGAACTGAAAGTAAAATAAAATGGAGGTTATTACCCCTTTTTTTCTCCGTTCGAAGGGGGGACAGGCTTGCGCCAATCGGAGAGGAGGACAGAGGTCAAGGGGGCAGTGCGGTGGAGCTCGGTTGGTGGCGCGCGGGGGCTCGATACATTGAGGGCGAGCTGCGGGGTTTAGGGCGTCGGGTTCTTCGAGGAAGAGGAGGGTGAGCGCGAGAGGGAGAGGGATGGTCGAGGAGGGGGTGAGGCTGGACAGAGGGGAGGCGGTTGGTGGCGCGGCGTCTCGTGCGGCGGAGGGAGGCGGCGCCTCCGATTAGGTCACGGTGGAAAAAAATTTGAAAAAGGGGCTCCTAGGTTTGATCGATGTAAAGTGAACGGGGGGGTTATATGTATAAAAAAAACTTTATATTTTAAATTATTTATGTTCTTTCCTCTATAAAAAGTTGACTTTTTATTTCGAACTCAAAATTGAGCCCACCGACTGTCGTCCATAGCTAATTACCCATATTCCGAACACAATGGGATATGTATCATAGGCTGATTCGACTGTTTCGATCAGTTTTCGTTGAAATTCAAATATAACTCTTTATATTCAATTGTAAACGTACATTTCAATTTACTGGGGTTACATACTAACTCTAAAAATTCCCGAAAAATATTTTCTAGCTTCCTATTGACGATACGGTCCTAACAAAACTAATTTCGTCAAATTCTGAGAGCGTTTGGAAAATGGTCATTTTCCAGTTGATTAAAATCAACTGAAACTGGTCAAAGGCGTTTTCCTTTGCCACGCTCACATATTGATTCGAAAAATTATGAAATTTGAAACCTAGCAATAATTTGACATCGTGGATCCAACAAAAGTGGTTTCGTCGAAATCCGAGGTCGTTTGCAAAATTCCCATTTTTAAGGGCCTGAATTCCATAGCGACTATTCAGAATTTTCAACTGGACATATCTTTTGATTACCGCTATGAAATTTCAATTTTTCAGATTCGTTGGAAAGATATTTTCAATTAGATTCCATTATTTTTGGTTTCACTAAAATACGGTTTATTTTGCACCCGGTATATTCAATTGAAGTTTGAAATCGAATCATCGAACTAACGCGCCATTTTCAATTCCTTTTATAAATATAAATAAATATTTATATTCTAACGACGATTCGAATAAATATATACGTTCGAATTATATTCAAAATAAATTTCTCGTCGATATTATTTAAAATAATTCATTTTAAATAATCAAAATTCGCTAAAATTGCCAAAATAAAAATTTTAAACTGGCTTAGATTTTCGGGTTATTACAACCAGACTGGGAATTTTTTTTTTTAAACCTTCTAAAACTATTTTCAAAACCGTTTACAAAAGAAGCATTTTTCAAGAAAAGTCTTGTTTTATTTAAAAGCTATTCCCCAAAGGCCATTAGCACTATCCTTTGTTTCCTCGTTTTGAATCTCTTCTTTTTCATTTCAGCATGTCTGGGAATCTTAACCTTCTGGAGGGTATGCCAATACCTGGCTGGTTCAGGAGGTACTTAGAGGCTAGGGCCAACGATGAAGGCCCAGCACATATTCCTCCTCCAGCTGTAGCGGTTCCTCCTCCTCCTCGTGCAAATGCTTTCTCAAAGATCTGTAGATATTTTAGGGCCATGGGTGGAAAGGATTTCAAGGGAACTGAATCATTCGTAGAAGCGAGGAACTGGATCAAAGAAACTGAGGATCTGTTTGTTATCTTCGAGGTGGACAATAGGTAGAAGGTACAGTTAGCAGTATGGTTGCTCAAAGACGAAGCTTCCTATTGGTGGGAAGTCACTAAAGCAGAAAGACCTGTTGACGCATGGATGGATTTCAGGATAAGGTTTGAGATGAAATTCCTCTCACAAGCTAAACGAAGTCTACAGCTGGAAAAGTTCTTATCTCTTAAGCAAGGGAGTATGACGGTCAAAGAGTACGTCAATCAATTCAATCAGCTGGCCCGATTTGGACTGGACTTAGTGAATACCCCTCATAAGAAGGCTCTCCGTTTTGTCAAGGGATTGAATGAGCCACTTCACAGCTTGGCTATGACCCACATAACTATGGGGGCTACTTACGAAAAGTTAGTGGACATGGCATTCTTAAATGAAGAAGACAAGAATGGCAAGAAGGAGGTCAAGGAGAATGAGTCTCAAAACAAGAAGGTAGATTCTGAGAAAGGAGGCAAGATCAACAACAACAATAATGACAACAAGTCACGTGAGAAAAGAAAATGCAACTTTTGTGGTATTGATGGGTATATAGTCCAGGATTGTAGAAAGATGAAGATGAAGATGGGAGCATGCTTTCAGTGTGGTGATACTGGACATATCAGCAAGAACTGCCCTAAGAAGCAAGGGCAAAGCCCGCAAGCAGGACCTTCTTGGGGTACATCTTTAACTTCTTCTCCTAGATGCTTTGTTTTATCTTGCTTATCTTCTCAATCCTATCTTGAGAACCTTAGGTAGAACCCTATGGATGCAAACATGTATTTGAAACATGTTATGGTTGATGTTTGCAAATGGTTGCAAGTGGTTGCTCGTGGTTGCATAACACACATTAGGCACTAGATCGGCTCAGTCACATTTTTCATGTTGCACATGCATGAGTGCTTATACTTTGTATATGGATGGAAACTTGATATGTTATCATTTGGATGTTGCATATGAATGAATGTTTGTACACTCATGTAGAGATTATAAAGTATTTTGCATACGTGTTGGACATATTACACTAACATATTTTGCATTAAGGAGGTCTACTGAATCAGTAACCGTCTGATCTTTTGCATTAGATAAGTACATATACACACACTCTTGTATAAGTTCATACAGCATTAGAAATCTTTTAAGGACAATGGTTTCTTGTGGATGATGGTTGAGTAGATGTATGATTGGATGATAGGATGCATTCTTCTTAACTTGAAGATTTCGGGGACGAAATCCTTTAAGGAGGGGAGAATGTAAGAACCCGTATTTTAATAACATGTTAAAACCATAAATCAAGGCAGAATTAAATTTTAAAATAAGAATCAAGGGAAACGGGTTATGCCATTGCGTTCCTCTCGAAATTCTGCTTGGAAACGAGTCTGAGTTTTCGAAAAACGTATTCCGTATGAGGGAGATATGACCCTCCGAAGTTTCAGAAAGTTTTATAAAACAAAACAGCTTGAAATTCGAATTCGAAATTCGCATTCAAAACCCAGAATAGGCTGGGCGGGAAATTTCCCGCCCAGGACTAGGTCGACTTGGGGGTCGACCATAGTGTCGACCTCCCAGGGACCAGGTCGACCGTAGTGTCGACCTGATGACGAATTCCAGATTTTGAATCTGGTGCATTTCGATGTATTTGGACGTGCTTTCTGACTAGATTCGTAATCCTAAACCTATATAAACAGCCCCCTAGCCTCATTCTCTCTACACCATTCTTCTCTAACCTTATGTTGCACAAATTCTTGATGGACATGGCTTCTTCTTCTTCTTCAAATTAAATTAAAAATAAATTAAAATAAAACACGAAGACTATTTCTTGAAGACTACGGCTAGGAATTGCATATTGCGGATTTTCTGCTACAATCAAATCGAGATTCAACGATTCAACAATTCGACGACCAGTTTCTAGATCTCAATTTCTTAGTCCACGATCTGTAAGTTCTAGTTACTTTGAGATTTAAACTTGTTAATCATAATTTGGACATGAGATAAAGTGAAATTGGATTTAAGTATGATAATCGATTCACATCTATTCTAGTTTCCATTTTGGATCTTGACATTTGGGAATATTGCTATGAAATCAGTTTGGACCTATTCATGTTGTAAATCAAACTCTTTCATGTCCATATCATTATCATGCCTATGATGTTGAATTAGTCTATTATTTACAAGTTTGGGACTATCACCTTATGCCATGACTATCACCTTATTTTGCTAGATTTGAAATCCTATTATTATCTATATGCCAGTGATGTTGTAACCAATTATCTCAAGTTATATCATGCTAGTCTTGTAAGTTTAGTTATGTTTTGGGATGAGAATCAATATTAATGTCATGCCTTGGAAATAAATTGATAATAGAACAATGTTTATTATGTTATATGTGGAATTGAATGATATTGATCTAAGTCTATGGTTCTATTTTATTATCATGTTGAATTGGGAATTAATGGATAAGTCTATTCATATGTATACAAACTTGGAGTATAACCTGTTATGACAAGTTGTGTAGTTTATCATGTTATGCAAGTTTTAGGTTGTAAAATCATATCACATATGTGACCAAATGTTAGATCTGCATGTTTATGTGTATATGTTAAACCTATGTCATATTTCAAGTTCACACTTATTCATATGTTCGTGATTGATTTGCAAGTTCACTATATGTAAGTTGATTTAGTCTATGTTGCAAATTCACATATATGTATGTTGATTTAGTCTACGCTGCAAGTTCACACCTATGATATTCATGATGACCATTTTGTAAGTCCACACCTATAGTGCTCATATTGACTATGCCGAAAATGACAAGTTTACACCTATGCCATGTTTATGTTAATGAATTTCTTTATGCCAATTTTTTGTATGCTAAATTAGGCTAAGTTTTTAGCCTAATATTATATGTCAAAAAAAATCATACGGACGAAAAATTAGGCTAAGATTGTTAGCCTAATATTTAGACGGGGTAACGTTGGGAAAAATTGGTAATTACAGGAAACTTGACATGAAACTCGCCATGAAACTTGACACAAACTTGACATGAAACTTGAACATGGACATGACACTAGAATGAACTTGAAAATGGCCAACTCGAGGTTGGGTTGAGTTTGCAGTGTAATTCTGCCCGGAACCGCCCGGCAAATCAAGTGTCTACAAAAAATAGGATCCAATGTGGGTAATTTGTCATATCGCGCTTGAAACCCGAGGTCAGACTGAGTTGTGGTGTAAATCTGCCCGGAACCGCCCGGTATATCCAGTGACCACAACAACAGGTCTGATGTGAGAGGTTGGGGTGCATTAATGAATTAATGCCACATGATAAGGTTAAGTCATGAACATGAAAGACAACACTTAACCAACTTGACACATGATTAGTGAGGTTAAGTCATGAACATGAAAGACAACACTTAACCAACTTGACATGATAGACTGATAAGGGTTAAGTCACGAATTTAAATGACAACACTTAACCTGTTGGACGGAAACCCTAGTTACGTGGTCCATTTCAGCAGTAACCAACTAGACGTATCATTGTACCCAGGAACTAGGCAGGGTGGGGCACGATTACTAGGCTAATTGTAAGCGACCAGAACGACGGCTGAGTTGGTGCGCCAGTGTAGGTTCAGGCGAACTATGGTCGTGCACGTAGTCCGGAGTTGAAAAAGCAGGCATTGGGCATCAGTAAGTTTACACTGTGCATGCTTGATTCGTGTCGGTGGTTGGCACCCTAGGGCTTGATACACCCTATGGTAGACCTAGCACAGGTAACTACATTCGTGATAGGGCCATATGACACAGACACACGACGAGCTAGAACTTGTAGGGAGTCGATCGATTAGTGGATCGTTCTGTTGGACCTAGTAAGGGGTCATTCATGATATTGGGGCAAGGGATCATTTCATGCTTAATATTTGACATGGGTTAGGATACTAGTATAGTCAGTGCAGCAAACCTTGAACATGCGATGCTATACTTGATTTATACTTGATTTATCATGTTATCTTAGGCTATCTTGTCCATCTTGTCATCATCCTTATGTTTACTTTCAGTTTATACATGTCATGTTACCTTTACCTGTTTTTATGCTGAAAGTCACTAGGACTTACCAATCTTTATGACTGACCCGTTTTCTTTTGCCTCGTTTTCTTTCGTTCCCCCCCCCCTCCCCCCTAGGTTCTCGGGGAGGAAACTCTAGCACTTAGCTTGGATTTCGCTTGCTTTTGGTTCAGCTCATGTATGGTTTGATCTTGAGCTATGTTATGGCTGCATTTCTGCTACCTTTGGGGAATTAAGCTACTTTTGTTGTTTTAAGTTTTATGCTTCTTTATTTTTTCAAGGAAAAACTTGTTGTAATGGAAAATGATAGTTGGTACTTTGGATGTAAAAGGCTTTGACTATTTTGAAAGTAATGAAATTTATCTTTTGACTCTTCCGCTGTTTATTTTATGTCTGTCTTGTAATATTTCTGTGATTGTTTACCTCGATATCGCTCCTCCAAAACTAGTGCATTCCCATTGTGAGTGACCCTAGCGGAGGTGGGGTGTAACATGGAGGCTCACACTATATTTTGAAACTGTTTTAGTTTGATGTAAACATAAATTTAGTACTGGCTGTGTTTGTACTGAAATGTCTGTAAAATTGAATTTAGTGGCTATGCTTTGTTATTTTGTAAGTAGTGCTTTTGTTGCTAATTAATTTGAAATAAAAAGTACTTTTTTATATTCCATTGTGATGTTAATTGTTGTTATGTTGCAGTATGTTATGTAATGTTGCCATAGCTATGATATAATGTTGCAGTATGTGATGTTAAATGTTGTCATAGCTATGATATAGTGTTGTCATTGGATGGTAGAAGTGTTGTCATAGATAAATACATGTGGGCCTCACAACATGATTCCGTTAACCCAGGCTACAGATTTTAGTAGGGATTCCATGAACCCAGGATGCAGATTTTAGTGGGCCCCCACATTTATGTAAATTTAGTACCTATGGCAACACTTGTATCGATGTTGCCTTAGGGTCACAAAGATGTTGCCTCTGACTCTAAGGCAACGCTGCAAAACGCAACACCAAGAAAGTGTTGCCACAGATAATTTTTGGCCTATAGCAACATATTTTAGCACTTCCTTCATCACTTCTCTGGTGTTGTAGTAAGCAATCTATGGCGTAGTGTCATCTCAAATTTGTCCTACATAACTTTTTCAAATTTCTCACACAAAATATCACTAGTAGCACCGTAAATGATAACATCAACATAAATCTGAACAATCAAGAAATCATTACAGTCATGTAATTGTTGGAGAATGAAATTCTGATGACAACAATCTTATTTCAATGTTAATGGATTACAAAATATATACTAACATATTTATCTAGAATATATATACATATTTGTAGGATTTGTATACATTAATTAATACTAATGACTGTACAGTTTAAGTGCTTTTAGAGATTCAATGTAACGACCCATTTTTTGGACTAGTTTCATAATTTATAATGCATAGATTATACTGATGATTAAAAATTAAATTAAATAAGATTTATATAATTGGAAAATTCCAATTAAATATAGTTGTTGATGGTTTAAAATTTTGTAATCAATGTGTCTTTATGTGTGTGTGTATATATATATTGATAACATAACATCTTATAACCGATGTATGGGTATATAAAATGAGTGATTTATGTTTTATCATTTTGTCGCATATTTTATTTGTTTTAAACTCGTATGCATATGAAACCGCCTTAGTAAGAAATAAGGAAAAAATTGCTTGTTTAATGAGATCACTTTATGTAGAAAGAGGACGCGAGTATAGATTATTCAATGCAAGATATTTATTTTAATGCTAATAAGATTTAATTCATTTAAAATTAGAAAATTCATTTTTCTATGTATAATTAATTTTTTTTATGTATATATGAACAAATGAATGTTATTTTTACGCTTTTTGTGTACTTTTAAAACTCTCTTTTAAATTCTTAAAACACTGAGTTATTTAAGTAACAAATGAGTACTACTTGAAGTAATATTACATTTTATTTCACATCAAAGCATATAGAGAACAATGCTAATTTAGGTAATCTAAATAGAAGCTATACCATAATGATAGTGTCACTGCAAGTTGTAACTAGCCCGGACTTAGGCATTTAAGTAGAAATGATAGAAAACAAAAGGGCTGCCAAATTGCATGTGCAAGATTTTGTAAGAAAAGTGATAGTAAAGGAAAGGATATTTGGTCATTGATAGGCTAATATTGCTTAGTTGTTAAGACTGATTTATATAAAAAATATAAAATACATACATGCGCACTGGTTGCTGCACGAACATATACATTGATGGATCGACTTTTATATGGGAACTAGGGGGCATGCACATGTTTTGTACAGCTAGTAACATGGTTATTTTCTTAGCTTGAAAGCACTGACCTGATTGATATAAACAACATATCATACTAGTTGAAATAGGCTGTAATATCTCAACCACATCACTTCATCTAGTTGTTGCAACATTTAATTCCTAGCAGCTTAGAGCTTGCATAAAACTTTCCACTATAAAGCCTAGTTTCCATAACCATTAGCACATGGCCTTGTGTGTGTATATGTACTTCTGGTATGACTAATATACTTGTGCATTTTCCTGGAAAATGTAGAGTGAAATGACCTTTAGCAAACTTCTCTTCAATCAAATATCAACCTCTTAAGAACTGCTGCATATGTACATTGTTTCCCCGTAAATGCCTACCTTACTTAAGGCCTGAATATTCATCTATAAATACACACGACCACCACACAAATACCCTCACACACATAAACCTTTGCTAAAGACCATAATGGTCGTAAACAAGAGAGCATATCCTGGAAAGGAAGCATGGCATAAGCAGTAGCAAGACAATAAAATGATCATGTGAGTAAAACACTTAAACTACTTTCCTGTTAGTTATAAAATCCTAGTAGAATTTAAACCATATTTATACTGATATGTACTCATATTAATTAAGGAGTCAAATCTCTAAAATAGTTAGATTAAAATTTTAGACAAACCTGGGAATGTGAAGAAAGAACAGAGTCATAAGTAATAGGGGAGTAAACCTCATTCTTAAAAACCCATTTGAATCAACTGTTGATTGTTGTATTGTTTAATGCCTAGTATATGCATGCCATTGTGTTTATGATATATAGTATCAGGTATAATGGAATCACCTGAGATGTATGGTAAATCTGAAACTCAAGAAGGAAAAATCTGGAAATATTGAAACAGGACAGTGTATAATAGAATGTGAGTAAACTTTAATATTCTTCTTCCAATTCTAGTTTAAAGTTGGATGTATGTCTTCATATAGTTGATAATGATTTGTATAACATCACATGGTTGTTTTGGGCTGGTTGAAACTATGCAAGAAATAAAAACAGGGAACGAAATAATGGAAATGACAGTGAACTAAATATTGTGTGAGTTAACAGCTTTAAACTCTCTATTGTTTTATATTGATCTTTGGTAGATGCAAGTTATATGCATACTGTTATGTGGTCATCATATAATTCAATATAAAGGTTGTTAAGGATTTTATCTCTGAAAATAGAAGAGGGTTTGAACAAGACGGGCAAGTAGATACAAAAGACAGAAATTAGTAAACACCTTAGATAACATTACTATTTTATACAAACCTTTGAATTGATTCAAACCATAAGTATGTGACTATGTTGATATGTAGCCATTAGACGGGATTCAAATATGGTTGTGTGAATCTCTGGAACAGTTAGTTTAAAACTCTGAGAAGCAATAAAAGGCAATAATTTTTCAAAGTAAGTAAACTCAGTTTTTCTCCCTTCAAACCTACTTCAGTGTTATACATATTGTATTCAGACATACATCTTCATATAGATGTTATTAAATATATGATTATGGATCATGCTTGACAAATTGTAACACCCCACACCCGCTAAGGTCACTCACTAAGGGAATGCCTTAACTTTGGTGGAGCATTTTAAGTGAATATAGAACAGAAAAATTACACAAGACAGATATAAATACTTGAAAATCTAAAACATCATTTCATTGCAGCAGAAGGTAAACATGTTTAGTTACAACACCATAAAGAGTCAAGTACTAAATATCCATCCTGATAAAAACATAAGTACATAATCCCACTACATAAACAATAGCCATAAAAGAAAAGATAAGCTGGGCTTTACATCACGGTCTAAGCTCCAAAAGATAGATAAAGAAAGCTGATCAAAGCCCACTAGTGCTAGGCCCAACCTGAGGACCTGAGGGGGAAAAAGATAAAAACAACGGGGTCATACATAAGTCTGAGTGAGCCCTATAACTTTAACAACACAATCATTAAAGTAATTAGGGTATGATATAAACTTGGTACGGGATGACTGGGGATAAATGACTACCCTAAGTAGCCAACTAGACATAGGATGAACTAAGATAACGGTAAAGACGCATCTACCCACCCAAGGATAATTACTAACTGCACCACACCAGTCATTCCTACTTAAAGGTTGATCCTACCCAAGGACTTAGAAAATTTACCCAGCAGTTTCGTGTACCCATAGCTGACTACATAGGTGTCGTCTGCCCCTATCTCCACTAGGTGTACCCACTACTCCCAAGCGATCGGCTCCCTACCGTAGATACCCGTGCTGGCCCCACAGTGGGGTGTATCACTCCCCAAAGTGGCAACCCGATACAACAAATGGTGCACGGCTTATATCTACACGATGCAACGTCTTACCTACCAGCCCGGATCCACACACGCATATGAAACCTGTTGGACTTGCATTGCCACCGCTAAACCGTTTTGGCCTCTTATAATCAAGCCCAGTACGCGTGTCCCGTCCTCGACATGGGTCGAGCCCAATAAGATACATATGGGTTACTGGGTGAAATGGGCCCCCACAAGCTACCACCTAAGCTTGTCATTATATCTAGTGCATCCCACTTAACCCTTTAATCATGTTTAATTACATGTTTCCACTTGGTTAAGTATTCTAATCGTATTTTCTATTGCCACCCAAGGCAACCCACTAGATTTCCTCATGCCACCCAAGGCACTTACTTGATTTCCACATTCCACCCAAGGCACCCATTTAACCCCTCATGCCCACTACATGCTTATCTGGTTAAGTGTTTCTTAATTGATTAAGAACGTAACCGTTGTAAAGACCTCTCACATTAGACTATCTTTTATGGCAGCTGGATTTGCCGGTTGGGTCCGGGCAGCCTTACGCCATAACCGAGTCTAACCTCGTGTCTATACACTTGTCACGTATTTAGTTTGTGCCTAAGACCTCTCACATTGGGCCAATCATTTGTAGCCGCTGGATTTGTCGGTCGGTTCCGGGCAGTCTTACGCTACAAAAGGGTCCAACCTCGTATCTTAGTCGATTAATTACACCTAATTAATCACCCCCGAATTAATTTTCCCTAATTAATTCCAATTTTAACGATGTACATAATTGACTCAATTATGTCCATCCACTTTATGGTATGCATAATCATACCAACTTCACACCATTTCATTAACATGTATATTAACCCCATCGTTCCCCACGTAATTCGCTAACATGACATAAAAGGGAAGATTCATCATAAATATTATGGGTTCAACTTGCATAACATTAGCATCAACATGGGTTTAAAGGTGTCAACATGCATATAGCATCAACCCAACTAGCATAAATAATCAACCCAAACTTGCATGAATCACATATGTCATAAGGAGGTTAACTTGCATAAGTTATTTATGTCATACAAAGGGGTAAACTTGCATATGTATGTATGACATACAAAGGGGTTAACTTGCATATGTATGCATATCATTCTAAGGTGTAAACTTGCACATGTTACTTGCATACAATCAAACACCAAACTTGCATAACATGTTATATATGAGCATGCATATAATCAAACACCAAACTTGCATAACATATCATATATGAACTTGCATATAATCATACACCAAACTTGCATAACATGTTATATATGAGCATGCATATAATCAAACACCAAACTTGCATAACATATCATATATGAACTTGCATATAATCATACACCAAACTTGCATAATCATGGTGTCATAATGGATCAATGTTTATCATAGTGATTTGCATAACTAGCATCATGAACACATAGCCTAACACTTGCATAACATCATGATCATATAGCATACAACTTGCATAACTTGCATAACATCATGAACATGTAGCATATGACTTGCATAACATCATAAACATGTAGCATATGACTTGCATAACTTGCATAACATCACAAACACATAGCATATAACTTGCATAACATGCATAACATCATTAACACATAGCATATAACTTGCATAACATGCATAACATCATTAACACATAGCATATAACTTGCATTGATCCACATTCATAGCAATAACCTCATTATATCCTATCATAATCATTTCAACAATTGGTTATTAAGGCTAAAGAAAACTCACTACTTGTTGATTAGCACTCCTAAGAAGAAGATTAAGTTGCTAGAGTTGATTAGAGATTAATTTGAGAAGCTATCTTCCTCTTTAGATTGATGGAGGCTCCTTCAAGTTGAATTTTGACGGCATAACGGTGTTGTAGCTATTTTTAGTATGAATTAGGGTAGTCCTAGGGTGTATTTATAGATTAGTTAGGTGTTTTAGGCCATTAGATTAACCCTAAATCAGATTAGAGCCGTCAGATCACGTCCTAGCCACCAAAACACAGCCCAAAAGCCAAACTGGTGCACCTAGGTCACCTGGGCTCGACCAGGGAGGTCGACCCCCAGGTCGACACTAGGTTCGACACCCTAGTCGACCTGGTGGGCAGGTCGACTCCCCAGTCGACTCCCTGGGTCTGGCGGGAATTTTCCCGCCACTTCTGAAATGTTTGAATTTTTATATTTAAATCTGTTTTGAATTTTTGAAAACTTCCTTGGGCCTTATCTGGGTCATACGGACTACGTTTTTCGAAAACTTGGACTCTATTTCACGTATTTTTCCGAGACGAACGCAATGGCATAGCCCATTTCCCCTGATTCAAATTTTAAAATTTAATTCTGCCCTGTTTTATATTATAACAAGTTATTCAACATACGGGGTGTTACATTCTCCCCTACTTAAAGGATTTCGTCCCCGAAATCTCTAAGTCAAGAAGAACGTATCCTACCAACCAAACAACCATCTACTCAAACCATCAAACACTAGCATCCATTGTCCTTAAAGTTTCTAATGCTGTATGAACATATGCAAAGAGTGTGTGTATATGTTCCCTGTCTAATGCAAAATCAGGCGGTCTACTGATTCAGTTGACCTCCTTAATGCAAACCATGATAGTGCCATGCATCCAATATGTATGCGAAAGAACCTTATTGACACATACTATTTCTACATGAGTGCACAATCATTCACCAAAATGCATCATCCATATGATAGCACAACCATTATACATCCATTAATATAGCTACCTACACACATTATATGCAAT